>JAEAOA010000707.1:275000-475000 GCA_016746295.1 Potamilus streckersoni | reverse complement strand
TACACAAACTTGAATACGACCAGACTTTGTATTTGGTATCCAATAACAAAAATGTTCTGCAGTGTTGGAAAATTGTCTCCATAGTTTTTTCTTCTTTGATTTAGTTTTACTTCTGAAAACTGTTTTCAGTGATTCCGCAGCTCCTTTTCTTCGTCGCTGTACCAGTTTCAATATCCACTGAATTTTGGTGAATTTTAATGCCATATTTCTACTAGACCCATTTGTCTAATTGATTTGATATTTGATATGTTTATTATTGCTAAAATATTCGCTGATATCGTGAGAGGATTCACTCAATTCATAAGAGTATTCATTCGTTTCAAATGGATTAGATGATTTATTCAACGTCAGGTGCTTCATTCCTTTGCAGAATATCAATTAAAGTTTTTATTTTTACGGAACGTATAAGGTTGATTAACCATGTATCACTCTGTTTTAAGATAATTCTTAAATTAATTACTTTTCAGTATGTTTCGGACAAATGGTTTGAAAATTATATAACGCTATTCGAGCATATCTGATTAATCTGTATGATGCATTGAAACGAAACAGTGACTTCAGCTTTTCTGTAACTTTTTATCTCTTTCATTGGAAAGACCGATGCAGTAGTTTAGACCAATATAAATTGTTTCAAGATATCATGGTAGTCGATCTGTGACTACTTCTCCATTATATTTAGTATTCAATACAATAAAAAAATTCCTGCCAGTACAAAGTTCCTTCTAGTGATAATATTCTCTGCCACAGTATGGCCATGTTGACAGTGCAGCGAAAATCATAAACCTAATTTTGTTGCATTTTACAGTACTATAGATACATCAACTATAGTCTTGACTGAAAAACTTAACCTTTGAGTTAGAGGTTTTGACCCATATCAGAAATATAAAGGCAAAAGATACATTTACATACATCTCTCTCTCTCTCTCTCTCTCTCTCTCTCTCTCTCTCTCTCTCTCTCTCTCTCTCTCTCTCTCTCTCTCTCTCTCTCTCTCTCTCTCGTTTGGTGTATAGCATGATAAGGTTAGTGCTAGGACTTATCGGTCTTGTGTCAGAATAATGTCACTTAGTGGGACATTATGCTGCATGATGCCCCAGTGCTAGATATCATCAAAAACTGACACACCGTGGACATTGTAGCAATATGACTTATAAATTTTGAAAGCTACTTTTAAGATCCAAATCACACAAGCATTTTATCAAGTGGATCACTGCTCACCTCACCTTTTAAATGAGTCTTTTAATCAACACATTGGCACAGAGAAGCATTGGACGTTTAAGGACATTCTTCTTTACCACACTACAAGAATGGAGGATAACAAGCAAAACCGCATATTTAAAATACAACAATCCGCAGACGCCAGGGTGGTGGAGGACTTCCAAAAACATCGACGGACTCAGAATCTAAGGCTAAAATATTATATCTTTTAGCAAAGCAAAGATGACACATTCACTACCCAAAATGTAACGTATATACAATCTAATTATTTTTGTGTTAGCTTCATCGGGATCCGATTTTTGATTTATTTAGAACTTAATGTATCATGACTTATACTTTTACACTCCAGGATTAGTTTTTGGATTAGATTCATAAACACTAATTCCTTTTTCATATTGCACCTTGTTTTCTTTGGAAGCAAATTATTTTGTTAAATTTTACAAAGCATGATGGCTTCACTCTTTTCTTTGTTACCTGTGTTCACATGTATATTTGTTATAAATACCCCAATGTAAGGAATTTCATGCATTTTCTTGTAGAATGTAATTAGTCTGGAACTAATGTTATGGTATGGGGATAAATGGCAATTAGCCGACCATTAATTTTGTGAAACAGGTTTGTATGGTCTGTCTTGACCAATTAGACTAGATATCCTTGGCATGCTTGAATTAGATAGAATTATATCTAACCAAACGATGGGGGAGAGTAATGACTTATCGCCAGAGTTATGTGACAGAAGATTTAAGTTAACTTGTTTGTTGGAAGGTGAGATAGCTTCACTTGTCAGATTAACCGAACGTGACAGGACGTCCCACGATCTACCCAACCAAAAGCGGCTACACTACATTGGAACATCCAAAAGAGACATGATACCGGGGAATTGGGAAAAGGAAGGAAAAGTTGAGTATACCCAAGATAATTAGCACAAGGAAGTTAAAAGGACTTTGCACTGAAACAAGACATCAGGTTATGAATCGATACAAGGCAAAGATTTTTGATCTGTCACTCGATCTAATGATGAATTATTTATATTGTGCAAAAGGTTGGCTATTCCTAGAATCATATTTTTATTTGAAATTCCTTGGGAAAGTTGATCCAAAAAAAAAGAAGAATATCTTTCAAATTGTAACGCATTATGAGAATTGTTTGTGAATTTTATTATGATATTGGTTAACATATGAATCTGGTTGAATGTTATCTTTATTTGCTATTCTGTTCAAAATATTTGCTCAGCTCTCTTTTTATTCCGCACATAAGTTTCATGCTTTATATTTAGATTGTTTCGTTTCGGGAAAATTACACAGTCGGCTATTACCTCTAGATAACGATTGCCAAAACCAGGTAACCTACCACAACAAATTTGAGGAAGGGTTTACGACAAAATGAATCTACTATATACTAAAATAAATATTTTATATCAACTGACTTGTGATTTGTAATTATATCGCTTTTGTGATAATAATAATAATAATAATAATAATAATAATAATAATAATAATAATAATAATAATAATAATAATAATAATAATAATAATAATAATAATAATAATAATGAGCGGATCTTTGCTAACTATAGAATCTCAGCGAATATGCAATCAAGAGATATGCTTCAGTCCGTGATTCTGTCATACAGCAGATACAGCAGCGCCAGGAATCTCTCATGTGAAATTTGCAGAAAGTACTGACCAGTTGTTTAAACTAATTGTTGGACAAATCTAAAATCATTTCACACCAACTGATGCAACAATGTAAACTCTTGAGACATTATTTGCTAATATTGCTCACCGTCTTCATATACCCCAACATCACCACCAACAGTTCAACTACCACCTGAAGTTCAACTGCTACCACTACCAACGTTCACACCTACATGATAAATAAATTACTGGCACTGCTACTATCATGAATAAAAGTTAAATACCTAATGTTGTCGCTTTGGGATAGGATAAAAAATATATAGAATCCAACGTGAACATATTAGGAATATACGCCGTGATGACTGGTGTAAATATTTATATAGCACTCACGCTGATGCTCATCTGGTCAGAGGTGATAATGAAAAATGTAAACCTTTAGCGGAAAGGTATATGAGCCATATAGAACAAATTAAACAGAAGAGGGAAGAGGCACAAAACGAATTTGGGCTTCGGCTTCAAGAGACAGACAAAAAAGAAAATCAAGTGTAAAGACTACGTGCAAACAACGAACAAAAAAAAGAAAAGCTGAGTAAGGACACTCCATTAGCGCTTTCCAGGACTACGAACCACTCGAAGGAGCAACTGGAAGTGGCTTTTCCACCCGTGATCGACGTCGTAAAATTCAAACCTAGCTAGTGTTTCAAGATAAACTTTCTCCAAATAATGTACTCGCTGATCCTGAAAGACTGGAAATTCTGATTGGAAGCCGAACCGGCAAAAATTCCCATGAAATCATCAATGAATTATCGTTTGTTTGCTGGTGGCTTCATGGACATAAATGTTTCTCGGGCACTGATTGATTTAATTACCGATGATCACTACAGTGATTGATCAATTACATCGGCGATAGAAAAATAGCATGATTATACACAATGCCCAAATTAAACCTGAAAACTTCAGTGGGATAAATTGACGATTACCAGTTTATAGCGCGAACTAGGGAGATGGATTACTCGCTATTATTCAAGGTTTGTTTAGAAGGATGGCCACAAAAGCTGTTCCGATTATTAAACAATTAGATATAAATGCCATCAAAGTTTTTCGTAATAGAGTATTGGCACTGTTGGTGATGTTGCTGGTAAAGCATTCTTGGCGATCAAAGACAGACTCATACGATTAGTACGATGAAAACCAAACATTCCAATAACACTGCCAAGCACCAACGTGATGCCAGCAAGCGTCAGTAATTTAATAAATCAAACTGCAAATGAGAGGTTTAAATAATTAGCTGGATGTCCATCTCTGACAAAATAAACCTCAGGCCTAGATAGACAATCATAACCGCAAACCTAATATTGGTTAGTAGTCGGTGATATTAATGGGTGTTAGACCATCGTTTAAGACAATAACGCATTTTATAAATTATTCAAACGTGAATCTGATCTCGCATTTAACATTCGATGCACGAGTACCCAATGATGACTTTCTGCCTGATTATCAATATTATTCTTACGAAGCACGAGAACAAAATCAACGTGGCAAAATCGAACTACAAGACCAAGATACATGCAGATAATTCTTGCTCGCCAAGTAATTTATTAAAGTTCATGGGTTGAGATAACAATAATTACGGCGTTATTGAAAAAGTGCCATGTATTTGATAGTCGACAAATCGAAATATGTCACAACGACAGCAATTTTGATGTGGGGATACTCGGCCTTGCAAAATATTCCGATGATTGTTCAAAGTCCTGTCCATCAATGATGATCTCAAGGATATTAATGCCACTCTAACATTACATAATATGACATTATATGAACAAAAAACAACACCGACATCGCTGACGAGAACGAACATAGCAACGCAAGCCTATGGTGCTAATCCAGAATTTAACCTGGGATTTTCAGCACGACGATCTCCAATTGATGCTCATGGTAGATTCAGATCTGTGGTACATCTTTCGCATATCTACGAAACATGCAGACATATTAGGACAGTTATATTTGGGAACAACGACAACGACTCAATCTGGCGCGATAATGCTGCAGATGCGAGAAAAGTAAGACCTGATCTTTCTGCGCCGTATTAGTGGTGTCTGGAATTAGTTAATTGGTAACTTAGTATATACCACAACGAAGCCCACGGCATCTTCTCGGTATAATTAAGCATGTGCGTGAAAGTTATCGATGGAAGAAATCATAAATGAAAACATTGTAAACAAAGCAAGATAACGCTGACGAATCATCATCATCAATAATGTTGTATATGCGGTCTCCTCGCTGAGATCTTAAACGACCTTAATCAATACGTTATCAACGACGCACGTCATATCGTCAGTGGCTACAATCTTCGAACATAACAACCTTTCAACAGGTGGTGGTCGTCATGTATTGCCCTATAGTATCACATCGATTATTTATGTCAATCTAGTATGTGAAGCAGTCTACGGCATTTATATAGCTTCTAGAAAGGCATCTCAGGGGCGGGGTCAGCATAAACGTGTTATTTACAGCTTTCCTCCAGATGTACCGTTGGGTCATTTGATTGTGTCGGTACGAACAAATCCGGTTTATTTACGACGTAATAATCCGTCGCTGTCACCAATACGTTTACATCTAACCGACCACCTTTTATTTAGTGGACACGCGTAGTGAAGAACTTACAGTAAGTTTGTATGTGCTTGATAGACAATAAAATGCCCACGAGCAAAGCTTCTCTTTGCCAATGACATAAAGAAAATATAAATTTTGTCGCTAATTTTTTAAACCGTTAGCGTTGCTATTCTACGGTGGATTCGAGAATCCTAGTGCATTACAACTCAAGTTTCATTAGCTGTCTCTCACGCGCTGGCACAGCAACTCGAGTTTGATATTGTCGAGACAAATCTGATCGCATTTTCTCAATGGAACAATTTTAGCTATCTCGTGTTCTTTGTGTTAATCCGACAATTATAATTCCATTTGTTAAATCTATATTCAACTACTAGTGTGCTTCTGCCTTCTTTACAAATCTTTTCATCAACCAGTTGAACCGAGAGACCGTCTTATTGTAACTGTTCGATCTCAGAGATAATTTCTTTAATAATGTCTTAGTTCATTATCCAATAAACGTTATTTCTTTAATACAATATTGTATATAGACAATTGGATAACGTGCTGCTAGATCGTGTCAACTGATTGTAATAAATCTATGCGGGGTTTTCAGAGCATGTTCAAATACATCTTTGAACATGTTTATGTCCCTGTCACAGTGATTCCAAGTCTGATTAATATTTCGCAGCGTATGTGTGTCAACACCGTTAGAAATAACCAAACATTACAGCTATCTCTGATTAGTCTTGGAAACTGAATGTACTGCTATGTCAAGTAAATTACAACTTTGTTTTTTATACCGGCTTCGTGAAAATATGCAGGCTGGATCTGCTTTTCTTTTTTGTCATGCATGACAACGTGGTAAACTGCCAGATTATTCATATCCACGTCAAGATCATTGAAGGACGGCGCATCATCATTGTCAGCGATTAACGCAATAACGTAGTTGTTTTTTCAGACTCTCCGGCTATTCACTGACTATCCATAGGAACATCGTTGGTCGTATGTGAGTGGCGCAACTAAATAAAGTTTCTCCCATCTGAGCAACCTCATTATCAGTTAGAGCAACAACTGGGTTTTACCAGAATTGGAAGGACCAAATATAATGGCTTGATGAAGCTTGACTTGTGCTTCCTCTCGTGACGATTAAAGGTCAATGACGTTCATATTGTACAAATACAGTATTATCGATAATCATGAGTTTGCATTGTCTTTGATTAAAGGTCACTGATACAACGGGACTGAGGACAAATACGTTGATACATAAAACTCGGGTACTCACAGGCAGATGTATAAAATGTGTCATAAAAATATACGTTGCCGGCGGAGAAATTGATACGACACGCATGATATTACCCGGAACGCCATGGGTTAAGTACCCAGGGGAAAATCATCTTCCGGAAAATAGTTATTGTAGTCCTAGAATCCGATTTGACATTAGACTTGACGACAAAATCAACCAGGAGAATTTTTGGTAATCATAATTGATCAAGTTTGTTATACTTATGATGTCGAGTATAAAAATTGATCAGCAACAAAAGACTTGTCGTAGACGTCAAGCTGATAAACACATTGAAGATGATAACAAAATATACGGGAATCACTTGCGAACTTGTTGATAAGATCAGCGATGAGTGATAAACTAGCGGTGAAGCTGATAATTAAACAACGCCAATTACACAGTGGAGTTAATTTATTATAGTTCAACAGGATATTGGAGAGGCGCTGCCATGACTAGGTAACTCTCTGATTCATTAGGTGTCATGAGTGATGCTTCCGCAGATTGGTTGTCACGACAAGCAATATGGCAAATTTATCTACTACGTCTGGAAACGATCCATCATGGGAGTTTGACGTCTGTACGCCAAACGAAGTTCTTAAGCGAGACATATAGTCTTCAACGTATGATGTCATTGGCACGTCACGTAAACGTCCCACATAAAAATACTCATCGACTGTCATATATGTTTCATGCAGATACACGCAAGATCAACCACTATCGACCAAAACTTCAACTGAAGTCTCAGCCAATTTTGAACGAATTTATTCCATTGAATTCGGCGTTGGCCACAGTTGCTGTAGGTTGATCATAGTAAATAATTTATCTGTGCAGTAACGACGCTAATGCAAGAACCTAAGGGTAAAATCAAATACCCAGTTACAACTAAGTTGGATACTGCGTAACAGACACTAGGATGCGAGGGTGTGGGTTTTGCTTCTGCCGCTAGCAAATAACGCTATTGTTTCATCTGCTTCTTTACGTATGTTACATTTAGGACATGTCAAAGTTGCAATTTTGCATGAGTTGATAAGACTACTAACAATTAGATCAACGGTAAATTGTTGTATATCGTCGGTAGTATATTCCCACAGCATTGTTGTGTTGCAGTAGGCATGGATTATTTTGTCATGGCTCCAGCATTTAAACATCAAGATCAAACTGGCTATGTTCTGTTTTCTTCCCTTGCATAACCAGCTAATTTACTTTTAGCATGTCAGGGACTATCGTTGGCGAAGCCAGTAGCAATGGTTCTGCCACCGCCATTACTGGCAAAGATACCTGCGACTCCGTAGACAATTCAGCTAAAATATGTGTGTAACTCTCAGTACCGCCAAATATACTAAATTTGACCATTCGATGCCATCTTCGACAATCTGAGATTGTTTACCATTGCGAAGAATGAAATGTTATTGCATAATCTAGAGTCTATTTAGACCCACGCATGTAGCAAGAGTCCCTGAAACCATTACAATCACTGGATGATATGTTTCCTCCGCCGACAGCGTCTGCTGTACAACGTCTACTGTAACTTTGACGATGTCATTGAGAACCGGTCGCTCTTGGAATATCTAATGGAATCTTTTGCATGGTGTATCTAAAGGGGGAACTTGGTAAAACTGGTAGTCTTCGAAACTTTCCTCCCTGAAGCTCAAATAATCCTCGCTGAAGTGAATTACAAAGAATTGTTCTGGATCATAAGGTCAACATGAGTTCCAGAAACAAGACGTTGCAAGTCTCTGGTTTTACGGTTCGCATTATTTCACACTAAATCATTCGCTGGACCGGATAATCTTCGATAACAGATTTATTGACGAATAGGCGAGTAACAAAGGTAAAAATTTTGTGAACTGCTGTGAATCGCCATCGTTATATCTAACAACCGTATCCATATTTTTGCCGTCGCGTAAACAAACACACACACACACTGCTGCGAAACTAAAATACCTCGGGATGCCGTATCTCCGATCACAAAATCTAGTTCTGCCTAATCCATGATAAATCTTGTACAGCGTTGTTTATTTTCAGATGACGCATATAACTTAAACTTACTAATTATTCTTCTGCAGATATCTTTATCATCGTGCTGTAGCCAAACTGTCATCGCCAATTGTAACTAAACTGTAATTGCAAGCTGTAACTAAATTACATTCAGCGATGTATGGGTCTTGGCGTCCAAGACTTATTGTAATTATTTGCATAATAGTTGTTGAGATTAACTTTTGTGTCCGGTTTATTATAATGACGACCAAACCAGACTGGTACAATCAAATCGATATTCGCGGAGATCTCAAATGATTCAACCATTTATTGTGTTGGATACCCAAATCGTTCAAAATAACTGTTGGCATTCGTCGTATCAAAGAAACCTAGCCAGGTTAAAAGCAATGCTGTCAACTGAGATGATATAGGATGATTTATATTATGTTTTGCAGAGAACACCATGTCCAAACTCGACACAAGATCCTGTTGATTCATTTGTGGCGGATAAATCTGCGGAAGATAATCTCCGTTGTCACGGTGTAATAACCAAATAAATACAGGACCACGGGCACTAATATTGTAAATCTCCTAAACAGTATCGGCATCATACCTGAAATTGTATTGTTCCTTTCATTAGAAACCTTGTTATTGATTCAGTCCAGGCGTGATTGTTATGATCAGTTATCGCTATTGTGGAGCTATTACGAAAGTATTTGCTGCAATTATGCAATATCTTGTTTGTAATTAAATTTATCACTTTTGGAAATTTTAATATTTTTTTCCAACACTGCTACGTCATTTATTTTAATTCCTGTGATGAAAGAATCTTCTCATTGTGTTTTTATATACTCGATTCCGTAAGTCCGTTTCCATGTAACGAGTTACAATATTCTCTGACACGATTTGCTACACAATTTAACATGCCTGTGAGCACGAGAGCGGTTTTGGTGCATGCACCACGCATTGGTGTAAGAGCATAAATATCATGATTGTTTAAGCGGTATTGGTGCCCAAACAACAGCTATACTGGATAAGCGTTGTAATAATATGGTTTATCTTTTCCGGCAAACGTCCCGGGTTTGGAGCTTTTATTTCTTGTAACAATACTGCTAAGTCGACGTGATTACTTAACAGGGTCGGGTTTGTCACGAACAATTTAAGTTGGACCGTCATGGCTGACATATTCGACACTAAATTGTATTCTAAATATGTACTTGCTGTCATCTAGATTATTAATAATAGTCGTTTGTGGTTCATGGTGGGGTCAACTAAGCTACACAAGACGTCTATCTTGAACGTTGACCTGACATAGGTAGTGATATCTTGCGCAAACTGATGGCAATTCTGAAAATTTGTGTGCAATTTCAGCTCAAATTATTCAATCGCCGATAATCTTTTTTGTTCTCGTTCTAAACCTTGTCTCTGTGTTTTGGTTCAATCGTTGATAATCTGTCAATTTCACTCTCGGTTAATAATCGTTAATCTGATCTCACAGATATTTTGGAGCAATTTTTGACCTTGAAAAAGCTGATTTTATCCCTGTTAGACTCAGATACTGTTTTCGCAGCTGCTTTAAAACAGTAGAAGTATTCAATATTATTTTATTATGTAAAGTATTTACTCCAAATAATATAATATGACAGGAGCAATTATTGCTTGTCAATGGCTAATGATTGGATCAGACCAAAGATGTAAAAATAAATTTTCGTGGTGACTGCGGCTATGACATGGCCAGTGTTTGCCGTAGCAGTACTGGTCCAAAACAATATTTGAAATGCGGAATTGGAGTAAAGGTAAGAAAAACATTATGCGTATATCATGGTGAACGAAAGTATCGTTCTCTTAAACTATATTAAGAGAAATAAAACGCACCAAGCAAAATAAAAGACGCCAAAGATTATCTCGATAGATATTCCGTTGTTGAAAATAATGTTATACGAGAGACGAAAACATTTATATAATAGATCAAGCTTAAAAACCCATTGATCTTGATGACTTAAAACAACGATATTCGTTACGTTTGAAGAGAGCAGAACTGGAATAATCAGAAACTGTCGTCTCAAAAGAATATCTTGTAAATATCAATACTAGAAGATACTTGGAAATCAGAATTAGAATTCATGGGGGAAACAAGTATATTTCGCCTTTCGATTTATTTACAAATGTTTCAGTGGTTTTATTGAAAAATGTCTTGTGATTGATCTCATGAACTCTAGGCAACAAGACAATAATCTTGTAAATGTAATGGAGGTAACACAGAGCCAACTACAATACGAGGAAAGACAGGTAAATACAAAAATTCACCAAGACCAGTTAGATCAACAAATCTTAAAACAGGAGAACAAAGGATTTAATTTCAATGTCAGCTGATAGAAACTATTTTAACACTCATCCCAATTCAATGCAGCTAATCGTAATCAATACAAAACTAAATCAGCTAATGCTTGGTTGCTAAATTAAAAAATAAATTTTCGGTACATCCGATAGTGTAACAGCACATACATTTAGGCATTTTCCCAGCGACGTGCCAAGCTGGCTGATAATAACGGTGATAGATTGATCTAACGTTGGGTTACCCAAGTTCAGCAAGCTTAACAAATGTTGTGATGATAAACCTGCAATGCTCAGATGCCCAATACATTTTCTGTTTAGTGTTCTATAAATAAGTATAAACTATTATTTTTTATCTGTCCTGCTGTTCATAAGTGCGAATGTATCAGTATTCTATGACAGTCACCTTAAAAACACCTCTAGTAAAAATAGCATACAGAAAGGTACCTTGTGCAGCATTTTGTGCAAATATTACTGTACCAAAGTATAAAAAATATTAGAAAATATCATTTTGTATAGAGTTGTGAATAAGATAATCATCTGGAAACTGTTATAAAGTGCCTGACATATTGTCTGCGTTTACAAATGTGTATTATAAGTGGGGATCTTCGCCCCTAGGGATCGAAAGTCAACTGCAAACTGTACAGAATTCGAGCACACCTTCCAAAACGTCGAGCAACGTTCTTGGTGCAATTTTCAACTTCTCGAGGTCTCGACTGGGGATGGTTTTGTACAATATTATCAGTAATCAGTGCTCTCTCGAGGTCTCGACTGGTTTTGTACAATATTATCAGTAATCAGTGCTTATCCTGCGGACAGCAGAGACATGCGCGGAAAAGTTTTTGGGCAGCCTTCTAAATTTCAAGTATTTCGTTTCACAACTAGAAATTCAATGGGCAAGGGGTATCCATGTGACCATGAAGGGAAAACACCCCGCATCCTCACCATTGTCAAAATAGACAGCATCGGTAATGAGCATAAGACAAGCTAAGAAATAAATATAACTATAACTACAAAGAAAAGCCTCAATGAAGGGTACCCCATTAAAGCACTCGTATAAATTGCTGACGTTTGAAGTTTGATAATAAGTTAAACTTTTACTACTGATTTGATAACATTATGTAGCACCTGTATCTACTGTTAGGACAAATAATTATCGTCACTTTCTTAGGTAGACCTTTCTCACTGAAGATTTATGTCAAGAATTTCAACATATAACACTTAACTTGGCTATGTCAAATTAGTTATTCATCCAGTGCATTTGTGATGCTGATCAAACTAGCTAAATATGGAAGTTGAAGGATGTTGTACCGTTAGCACATGTAAAAATGAAAAAGGGACACGACGTTAGTATTTCTACATAAATATAATTAGAAACTGCTGGATAACTAAATTTATCTATTACAAAAAATGAAGGAATGAGCTGAGTATATGTTAGTCCGTTGAATTATTTATTTTTTATCATCCAGTACAGTAAAACTATAACAATCTTAATCTGACTGGATAACTAGGGTTAAAGCGTATTATTTATCTAGCATTCTGTTCTAATTATCAACATAAAATTTTCTATGAAACAAATGGCGATACTAGTAAATACTAGTGAATCTATAAAATTGCTAGCAATGGTGTGTCCATGCAGAATTATACATACTTGATGATAATCACTAAAAACGATAGTTTTCATTATTAGAATGTTTTCAATGGAAACGAAATGAACATGAAAACAAAATATCGTCTTTCGCCAAGATATATATATATATATATATATATATATATATATATATATATATATATATATATATATATATATATATATATATATATATATATATATATATATATATATATATATATGCAATAAACTGACGACGAACAGTACGAAACTAGTAACTAACTAGCCTAAGCGCTTTCGACTCTTAATGAGTCTTTTTCAAAGGCAAATACAACACATAGTTACGACAAACAAATAAACACAAAAACGTTGTGTTTGTAAACCTCTACATTTCTGTCTTCACATGTGCTAAAACTATAAATACAACCAGCTTGTATAGACTAGTTGCGGAAACTGAAAACGTTGTATAATTCCCTAAAAGTCTACAAGCCAAAGCGACATCTATTTTTACTTTGTGTACATATGTAACGCAGATTATATCCCGGATATTTGATTCTATACCGGTTATTCTTATAGTAAAAATTGAAGGATAATAAGAAGATTTAGTAAATGTTAAATTCTACTAGTGCATGGTTTTCATTTTCTAGTCTTCTTGGTTTAGACCGCTTGGTTTCAATGTTCTAAGGCGGCGTATCCAGTATGATTTCTTTTCCTTCCTGGTTTCGGAACTCCAGCTGTGGTTGTTAGCAATAGCGATAAGTATTATATCACTGAAAGTGTGGCCAGGGGAGGAGAAGTGTTCTGCGACCGGGCTTCTGTACAGCTTTTTTGTCATCCAATCAGATCTATGAAGGTTTATCCTTTTGTGTAGCTTTTCAGTTTCTCCCACGTACTGAAGGCCACAGATCTTACATGTGATGAGATAAATCACATTCTCTGTTTTGCACGTTTTGTTTGGACCATGTATGTTTAGTTTTTCTTTAGTCACTGTGCTAGTGAATGTCTTGGTCTCTATCATATGTTGACAGGGTTTGCATCTTTTATCGCCACAGGGTCCAGACTGACTAGGTTGGTTTTGACTAGCGATTGGCGTTAGCTTGGCCCTGACTAGGATGTCCTTTAGGTTTTTTGGTCTTCGGTAAGCTACTACAGGTTTGTTCGGAAGTATTAGGTTTAGTATGTCTGACGATTGCACAGTTGGCCAGTGGTTTGCCTAAACCTAATACTTCCGAACAAACTTGTAGTAGCTTACCGAAGACCAAAAAACCTAAAGGACATCCTAGTCAGGGCCACGCTAACGCCAATCGCTAGTCAAAACCAACCTAGTCAATCTGGACCCTGTGGCGATAAAAGATGCAAAACCTGTCAACATATGATAGAGACCAAGACATTCACTAGCACAGTGACTAAAGAAAAACTAAACATACATGGTCCAAACAAAACGTGCAAAACAGAGAATGTGATTTATCTCATCACATGTAAGATCTGTGGCCTTCAGTACGTGGGAGAAACTGAAAAGCTACACAAAAGGATAAACCTTCATAGATCTGATTGGATGACAAAAAAGCTGTACAGAAGCCCGGTCGCAGAACACTTCTCCTCCCCTGGCCACACTTTCAGTGATATAATACTTATCGCTATTGCTAACAACCACAGCTGGAGTTCCGAAACCAGGAAGGAAAAGGAATCATACTGGATACGCCGCCTTAGAACATTGAAACCAAGCGGTCTAAACCAAGAAGACTAGAAAATGAAAACTATGCACTAGTAGAATTTAACATTTTCTAAATCATCTTATTATCCTTCAATTTTTACTATAAGAATAACCGGTATAGAATCAAATATCCGGGATATAATCTGCGTTACATATGTACACAAAGTAAAAATAGATGTCGCTTTGGCTTGTAGACTTTTAGGGAATTATACAACGTTTTCAGTTTCCGCAACTAGTCTATACAAGCTGGTTGTATTTATAGTTTTAGCACATGTGAAGACAGAAATGTAGAGGTTTACAAACACAACGTTTTTGTGTTTATTTGTTTGTCGTAACTATGTGTTGTATTTGCCTTTGAAAAAGACTCATTAAGAGTCGAAAGCGCTTAGGCTAGTTAGTTACTAGTTTCGTACTGTTCGTCGTCAGTTTATTGCATATATTTTAATTAATCCCTGACACACGTGATCCCTTGGTGGATCCAGTACTCTTGAGAGGGTTGTTATTCGCCATATGATTTGCATTCTTTATATATATATATATATATATATATATATATATATATATATATATATATATATATATATATATATATGGAGTTCCGAAACCCGAAAGGAAAAGCAATCATACTGGATACCCCGCTTTGATACACCGCTTTAGAACATTGAAACAAAGCGGTCTAAACCAAGAATACTAGAAAAAGAATGCAATGCACTAGTAGAATTTAACTTTTTATAAATCTTCTTAGTATCCTTTAATTTTTACTATAAGAATAACCAGTATAGATTCAAATAACGGGGATATAATCTGCGTTACATGAATGTACAAAAAAGTAAAAATATATGTCGCTTTGGCTTGTAGACTTTTAGGGAATTAGACACAGTTTTCAGTATCCGCAACAAGTCTAAACAAACTGGTTGTATTTATAGTTTTACCTCATGTGGAGACAGCCATGCAGAGGTTTACAAACACAACGTTTTTATGTTTGTTTGTCTTATATATGTTTCGTATTTGCCTTTAAAAAAAGACTCATTAAGAGTCGAGAGCGCTCAGGCTAGTTAGTTACTAGTTTCGCACTATTTGTCGTTAGTTTATTGCATATATATATATATATATATATATATATATATATATATATATATATATATATATATATATATATATATATATATATATATATATATATTTGTGTGTGTGAGTGTGTATGTACGTTTGTGAACTTCTGTATTTACTAAAATAATTGCATTGAAAACAATGTGAATACAAAAGTCATTATCACAGTTTTAACCTTTCCTATACTAATTCCTTCATACATTCATCGAAAATACAATATATTCATCCTACCATCGCTATAGTAAGTCACACTAATTTACATTAATACAAACATATGCAAGGATTAAATTCAAATCAAGTTTGGGAGCACACGCAGAACTGTAATCATTATGGCAGTTCATATCAGCGTGGTCATAATATAGCTGTATTGGGTATACATGTAAAGTGCTCGCGATAGTGTAAGGGTTCTTTCCCTTCTTCTTCAAAAGGTACATTTAATGGTTCGAATTTCAGGCGATACTGAAAAAGATAGTTCGTGTTTAACATTTGTTAGAGTATATATATCAAACATGCCATATTAAGTGAATATATATATATATATATATATATATATATATATATATATATATATATATATATATATATAATGTTCATCGGCAGACTAGTTCACGTTCTAAAATCAAACTATTGTAATGTATAGAAAATCTAGCCTCCATTTTTACAATAACAAATTCAAGTTCTTTAATTCTAAAACCTTCTCTGGTAAATCAGGGTGGGTAGAAACACTTATAGTATTAACCTTTCTTCTTGGACTGGATTATAAAAAAGTCTGCAATAAGTTGGAGATGTTGGTGTTTGTTGACAGCAGTTACAATGAATATTAATTTCTTCATTATTAGTTACATTTATTCAATGCCAAACGATGTTTGGTAAGAAACCCGAGTATATTTCATATTTGCATATATCTTTGGTCATAAATCATCCCCTGAGAACTTTAATTTCATGATGTCATGACATGAACGGATGTCATAAAGACTATCCTATGTTTTTCCAGGTTACCCACGTTTGGAATACACCGATCGTAAACTCACTTTGTGGTCCTTTACGATATCAACTATTGAAATGCTAAAGTTGTCTTAGTAAATTATGGACTGGTTTGAAAGAAATTTTTAAAATCTTCAGCTGTATAACAAAACACATTTCAATATAATTATTCATTCATTTTTTATGTTTTAAGTCAGCAAATTTAGCTTCAAACAGCAAATTAAGCAGTTAAAATATACTCAGTATTTTTCATGATCTTGTGAGGTCAGGTTAAGTGCTTCTTGCTGATCTGATTCAACTGATGATACTTGTTACAGTTCAGTAAAAATTGGAAATTATATAATAATAATAATAATAATAATAATAATAATAATAATAATAATAATAATAATAATAATAATAATAATGAGTATACAGCAACTGGGCGTTTCACGTTCATTTGCACAAGAATTGTTATTGAGATGGCCATTGAGCGTGTCTCTTGGCTCTTTTTGAAGTTGACCCATATAAATTTAAATAGAAGTTAGCCAGTGTTCTGAAGTAAATGTCTAACAATAGTGTTAGTATATACTCAGAACATTAAAATTTTAATAATCTTAACGATTATATCAACTTCTATCTGAACAAATTGTTCAATTAATTATATTTTTCCAAATGTACAATAACAGAGTGATATTAAATCAATCTTTTATTATCTACAATTGATGCACCTGGTATTATAGCCCTAAACTTTCACTGCCATGTGATTTAGTGGCTGTTAATAGGCCATACGAAAATTAAATCTGAGTATGCGTTTCATTCCTAGTCCCATTCTTATTGTAAGAATTCCCACTTCAGCAGAAAAACACAAAGGAATTCCAGGTCTCATTTCATAGTCTAGTTCTCAGACGAGACATTACCTGCTGCGTAACCCTGGTAAGATTTGACGTGTTGGATCAGCAACACATAAATTATGCACCAGACCCGACAAGATATTGTGACTTTATGGAATTGATAAAATTCTACAAACATTTGCGACCCATATTGTCTCCTTTATATAAGGATATACTTGCATTCTGACTAGGCTGCGTCCAAATACTAATTAATGATGCATGTAGATGGCTGAGCTCAGCAGAAACTATATAGTACGATTTATGGACATACTCATTGATGGATACAGCTCATAATAGCAGAATTTAATGCTTTGTAAATGTACTTTTTCCTGATAATGTTCATCAATTCACTGTTTAAATAGTATTCAAAAACTGAAATTTCCATAGTAATAAACAACTATTGCGGTTTATATAATTATAGCAAAAGTCAGCAAAGTTTAATCAAGACTACTGGTCAGTCGTCGTAGATTTATATATATATATATATATATATATATATATATATATATATATATATATATATATATATATATATATATATATATATATTATTTTAATTTCGTTTAGTTTCATATATAATTGAATAAGTATTCCAAAATAAAATACTTTTTTTCAGCAGCTCTAATGACATTTTAATTAATTATAAAAGAAACTAATAATTAACACGTAAAGGTTCAAATCAAATATTGCATTACCAAGATATCAACGTAACATAGACAATCGTTTTGATAAGTCAATTTATGAATAGCGACATTCAAATTTTCAAAAGCAGTCCAACAGTTGTTGCTTCATGAAGATAACATTGGCTTTAAAACCTAAACGAGTCTCTCGACAATGTCTTCCTGTAGATAACACATGTTGTCTGACATGGTGCTGCCGGCAGAATGGAATAGACGAATTGGGACACTTGTTGGAAGGAGCTGGTAGATAACATTGGTCGCAAGAATGGAGTAAAGAAAACCTATCAGCATAGGTCTACCACCATGACACTGGACTAGCATCCCACCTGATACAAGGATAATTAAGAAATATGTTCATTTGATTGTACGAATGGAGATACACTTCCTGTTTAAAATACATATATAATATCATCGATATACTCCGTCACAAAACGTTTTGACTAACTGTCAATTTGTGGTCGTGTTTAAAGGTGGATTTCATTTATTATGTACCAGTTATTGTGAATTTCCTGACTGCTAAAAGGCGCTAATTTAAAACTAGTTAATTAAAATTGATCCTTATTTTGAAATAGTTGTCGCCCTTATTTGATCAACGTATTTAACATCCATTAAAATGCAGGTGTTTTTAGGAAGTGGTTTCCGGGGCTGGAGTCTGGATGACAATAAATAAACAATCATGAAACTAAATGAATTCCCAGCGTATCTTCAAATTTGATGGAAAATTAATTTTATCAATATTTGCCTAAATGCAAAAGCACCAAAATTTAGTAACCACCAATCGAATATAACATTTTCACATATTGTCGAGCTCAGTAGCTTCAGTCAAGGGATAGCATCATAATATCGTGTCAATATGTCTTTTGAAAAGATCCACATGAATACTTCATTCTCTCTCTCTCTCTCTCTCTCTCTCTCTCTCTCTCTCTCTCTCTCTCTCTCTCTGTATGCATATATATATATATATATATATATATATATATATATATATATATATATATATAAAAACCTTACCGTTATCTGATTAAGCAGTTGAAAGCGATCAACAAATTTACAAAATATGTATACCCGATACCCGTGATGTACTGACATTTCTAAAGTATGAAAATCAGTATTAAATACTTAATTAGTCAGTGTTAATATGACAGTTAGCTATCTGTGGACTGACTGTTTCACTACTTCACTGAGAGAGAGAGAGAGAGAGAGAGAGAGAGAGAGAGAGAGAGAGAGAGAGAGAGAGAGAGAGAGAGGTGAAGATTACTCTCGAGGCTATTACTTTTGTGACCTTACAAATATTGTATAATTTGTTTACGTTTAAACCCCCTTCCTCTCTCTCTCTCTCTCTCTCTCTCTCTCTCTCTCTCTCTCTCTCTCTCTCTCTCTCTCTCTCTCTCTCTCTCTCTCTCTCTCTCTCTCTCTCTCTCTCGTTGTTCGATAGAATTTGTTTTTTTTGATAAACTTTAAAATTAATCACGCGCCAAGTTAACGATATGCGTCAAAGGCAACCGATTATGTGACAACATTTGGTATTCACGGGTCATTCAATTAGGGATCTGAGCTACACTCGAAGCCACATCAATGTGGCAAATTGAAGGGGACATAAACCTGCAGCATAATTGAGTACAATGCGCATTAGGTATTGATTGGTTATTCTTACCAAACTAGTGACATCGAAAGACTGCCTAGACAATGTTAGGTGCTTAAAACTCTTTTTATTCAGACGTTATTTGAGGATCGAGTCTGTTTGAAGATCGTAAGGACTGTGGGGATCACTTCTTTTTATGAAATAGTTTGGATTATGATCACATTTCGTTGCGTTATCGGCTTTTCATATAGAAAAGTGACTGCAGAAGATACATAGCAAATGAAGTGTTTTTATTGTTCAACGATTTCTGTAAATTGTGTGATTTTCAAGGTGGGAAATTGTTTATACCGGCACAAATAAATGATGGACATGTTAGCTTTATCAAGAAACATAACCAGTAAGTGTATCCATTTATAGAGGCGTTTTTGTTCAATATCATCTTTAAAAAAAAAACAACAGACAAACGCGTGAGAAACATGTCGACATTAATACATCATGAATTGAGATATATGCGTAAACTACTCGGACAGACGTGATTTATAAAAGTGAAAGACATGACTGTTAGTCATTATGTCCTTCCTTCAGTACACTTTTTGATTTATATAAGATTGCCATGCTAAGGATGCCATTAAAGTAAGCTACGGGAATTCGTTAAAAGAAAAACGGCGAGCTTGTTGCTTGTGTGATCTACGAATTGCTTATATAAACTGTGTCCATTAAGGCACGTCATAGATTTTATACTTAAGCATACTTTTGATTTACAAAAACTGACAATAAAAAATTAGTATTTCGCATCTGACATATGATGTAAATACAAGAAATTATAAACCACCGAACAGATAATAGAAAATTCTGAAAGAGCCGGATAAGTTTTACTGGTATTATTCTTTCTGTGTGTCATTTACAAGATGATGATGTGACATGATTCCCCGCCATGAGAATATTGTATCTAACTCGACATCAGATCTTAACAAGAAGCTATAAGACGATACGTTATAAATGTTCAACGAGTAACCTCGGCATTTTTTTAAATTCAAATTTAATTACAGGCTTTATATACCTATTTTGTGCGAGATTAGCTAAAGGTCAATATATACTTTGATTAACTCTGGCAGCATTCATAAACGGACACTAAAAATGAGTCATGTGAACGCAACGGAAGGCATGATTGTGGATTCTGAACAGTTTGAGGACTATTCTTCTTTTTATTATGACGGAAACATTGATAAACTTAGAAATCCATGGGTAAAGGAACCACACTTTGTGCCACTGGTAATTGTGTACGGGATTATATTTCTGGTTGGAATTGTAGGAAATAGCGTAGTTATTTTCGCAATGAGAGGAGGCAGATCGGCCCGATCTGTGACTTTCGCCTTCGTGGTGAGCTTGGCCATGGCGGATTTATTATTTATTCTGGTGTGTGTTCCGCATGAAATTTTGCGAATTACAGTCAACGATTGGATAGGTGGGCAAAGCTTCTGCAAAGTTTCAGGTTTTGTGGAATTGCTAACGGAAGCAGCATCGATATTAAACCTAACAGGGGTGAGCTTTGAAAGGTAATGTATTAAATTGCTTTTATGTTTTTTTTGAGTATGCGTTTGAATCAGTTTGGGACATGTCAACAAAAACAGGCGTCTGGAAAAAGTATTCATTTATTTGTACTAAAGTTATGCCTCATTTAAAATAACTCAATGAGTCTTTTCTATATTGGACTTAATATTATTACCTTTATTTAAAACAAAATTCGACTTAATATGCATTGTGTATAAGAAACCTTTGAAAACTGTGTGAAATCGTCGCTGCGGATATTCATGTGGTAAGATTGTGCAATATGGTTACATCATTATATAGATATAGCTTAACTGTTGGAACGTGCTTGTGCCCAATATACCGTGGCCAAGAAAAATCATTTATTCTAAACAAAATTCCTAAAAAAGATACAAACGTTTGATCCAGAATAATTTCGTTAATGTAATATGTCCTGATGACTACGTTATCATAAATTCAGAGACACTGCCGTTCAACAGTGCACACGTATTTGTTAAGTTCAAATCTGATTTGGCTGCTACAAAATGACGACACACGAATTTAACATTGTAATTGATATTTTTCAAATAATACCGCAGTTATATTGTAATTATTGCTTCGTATACTTAAGTTCTGTTTATTTAATAGTACTTGTGAAGTGAGATCTTAAATGTGTGAAGCAACAAAACTCTTTGTTTTGATATAATTAAAGGAGACGAATTAAATTAAATTCTAAAACAGGCACAAATGGAAATACACTACGATCGTAGTAATGATACCACCTGCATTACGCCTTTGCTGCATGATGGAACAATCTGATAACAAATGTTTGATACCATCACTGTTGAAAGGAAAGAATCACCGTGACACTTTTATCACAATGGAAGCCATGTTGAAATCAGATTAAAATGTGTGTAGCAACATTTTGCAGTCTGCTACTCGATGTTTAGTACCTTGATTAACTATGTTTTAGATACATACTACATATCAAACTGTTTCTACAGACACATTCTTCCAATTAATTGATATCACTAACTTAAGTATAGTCTTTATGTAATATAAATTTTGTATAGCATCCTTTGATAAATTATGTATAGTCTAGTTGAACTACCAGTAATTTGGTTCGCCCCATTTTATTCCCACTTGATGATGAGCACTATCTTTGAGTGACAGAGATAGGGAAAGAGAGAGGAAGAAGTCATTCTGGCCTTTTTTAGAGAAGGTGTCACTCCGGTGATATGAGCGCATGTTACATCGCTGGTGTAAGGAGAGGTACTGGGTTCGAACTCCAAAGGAAGTCAAACTTCTGAAGCCCAATATTGGAGGTATGCACATTACAAAATTTGTCAAATACGTATTCAGTTCCCATAAATTATATATTATTTAAATGAATCTCACCTCAAATGACTTCAAAACTCACGATCTTAATAGCGTTAGTAAATGTTTTCAGCCTACGAATGATATATGCAGCTTTCAAGAACTCAAATGTTGCTTACGTAGCCTGATGTAGTATGAATCACTTATATATTTTGGCAATGTGAACAAAACACTGTATTACTCAAGTACTACCGATTCTGCTATTATTGAAAAATATACAATTTCAAGTTTTACCAACAAAATAATTTGCATTGTATAAAGGTTATTAGAAAACTCAATTATAACGCTTCAGATTATTAACTGAGAGCTATTCATCGAGAAAAAAGTTGATATCACGATGCACGTCGTTATACAAATCACAAGAAGAAAAATGGTCAGTTATGTATTTATAAAACACAAAATATATACCGGTATTTGGTAAAGAAATCCAAGAATACTAAAATCAAGAATGTGTATAGATTTTCGAATTAGCCTAATCGTATTTAAGAATTGGTCGGCATTTTAAGTAACAACACCATTTTTAGAGCTTATCGATTCTCTTACATTTTAGTTCGTTTAGGCGTTTTCATATGTATTCAAATTTAAAAGTAAAACAATGTAAATGACCGTTTACTGAGATTATTATCCGACTTCAAACATGACGAAGAATTGACGTAAAAGATGATCATTGAAGGTATGTTGAATCATGAGACCTTAAATTTAGAAAAGCTTTTTTTCTTCACTTTACTGATTTATCCATAAATTTACTCTTGATTGAATACGTAGTTCATGCCCTATAGATGGATCGAGTTACGTGTGATATATGAGGTGGATCGAGTTACGTGTGATATATGGGTTGGATAAAGTTACGTGTATTATATGAGGTGGATCGAGTTACGTGTGATAATATGGAGTGTATCGAGTTACGTGTGATATATGGGGTGGATCGAGTTACGTGTTATAATATGGGTGGATCGAGTTACGTGTGATAGATGTGTTGGTCAAGTTATGTGCAATATATGGGGTGCATCAAGAGAAGGGTAATATATCTGACAGATAGAGTTACGTGTAATATATTGCTTATTATATCATTCTGTCTCTGATATAGCACGTCCTTCACTCTACACATTACAAACATGAGGGGATGAATACATAGGAAATTCAGGTTGTATTGTTTTACAGGAATCATACATTACTGAGAAAAAATGTATAATTGATAGTGATTAATAAATCATTTCCCATTGGCAATAGCGATAGATAACATCAAAGCCACGCGAATTTCGATTAGTGATAGTCTCTTACTTAAAAAGTCTCATAATGTATGCCTTTTAAACGCAAGTGGGGAACATTCCAAGATTTCACTGCCTTTTCCACTCAAATGGGGAATATTCTTAGATTTTCCTGTCTTTTCCACTAAAATTGGACCATCTTTAGATTTCCATGTCTTTTCCATTAAATGAGGAAAAGTCTTAGATTTTCCTGTTTTCCACTCAAATGGGGAACATTCTTTGATTTTCCTATATTTTCCAATAAAATATAAAGATTCATAGATTTCTCTTTAACAAGCAAATTAGGAACAGTCTTAGATTTTCCTGCTTTTCCACTCAAAAGGGGAGATATGTAGATTTACCTATCTTATTCACTCATATGGTGAACATTTTTAGATTGCACAGTCTTGCCCACACAAATGGGGTAAGATTGTTGAATTTCACTATATTTTTCCACACAAATGCTCAAGTAATTTGGTATCATAGACCTGCCAAACATAACAAATTTGTATTATTTTCAAGAAGGCACCTGATTATATTTCATTACAATAATCAAGTACGTAAGTGTAACCTCATGCCATGCTATTATTAGGGTCGAAACACCGTTTGAACATATGGCATCAACGGAAAAAAAATAATTATTGATTAATTAAAGATAAAATATTTATTCTTGCTGTTGATCAAATGGAGATTAACTTAAAGGCTTTCATTTTCTAAATAACTGCCTGTTGCTTGACTCTGTTTGCATATGCAACAAAAATATAAAATATGTGTTAATTTATTTGTTTCAATAAGATACATATGCCGTTTCAGCCTCCTCTGCAATTCATAAACTGCTTTACAACTTTTAGATACAGAAAATGAATATTCCAGACACGTGGAAAAACGGTATTTATTAGTGGTTACTTTTAAATTGGCAATTAATAATGGTTGTTTCTATTTGATTTGAAGATTATTAGGTCGGCTTTTCCATTAAGCGTCGGAAAAAGAAAACACATCATGAACAATTGGGGATTGACCGCAAACTGACACACAGATATATATATATATATATATATATATATATATATATATATATATATATATATATATATATATATATATATATATATATATATATATATATATATATATTATTGCCTCCAGAATGCTTATTTGTTTAGTTTAAGCAACAAGACTAAAGACTGTTGAGGACATGCGCATACCTTTTCTGTCTCTAAACAAAGTAATCTAACTAGGAAGTCAATAGATATATTAACAAATACTTAATAATTTTTTTAGGTACAGGCACTTATGTCAGAAACAACGAAGAAATGTTGAAGAAATGCATTTGCTGGTTGAAAGTGCAAAATAAAATAAATATTACTGAGGTATAAGTAAAGTTTGGTCCTGCATTTGTTTTGTTGTTTTTTGTTTGTTTTTTTGGGGGGTTACCCCAAATCAACTGCAATTATTTTAAGAAGACTCAAACCAAAGTCATTTGATGAACCAAAAGCCGTCTTTTCTGTGTAGTGATTCCTATACTAGACTGTAAAAGTTAATTAATAACTAGACTATATGGTGGCCTAAGTGGTTGGAGCTATCGCCTCTGATGCGGGAGTTCGCGAGTTAGAACTCCGGCGTAGTCATACCAGAGACTTATTAAAATAGCACTAGCAGCTTCCTCGCTTCACGCTCAGCACTAAGAAGCTAGAGATAAGACTAGTCGGCATAGTGTCAGGATAATGTGACTGGGTGGAACATGATACTACATGTCTGCGGCATGATACCAAAGTGCAAAACATCAATATAAACTAGCACGCTGCAGACATCATAGAAATGATACTAAAATCATTAAATCTAGGTCAAATCTCTTAAAACATACACACACATTCTTAATATAATTGATTTAGTAAATTGAATTAGCGTAGCCAATCTACTACTGTCCATGCCATTTAAACTTTAATATCCAAGGGAGCAATCTTGACACATCGAAGCTAATTACACACAGAGTCTTCAAGGTAGATATTACTATTAGTTGAGACTATCGTGCATTTTCACAGCTGTGGTTGTCATCAGATGACAATTCGATTTAGAATAATATTACGTTCAAATGACATCTTAAATGATATTCCTTAAAAAAGATCAATATTTGTCTCGAGATGTGTTTGAAACATGATTGAATATTTACTCCTTATATTGACAGTAGTTTCTTGCCTGTCATTCGTGTGTTTATTCTGCTCTTGTCCATTCATTATAAGGGAGTGGAGAATTAAGAAAACGACATGATAAAGAAAACATGATGGGCGTACATACGAAATCCTTTCATACAACAATTTTCAATTTTTCCATTACAGCAATGTGATAGATCTACATGTATTCATGACCTATAAATGGTCACCCTAAAATAACGCTTATACAATAGTTACATGAGGAAGGCATGCATTATTAAAACTGTTATGTTGTGAATATGGAATAAATAAATAATGAAACGATTATGTAAAATGTTTCACCCCCACACCAAGGGGGAGGGAGATTATGACAGTGATGTAGTGTTTGTCATCATTGATAAAAATAATGAGACGGTAAATTTGAATACAGCAGTTTCGATGCAGTCTAACCCGAAGAGTATTGTAAATTAAATCCAAAATAATCCAAAATGGTTCTACCAAACGACTAGGGTTTTCCGAATATGAAACTATTGTTTAATCCGAACAGTCAGGAATTCCAAAATATGACTTAATAAAACGATTTTTCTCAAATCAAATATAACTATAGCATTATTAAACAATTCTACAGACTGGAAATAAAATAAGAAAATTAAGATAATTAGGAATATAGATAATAATTTACATTCCCCCTTATATACATTTAAACGAATCTATTATAACTATATGTCACAATTCATCCCGAACTTAACATGTCGCAATAATACCCCAAGTGACATATGTCGGAATACTTCACTGACCCAAAAGAAAAGAAATTTATCTAAACTGTACACAAATACTAACCCATATAAACATTGAAGGACAACACAGCTATTTAATATGCTTTTCATAAGTGACTATTAAAACCTGCGATCAAGAAGAACAATAATACACAGAATATTGATATGCATCACACTCAAATAATAATGGACCAATTGTCGATCCATATTACGGCGCCACCTCTTTTCTTCGTTGTGCAAATCGTTTTTTATAACATGTTCATAGTAATGAAAGTGTTCCTTTACATTCTATCATTATGGATATTCCTGCAAACTAACCCATGTAGTATTGCCCTTGAACTAAATAATATCTAACCTAATTATTTGTTGGTTTTTTTTTCATTTTTTGTTGGCAAATGTTTAAACTATTACACAAATATTCAGTTATTGATGAAAACTATATGGAACATCCTGACGTCTGATCTTGAAATAGTATACATCCCTTCTTTCAAAGAAAGGGTTTTTGTCTGCTTGCAGTTCCATTAATGTATGGAGGTGCTTGCTCTCTTTATAGTTCTCTCTAAGAGCTCGGAGATTATGATTAATTATTCTAATTAGCAACAAACCCTTGTCAGCAAGCTACTTTTTTATTTCTAAGTTGGTCTACAGCTTGTAGGTCTAATGATGTACATGCTCATTATTTTAATTCATACTTTATATAAAGTATCCACGTGTCTAATTCAATATCCGCCGAAAGCGGATAATAACGCAACAGGGTTCTTTTTGTTAATTTAGATTTTTTGTTTAAATTATGTTCTTTTTATAGTTCGACAAATATCGCCTATATTCGTTTAAGGGTCGCGTCAAATTAAGCAGACTCAGATAAAAATTCTCTAATTTCTAATGTGTAATCAGTAGAACGTATAACATAGAACCGTATCCATTATGGGATGGCAAAAACACGGTCTTTGATGTTTGCAATTTGTACTCAACTTTCAAGCTTGAGTATATGGTATTTCAACAACTAATTATCTGGTCGGTCCTGTGTAAGTCAGTATTTATTAAAATAGTGAGACTGTAAACCATACAATTCTAGTTTTAACGCAATCTAGGCATATTAGTTTTAGACTACTGATATTGTTTCTCTCTATCTGTCTCAGTCCCAAGGTCCTATCCGGTGTTCGTAATCATTATGCCCTATCAGTCTTCCCCTCCGACTGTCCATCAGTCTATCCGTTATCATTACCATATGTATAATATCCTCCTTTTGTTCGTCATACCGTCCGCCTGTCAATTCCTTGTTCACATCTATACCGTTAGTTCGAATAACGAAAATTTACTTAATCCCTGTATCATCAAAAGTGTGTCATTTTAGCTCCGGCCTCTGAGCATTGTGTGAGTAGAATAAGGTAAAACGCAAAAAAATGCAAATAATATATTCTAAATATTTTCTTTAAACAAATTATATATGCCATAACTATTTATATCCTCATCAATACGAATACTGTTGAATTAATATTCGCTATTAAAAAATGTGGGCTGGAAAGGTCGCAACAATTTGAAATATATACGGTCTTTGGTCTCATCATAAACTGTAATAACGTAGTGTCTAAATTATTAGTGCATTTAAAAAATGCATTAGAACAATAACTCTCTGGCGTCAAATTACAACAGATTATATCATTACATTATATTCTTCTTGATGGAATGGTTATTTACACGGAACTGCGACAAGGTCATTCCAAATTGGCTGTGTCTCACAACAGAATAATTATAAACGTTATATTCGTAACAAACATGTCAAGGATCTACAAGTTACTGCTTCTATATTAATTGCGTTTTATGCCATTATAAAACAAAATTGATTGCTGGAGGTAATATTTTTATGATCGTCATAAATGTCAATAATAATTTTTGAAACAAATTGCTTTTCAGTTCATTCTATTTCTCTCAATATGTGCTTGAAAACTGTTCAAATGGCTCATAGATTATATTTATTAGTATAATAATCTTTTCATACTGCATATAATATAACATCCCAACCCCTTCCGGTGGCCTAGTGGTTAGAGCGTCCGACTAGGATGCCGGAGGTCGTTGGTTCGATCCCCGGTCGAGTCATACCAAAGACTTGCAAAAATGGTACTAACAGCTGCCTCGCTTCACTCTCAGCATTAAGAGGTTAATGTTAGGACTGGTCAGCCTGATGTCAGGATAATGAGACTGGGTGGGACATCATGCTACAAGTCTGTGGCATGACGCCCCAGTACTAGACATCACTATAAACTGCCACACTGCAGACATCGTAGCGATATGACCAAAACATTGTTAAAAGCTACGTCAACAAATTATAAACACCACACCTTTTTAAAACTTTTAAATATACGTCAAGGAATTAAATGTATTAACTCGCCTGCACATTATAATCTTAAAAAAGTGTGTGTCGCATTACATAAGGCTACTGGAGGCAAACATAATAAACTCTTCTGACCTTGGCTATACACAACTGGGTCAAAAATAGTTCTTTTGTTTGATACTAATTAATGCTTCCATTATAGGCTTTTTTTGATACAGTACGATAAGCAACCATATTGGGTTGCTACATTGTTTCCAAACTTGTTTACATGATTTATGTCTCTGGAGGAATCAGACAATGATTATG
Source organism: Potamilus streckersoni (assembly GCA_016746295.1). Lineage (NCBI taxonomy): Eukaryota > Metazoa > Mollusca > Bivalvia > Unionida > Unionidae > Potamilus > Potamilus streckersoni. The sequence continues at coordinate 445,693 of JAEAOA010000707.1, read as the reverse complement.
ATTACCAATAAATTCCTTTCTAACCCGGACATCTCAGTTCCGATTTTTTCTGCTGTTTTTGCCTTTCCTTACTCCTCTTTGAGCGACGATAGCACCGATGATTTGTAGACGTTTTGAAAGAAAAATTCTTTGTATGTAAAGCTGGAAGTAAACCAGAAATAACGTTGCAGTTCTATGTTCCGTACTGGCGCCCATAAAATTTAGGGGAGGGTATTGACTTCGATCCACCATTTCTCACAAAATTATTTCTCAATTTGCTTGTTGATATTGGGTTCCAACTTTGAATAGGTCATTTCTCGAGAAATTAAACGCAACAATTCGGAATTCCAAATTGCCTCGCTCTTTCTCAAGAAATTACAAGTTTGTTGGCTTCAACTGGGAAGAGCCATACCTTGAGAAATTGCATACAACAAATTGCATACAACAAATTTATTATATTGTTTTAAAACAAATATGCATTTATTTAAAATATTTATATTTGTTTAATCCTAATTTTCTTTTTTCATGACATTTTTATAAAACTAATTAGGCTTGAAATATGTTTCCAAAACGTAACTTGTATCTGCAAAATATGTTTGTAAAAAAACATTAATACAATAATATGTTTAAATTTTGATTGATTTATTAATTGATTGATTGATTTTACAATTAATATTATTTCTTTGTATTATATTTGTAATAATGATTTGTGTTGCTGGATAAGACTGAATCAAAACATTTTGTTTGAATGTTGTATATAACAATTTGCAAAACATGAGCACAAACTTAATATTTGGAACATATTAGAAAATCTCAAGGGACTATCACTGTTGCCCCGTAGGGTCATATTTCACAGCCCGCGGTGTTTATTCCAAGTTGGTGCATTATACTGGCATACCTTTGTTAAAATTTTTTGTTCTGAAAATAATTTTTTTTTCAAGATAGAAGGGACCTAGATGTTAGATGTTGCATAACATTAATAATAGGAAGACATTAAATGTCAAAAGTGAATTTTGCTAGTGCCACAAAGACTTGTATTTTACCCCCAGGCAGTCTTTTGAGTCCAGGTCTCCATCAACAGCTACTATCTAATGAAACACTCCACATTATACGTAAGGTAAAAGTTTGAAATTCGACTAAAATTTTTAAAATTATATCAATAAACTAAGCTAAACTAAAATTACAAATTTTATGTTAGACTAAATTAAAATTTCTAAATTAAGCTAAAAATTAGATTTGACTAAAAATACAAATTCTATATTTGACTAAAATTGAAAATGCTAATTAAGACAACATTACGGATTCTAACTGAAAAGGTTGTTAGATTAACATTAAAAGCTTAAATTATAATAAAATTTGAAATTCTAACTGACTAAATTTAAAATATATATATTAGACTAAATTAGAAATTCTGTATTAGAAAACTATTACAAATTTTATATAAATCTACAAATAAGAATTCTTTATTAGACTAAATCTATAGATGTTGTTAGAATAAAATTTAAACAAAAGTACGTTAGAGTAATTTTAATCATACCATATCAGACTAAAATATAAATGTTGTATTAGACTAAACTAAAAATCATATTTTAGACTAAAATTAAAAACCCTATATTAGACTAAACATAAGCATCCAAGTTTCCTAAGACATAAAAATAATCATATGGTTGAAAATAAAAACTGTATATTAGACTAATTTTCATATTCTATATTAGAGCAAACTAAATTCTGTATTAAGTTAAATTAAACGTGCTGTATTAGACTAAAATTATAATTTATATAATAGACTAAAACTAGAAATCCTATATTGGATTAAAATGTAAAAATTATATAAATAATCAAAATTGAAAACTTTATAAAAGATAAAACGTAGAACTACAGTATTAGACTCATACTGGAAAAATTATAAATTAGACTAAATTTACAATTCTACAGTAAACGTAAGCAAAATATCTGTATTGGACTAAAGTTGCAAATTCAATGTTAGAAGAAAAATTATTCTCTAATAGACTAAATTTAAAATTTCACTATTAGGTAAAACTAAAATAAATGTATTAGACTAAAATTATAAGTTCCATATTGGACAAAATTTTAAATACTCTATTAGACTAAGCTATAACTTCTACAAATTAAAATCTTATTTCAGAAATAAATACATCACTTAGAACTGAATCAAGCTGAAATATTATTTCATAATTAAACATATTACTAAAAAGCACGGGTAAAATTGTCCATTAAGATTAAAATGAGTCTCCTTTATAAAAATAATTTTTTTTTAACTTTGTGTGTGAACATGTTTGTGCATAAGTTTCTGAAAGTGCTCATATGACTGGTATCTTGGATATTTCTCATGACAACGTTTATCAGCGCGATTTATTCGTATTTGTTGTACACTATCTTTATTTACAGTTTGAAGTTGTCACTGTTATTGCGCATATTTCTTACACTGTAAAATTCCTTGAAATGGTTCAAACTTGTAAATGAGCAAAGAGTTTTTTATAGTTTCTCCAACAGAGCAGATGGAATATCGGTGAAGGTATTAAAATGATATGCAGTGCTATCGGGATTATACAGGTGCTACAGCTACCATCATAAGTCAATACAGTACAATATTCAAATTCAACTGTTAACATAATACTTCTTTCATTCATTTGTATTCCCTTCATCTGTATTACAAACATGGGTCGTTCCCTACAAATGGATGTTTTGTTTTAACAAATGTCTTTTAATATCCTCCATTATAAATGAGGCACTAATAGAAAATCACATGCATACTTAATTACTTGCTAGTAATTACTTACGTACTTACTTACGTACGTACTTACGTACTTACGTACTTTCCTACTTACCTACTTACGTACATACGTAATTACTTACATACTTACTTACTTATCATCAATTACTGATGTGTGCGACGATTCGGACATGTACGTCGAATTACAAATACCAGCCACTCTGTTTGTTTATATCGCTTAGCAGGGTCACGCAATTTCTTGAGAAAGAGCGCAACAATTCGTGATTCACAATTAATGTGTTATTCCAAGTTGGATCCCAACGTAGAAAGACAGATTAGATACTGTACTGTGTCAGTTACTTCAAATCTCTTTATCGGCATGAATCAAAGCAAATATCTGAAATATTAAAAGAGACTTAACTAATATACATTCTGAGAAATCATCTGCGTATATTTTTATCATATGACAGACTTCCCAGAGCTGACAGATTTATACAGACATATTGAAACATGTCGAACACCTTGATTAATGTGTTAGAAAGGCATGGTTTGATTTTATCTGAAATTTTTGGGTAGTAAATACAAACATATTTTATAAACAAAACAATAAACAACATTGCATTTTTAGAAAGGAAATTATCGATACAAACGTGACTATTTTTTTCAGAAATCTGCTGATTCAGTAGTGAGATGTTTGATATATTAATAAGAACTACCGAATATAGATTTGCAGTTGCATAATATTTCATTGTAGAAACTAAACCATTCTTAATATCAGATGTAATAATTATATCTGCCATTATTCATAACAGATTCCGATGACTAACACCTTGCATCTTATTATTGTCTTAGCAGAGGAAAAGATTTTTGGAGTAGAGATCATGTACATATGAAAGGCAACATATTTTATAACTTGAACACAGCTTATAATTCCAGTGCAAAATTAGATTTATCAAAAACGGAATTTTGCAGTCTCAAGAAATCGTTGCAAAGTTAGTTTTAAACTCTTTTTTCAAATCTTCCAGCGGATGCGCGGTAGATCAGTTGATACAGAGTCGGACTCGTATTACATATTTGCTGGTTCGATATCCGCTGAGGACCGCTCGGGCTGTCTGCCTCAGGGTCTAATTGGAGAAAGCACGTAGCTATAACTTTCTTGGCATGACATGGAGAATAATGTCAAAAGTGCGGTAGTAGTGAGTGATGGCATTATAGGTTCAACGTGTGTCTTGTTAAATTTGTCCGTTTGCACCATAGGGTCTATGGGACTTAACATTGTGGGCTACTCTATGGTCAGTAGGCATTAAACTTAGGAGATGTACAGCGATAATGGATTCAGCCTGTCTTGGGTCAATAGGAAATGGAGATGGGTGACGTCACAAAACTCAACAATGTTGCAAGTGGCTGACCTCAATCGGGCTGAACAGTGTGGCAAGAGGCTGAATACATGAATACGCGCTTCTCTAGTGTCACAAATAGAGACTGACATTTAGACGTGGTTAAAGACAGGGGTAGAGACATGGACATATTACACAAACATAGATATATGAACATAAATCTAGCACACAAAAAGTCGACTAAAAATTTAAACATTAGAGAAAGCATATGTTTTCGAGACAACAGAGTGGCCCTTAAGATGACTTTGGTTTGTTTTATTAACACCATTCAGTTAACATAGAGGACATAACATGGATCTTCTTCTCTTCTTCAAACTTTGTTCAGACAGCCTTGCTTCTGCACCTAGGTGCTTCGTTTCCAATGGGCTGTGACAGCCATCTAGGCAATTGCCTATGACGATTTGACATACATAGGATAGTCCGACTTTAACAGCATCTGCTATAAGAGGGTATACGATTATACGTTAGTCCGCATCTTGTGACGAGAACAGGTAAATGTAATAAGTTGAACCCCGGTTATAGATAGAGGAAGAACGGATCAATACAGATCGAATTCTTTCACCAATCATAGCACGTGTTATAAAATTTAGTTATAGTGGGGACTTTATCTTCCAATCCGAAGAGAGATTTGACTGTGACATCACGTCTTCTATATTGGTGCTCTAGCGTTTGTGCGCAGTGAATGGATGCGACTGAGTTAGAACATGACGGAAACTAAGAAAACGATGAATGGGGAGTACCGGCCGTGAAGACGAGAAGTGATGGTATTTCAGTGGCAAACACAGTCCCACTTCCAGAAGAGGACAATTTTAATTGGGATTTAATTGATTTTCTCTCTTCTTTTCAAGAATTTGTTCCGTTACCAGCATTTCTCCATCCTTATCACGCGACAGTGTTTATGTGCACCTGAACGACAAAAGATGTCTACTAAAAGAAGTGCACACCACCACTATCGTCATTCTCCTATCAGTATCGTTGTTTGATCCCGCATCCGAACAAACGCTTAGATAAGCATAGTTGTCTATCCCAGAAAAGACCCCATTGTCCAACGAAAAAGAGATGGAACCTAAAGGAAGCTTTTTTAACGCGGAGATGTTAGAACATATGCTCAAATAGTCTGTTCTATCAAACTGTATCCAAACATACATCCCCAAAAAGTAAGATGATAAAACCATGTCAAGTAATGTGTAATACTTGCTCCTGAATAAAAAATATCTCACTTAAAAAGGTGTACACCGACACTATCCTCGCCTTCCTGTCCTAAAAGGAAAATGAAAAAGAAAAGGACAGTCTCGTCGTTTAACGCCGACTCCAAAAAAAACCGCTTATCCAAGCATTGACATCTATCTCCAAAAGACCCCATCGTCCAAAGAAATTGATGAGCTAACAAAGAGGAGGATTGTTTGGCAGTATTGAAAAAATTGCCACATTTTTGACGATGCGACAGTCAGAGATCCCAAAAAGACTAGTTACCAACCCTTCGAACTACTCTAAAAATAAGATTAAATGGTGTGTGTCAAGTCATCGAGGTCAGTGTAATTTTTGTGAGCCCAGGAACAAAGCAGTCACCCCCAGAAGCCAATCCTCTTCTACCACCAAAGGAAAAAAAAAAAGTTTTAAGACCATAAATAAAAGTCCATCACTAACACCACTACCACCACTACCCCCAGTGACCAAGACAGGAAAAGGAAAGGTGTTTCAAACCCCACCAAAACAATTAAGAAATTTAGCATCGCCAACTTCTAGAATTGGAGTAAAACGATTATAATGGTAACAACAGAAGTCTTTCACCCAATGTAGGTCACCTTCCCAACAGTCACAATAACAACAATAATTTTCTTTCGATACTACTGTGACATCCAGTGTTCCCACGAATAGCAGAACTCTGGAATTATGAATAACCAATAGTACTAAATTTTACCAAGTGACATTTACATTGATTTTTCCCAACAATACTTTGTGCTAATTCACGGCCACATTACCTCAGGCCATCCAAGTGGATCACTAAGCCCATTGGAAAATGGATTTGGTCCAAATGATTCACCCTACACAAATCAAAAACATAACTGAAAATCAAAACACTTTTGAATTCAAAGTTCTGAACGATTAAGTGCAACAATCCTTGTATGAAAAGAAAACTGTAGATGCCTCTATGAAACGTCCAGTGTCACCTGATTCTCCACTGTAATCGTTATGCTGAAAATTCGTGCATATTATTATTTTAATTGTCTACATCTGGTGGATACGACTTCTTCCAAATCCAATGCTTGTTTTGGCAAACACTTGGACAAAGCCAACGGAGTATCACCATCGAGTACCAAAAACTGGTTGTAAGAGTATTGAAAAAATGTACGGAAGCCACACTTTGTCCGTTACATTTTGTTCCTGGGATGTTTGATATTTTGACAATTTTGGTGGAGACCTCAAATTCGTCAAGATCATCAAGGGTTCACTCAAACCGCCCGTCAACCACAACTTGAATCTTGCGAAGTTTAGTTATTATTCTGAAAGTGATTCCTTTCAAAGAAGATTCTGCCACGACCAATAACGAAGGCGAAACCACCTATCACCTTTACCACAAATTTGTACATCCTCACTATTTACCCGTCAGTAAGTCTAATTTTGACTTTGTCAAAATTTGAAATAAGGGACAAAATATTCCATTCTCAAGAAAAGGAATCGTTATGGCGAAACTCCAGTTTCTAAAACGATTATCTAACGACTTGTAAATCAAGTATCCTGTATACCGAGGTGTCGCTCGATCATGATTTAGGAGATACGCTTACATCAGCGTTTCATCCGGTGGCCCCCGGTTTGAAACCTATGGTGACACAATGATTACTCGCCTTGAAAATGTTGTTTTGGCGCAAGGCAAAAATATTTCTTCACAATTTCATCATCGACAAACAAATTCCCAAAGGAACTTTCTGGAGAGCAAGCAAATATATGTTGCTTTAACTGGTAGACGTTTGAGGTCGACGAACGATTCTTATAAATGTCTTGAATGCTTACCAATCAGGCATTCCTGTTTTCCTGACACAATAGCAAGGACAAGGCAGAAAGGAACGACGAAGACATCCCTCAAGAGTGCTTCAAACACACAGAGCCAGAAAGACCAAGAAAATAAGGAACCGTCAGAGAATTATATGTTTTTGACTATTAAATAATAAAGAGACAAAATGATGCACCGCAATTCTTGCGAATAATCCAAGTCGACACTAGATCTCTTTGCCACGTCACCCACTTTGATGACAATTCAAGAATCCCAATGGGTAGACATTTATCCCATCTCTTGTTTAAAAACCTCAGCCTGACACAGTTGAGAATGATACGTTTAACGACACAGTTGTAACATCAGCTGACGAACCTCATAATGTGGGCTTTAACGACCGTCGAAAGAAAATAATGCAAAGACATAGTTTAGAATTGATGGATATTTTACATTTGGATCTGTGGTTGCAATAAAATTATTTGATGAACGGAATGGATATCAGCTTGAGACTGAATCCTAACAACCTAACTTTACCCAAAAGAATTGCTTCATATCTTCCTTTTCCGTGCACGAAGACACGGAAAAGTTAAGAACCAACACCAGTCACGGCATTTCGTCGAGCAAGTAAGCAGGAGGCCATGCTTTGTGTGCCACAGAACTGACACCAAGTGGGTTTCTTACTTTGGATTTAATGAACAACACAAACATAATGTGATGGAAGATAGGAATTTATAAAGTGAATTACTAATAATATATATGTATATAAAACAAATACAGTGAATCTCTCCCACTCCTATTATACGATTGATCTAATCACTCTACACACATTCACGAAATGAAAAAGAGAAAAATACGGAATACGATTCATATACCTCCAGCATGAAAAAGTGAAATCCAAATAACCTCTCAGGCTGAAAAAATGTTTCCAATCATATCAGGTATCAATGTGAGCGAGATTCATATAATCTCCCGTATGTAACAATGATATCGCGATTCACATAAACTCGTGGTAATGCAACAAAGAGAGCAAGGTTCACATGTGCTCATGTAAAATATATTGAAAGCGAGATTCACACAAACTCATTTAATATAATAATGAAAGCAAGATTCACTTAACCTCATGTAATGCAAAAGCATTGTACTCAGTTGAAAACAGTCAACTGAAACAAACATATCACAGAAAACCTTGAACAGTCCTACAATTCACAGACTGTTACACCACACAGTTTCACTGGATCCTTGGATTGGTCCACATGTATCGACCTCTCACAACCTTCACGGATCCACCACAAGTATTTATGAGTACAGACGGCACCCAGCAACCTTGCATTGGTTATGTCTTTATTCGTGGTTTCACCACATGTATAGTGTTCCGTATACATATACTTACGGAAAGCACACTGCACTACGGACAGCTACGCTCAACCCTAAACATCGATACACATACATGCGGACAATACGCCATTCCATGGACAGCTACTCCCACACCTAAAGAGTTAAGCCCTAAATAGATAGTATAAATCCTAAACAAACAGCTTCACTACACGAAAGTGATTGTTATAATTGGTTCTAATTAAATTGCTAGATATAAAAAAGGTAATAGCAACATTCGCAAGATAAAAGGCTTTATTACCTAATATTACATAAAAACAAAATAGGTAAATCAAATGAAATATAAATTTAACACTTCACCCTATAGCTGGACAATATAATGGAAAACGTTCACTCCTATACAAAATCCAAATGACTTGTGTCTACGTTTGAAAGGAATCAATCATAAGTGCATAGGAGAGCGAATAATTGTCATGGTCACATGCTTATGTATACCACGCTTTTCGTGACTCGTACCGCATGTCGTTTATGAATCACGCACCTGGAGAAACAATGATTCATGAACAACATTTTGTGTCCTATTTTACCAAATACCTGGCAGTAGCGATTCCAGTGTTGACCAAGGAAGATTGTTATAGATGTTAAAACGATAAGCACAGTAAAATTCAACACGATAAATGTCTGATGATGAGTCAAGAAGAACATTTCGAAAAGCATCTAGTTGATACTTGGGGTCTCATCTCAGAAGACGCAGTGTTACATCAGTTGTATAAAGACATGTATGATTATTCCTCCCTCCATTGACTGCTTTTGAGCTTTTGAGATCCTTTTTATCGAATCTCGTTTGGCCCAGAATACGGAGACTAAGCAAAGTGATGATTACTTGACGAATATTTTCAAGTCAAACGTCAGGATTAAATTGATGTTTTATTATTACCTGCGAAACAAGAAAAAACACAAAACAAAATGGATAACTGGAAACTTGAATACCTTTTGAAAAACAGTTTGTACACCGTTTCTTTGAATCCTGTCGCTTGCGCTAAAGATAACCTTCCTCATCGCAAACCTAAAGACCCTGATGCCTATGTCAGTACGGACAACATTCACCTCCCAGGAAACGTCTCGGTAGCCATCTACTTTCCCCATGATTAATGTTTGAAGACATTTTATTCTTATGGATTACCTCCTTTGGAACATGACATCATCGACGTTATGAGAAGAAATGCCCAGACGACAAGATTCAATAATGTGAAATTACAAGGCACAGATTTCATGGTGTGTGGACAATAATGTGTGCATTTTCTTTGTCTATGTATATACACCTTAGATCATTTAGTGACTTATTTTGAACATTGCCCTTATACAAACAATGAAAAGTAGATAGCCTTGTTACCAATATGGATATCTCGTCTTTTTAACCAGTAAAATGACATCCATCAGTGAAAGTCAAACTTAACTTCAAAACGTTCTCAACGTTGTCAAAAATTGGTTATTGAATAAAAACTGATGTTATGTTATATTATGTGTGTTTCTTGTTGTTTGAATAAAAATGTTATATATGGTGGGGTTTTTTTTCAATAAAACTTTGTTTCCAATATCTATGCTCTCTCTCTCTTTCTCTCTCTCTCTCTCTCTCTCTCTCTCTCTCTCTCTCTCTCTCTCTCTCTCTCTCTCTCTCTCTCTCTCTCTCTCTCTCTCTCTCTCTCTCTCTCTCTCTCTCTCTCTCTCTCTCTCTCTCTCTCGTTTGGTGTACAGCGTTATAAGTTTAGTGCTAGGATTCGTCGGTCTGGTGAGCTATAGCATTCCTACCCAAACAAATCTTAAGAATGTTTTATGTCACGCCAGCCCTGAGCTATATAAAGCATGGGGGTTTCCAGTCTGACCATACATTGTTGACAACATACAAGGATGTTTTCAAGACTAGCAAAGCTGAACGAAGCCCTCGTGAACTTCTATCATGACAGACAAAATCTGATACCCAAGGTTGATAATATTGAAATGTCAGGGTGTTAAAAGGAGCCAAAGACCTGAAGATGAAATCAATAAGGAGTAAAAAGAATGGATAGAGAAGAACAGACTTAAGAAACAGCAATGTGAACAGCAACGACAGTAACAACAGCAGGAGATAGACCGAGGTTTTGTGGACGTTCGAAGAAACAGACCCTATGCTGTGAGAAAGCCAGCAGTCAGACAGGAACGAAAGTTTAGACGACAAGAGATTGCCACAACCAACAACAAAACAGCCTTCTCCAGGGCTACCTAAATAAACTATAAATGACATACTAACTTACTGCCATAATTGTTTGTCGTTGTGTCTTTAAGTAGGTAACACTAAAAGTGTGCCAAGAAAGACTTCATTTCTCTGACTTGTAAGATAGTATATGTGCTTTCTATCTGTATGAGTGGCAATAAAGTATTTTTGCAGGAAAACAGAGATCGATAGTGTTTCGGTTAGATCAGCGCGTTCATTAAGTTTTGATTATAATTTGGGTATTCTTAGTTATTGTTAATATAATGTTTTCCTTCACATCCTTGCTATAGTGATATGAAGTAGAGATTTCCTCAGTATGGCTACCCCAGCGAGCACTCGATAACATTCAAGATGAGCAGAGTAAGCATTGGTGAAACTCCAAATTCACTTGGAGTATGTCAGGCGTCACTTGGATGAGCTGGCCATGGAGGTCATTGGAGAAAGTGCACGACTTGAATAAGAGGATGAAAACAGAAGAAAGAAGAAAATGAAACGCAAATACACATACTGCCTCACCTCATGGTTAGACCTCAATGTAAAGTCAAGCGTGAGGTGAGGACACCATCAATATCACCACGGTATCCACAGACACAATCACTACTACCAGTAACAAGAGACTCTGTCCCCCAGATGACTACATGGGAAGAGGAGTTGAAAAGACAGCGGCAAGAGTGGGAGCCGTAAAAAACGCAACCACGACAATCACAGCATCCACTGGAAACAAGTCTTCATTTTCCCTCAAACTGATGAATGGGTTAGTGAAGCCATCTCTGCACTCCAAAGAATAATAATAAAAAGGGAACAAAATTGGAGTAGGATATGCATGTGTGGTGCCCGACCTGGCAGGTGCCAACATGAATCAGGCACATTTCGAGTAAGAAAAGACAACCAGATCTCTAGAAAAGAGAGATTGATCAAGTTGCTAATCATATAATTATGAGTACGTGTGCGTGCATAGGTTTTTGTTTGCATGTATTTGTGTATGTGTGAGCGCTTACTTCGTATATATATATATATATATATATATATATATATATATATATATATATATATATATATATATATATATATATATATATATATATATATATATGTGTGTGTGTGTGTGTGTATGTGTGTGTGTGATTCTGTTTATGTTTTTGTTCTTTTTTGCCAAAAGCGCTTATCCCTAACCACATGACATTTGGTATTGTGTGTTTTTTAACAAAAAATTATTTTAGCTTAGCAATCCTGTCACTGTTAAGTGTTTGGTAGGTGACATGAGTAGTTGGCGAGAATGGACGTTTGCATTCTCTTCGGTGTTTGAGTGGTATAACCTGATGCGTTCGTCAGTCACGCCATTCAGCATTGAGTAACAAAAGATGACAAGCAATTACGTCAACAAAATGCAGAATTTGCAAGACACGGTGGACGATATAGGAATAACTGAAGAAATGGATAGGTTGGAAGATGGATGTTATAGTCATTACAGAGTAAAACTGGAGATCAATAATTTAAGAAAGGTCAAGAAAACACTCATGTAGCTTAATGAAGAGGAAAAGGAGGAGAAGGAGGACAACGAGGAAACCTAACAAACGAGAGCCTACAATGATAAGCTTGAAAAAGAACAGGAGAATGAAACAACAAATAAAACAAGAAGAGAATAATGAGGAGGAGAAAGAGAACATGAAGAAGAAATCGGATGGATAAGATGAGAAGATGGTGGAGAAGAAGAATAGGGGAGAGAAATTAGAAAATATTAAGGGGCCCTTTTCAGGATCACTTTCTTACCTCGAAAACATCCATCATCTCCTGTTTAGGTGATCTTTTTTGTGACTGATTTGTGTTCATAAATCGATGTTTGTGTAAAATGTATATGTCTATGTCTATGTCACTAACCCTTTCTCTAACCACGTTTTTATGTATATGTCTCTGTTTTCCCTAGAGTAGCGCGTGTTCATATATCGACTAGCCACTCTGTTCCTCCCGATTAAGGTCAGCCACTTGCAATATTGTTGTCAGTGTCCAGTAGCGTGATGTCACCCTCCGCCAATTCCTATGGACCCCAGATAGGCACAATCCAATGCCGGTATACATTCCCTATGTTCAATTAAACTTGACCGTATATTAGCACAGCATGTTAAAGTCCCATATATCCAATAGTGCGAACGACCAAATTTAAGACAACGACCCCATAGATCATATTGACGCTACTCACTCCTTGCGATTAAAATCAGCTATACCATCCCCAAACAAAATTTCGATTTCAAAATTGTCTTTTTATCTTGAAAAGTAAAACACCTTTGTCCAAGTGTTTTAATTTAACATTTGGATGCGATATATGAATGGAGTATACGCTAATGATCATCTGACCGTTGCTTCTTTCGTTATTAACATGTGCATCGGTTGACAAAAGTATTTCATCCTACAAGTATTGCTATTCGGTGTGTGGACGTTCTAATCAACTTCCTTTCATTGCGTCTTTCATTACCGTTCTATCCTCCTCACTTTCGTCATTATTGAAAAATGACGCTGACGATAATCACGTAGTCACTAAGCAGCCGTTTAGTCACCACGTCAATAATAATCATGACACCAGAAATTAATTAAATTTGCATTTATGCAGCAGGAATTTAAGTATTACTGCTTTCTTAATTTGTCACAAGAATGTGATACACTAGCGTTACACACACAATCCCAAACATTATGATAAATCCACAAAAATATTGTTCCAAAGAACTTTTAGTACTTTATTTCGCTATGTTAAATCAGCCATACATATATATATATATATATATATATATATATATATATATATATATATATATATATATATATATATATATATATATATATATATATATATATGACAAATGCTTGATTTCGACTCTATATATTTCTGTTGAAATAGTTCCAAAACATTGACATATATCTGAACTATTAAAGTGAAGTCTGCTAACGAGCGATGGGATCCGGTCATGTCCTGTTCAATCAAAACATAACTAGAATCACATTCATCTTATATTTCCACAACAAATAAAACTGAACACAATGACTGCCGAGATCAGTGACAAATTAATCATTGTGATCTATGATATTTATTGAATATTTGTAGGTCCCATCAACATGTGAATTTATTTGCCTATACATTGAATATACAGTAATATTAATTCTATACAGATTGTCCAGAGCCTCGAAACCTTTTGAACATTTCCAATGGAATGCTCTAATGTTTTGCTCCATTGTATAATACAGTTTCCATAACTATTGTGTAATTTACGTGAACATACAAATAATAACTTAATATTCTTACGTATATGTGATTAAATTGCTTTGTGTATGTTTTAAAATTCTTTTTTATTTAATTCTTGTTTCATTGTACTTTATTGCAATCAATGTTTTGTCGGATTCGAGATTTTTTTCTCAGTATTGAGACATTTTCTTTTAAAAACTTTTGTTTTATTTAAGACGAAGAAGTATTACGTAAGTATTATTTTTCTTCGCTTTGGGCTGGTACAGTATCAACAGGAAGTTAAAATGATTGGTCAGTGTCAGGGACATACTTTCTTTGCGTGACCACTATGTGTAAACAACACTTTTTATAATTGGTTCTTAAGTGGGGACAAATTAGTCTACGTGTTCCAGTTCGTGTAGCATGAAACCACATGCCCAATCTAGCGATACTTTAAATGAAATGATGGGATTTTGGAATTCGCAATCCTAATATTTGTCGTACAAAGTCATTCAACACCTTGAAGGAACAATGTGTATTTTTTAATTTGTTGCCAGGCATGTTTGATCTTTCTCTGATTGTTAGATTTAATAATTTATTCCCTGGAAACTCAACAAGTTGTCGTTTTATAACAATTCTGAAAGATATTCATGGAAATTTGTTCTGGAATTATTCTGAAACAAAGACTGTGATTCACATGAGGAATTGTTGATATTCGTATATTGAACCACATCTGACGTCATCGCCTTCCATATTTCTACGTCGTATGGACACATGTCTGGATTCTAATAGGACTATTTAGTAATAGGACATGCGTCTTCATTCTTAGAATCAAATTTTAGATTGTATTCACAAACTGTTAGTCCTATTTAACAATCATTACATTATTGTCCAGGGAAATAAATTGTTTTTTTAAAATATGCAAAACTTGTTGACATTCACTTATTTCTTTGTTACTGAGAATGATTCCTTGTCAAGTAACAATATTTTATAAAATGTAAAATGGTCGCTATCGCTTAATATGCATGAGGCGGCTGCTCTGGATTTTGTGCGGTTTTTCATGTCTTATTCGTTTGCTGACTGTTCATCGTCCTTTATTCGGTTATGGAGGGGGAGATAAAAACTGTCTTTTGTTTTGAACAAGAGGTCATCACGTTATGCTCGACAATTGACTCGTTTATGCTTAATGGTCATTATATAGGCCTTTTTTCCTAATAAAATCAAAGCCAAAATAAGCAGTTAATTAGTCAAAGTGTGTGTGTGTCTAACACCTTCAGGCAGTTCTCTATCAATTTGTCGTTCCCATGCCACTGCTGCGGAGGCAGAATTGCTGTCGTTGAAACAAACAACATCATTCATCGTCTGAACTACATTTGAAATTTCAATTTCAAACACACATCGTCTGAACTGGTCCAAACTTCACCCACAATGGATAGTCGGTCCATTTTGTCTGCCTCTAAAAACATGCTGAATTAATTTCTCTTTTTTTTGGAGTAGTTCCCTAACCCCCGTAAGTAAGTAAGTTTAATAGGCTGCAACCTGATTCTTCTATCCTGGAACATTGAATGCACGGGAAGCCGATAGTTTGGATCATTGACATCCAGAAACAAAGATTTCATTAATGCTATCTTCTATTTTATTACATGTGGCTATTGATATAAATATGCCGACAATAGCACTTTGTCCTTTGCTTCGCAACCGCTCCGGTGGCTTAGTGGTTAGAGCGTCCGCCTCTGATGTGGGAGGTCGTGGGTTCGATCCCTGGTCGGGTCATACCAAAGACTTACAAAAATGGTACTAACAGCTGCCTCGCTTGGCGCTCAGCATCAAGAGGTTAGTGTTGGGACTGGTCGGCCTGGTGTCAGGATAATGTGACTGGGTGAGACATCATGCTACATGTCTGCGGCATGATGCCCCAGTGCTAGACATCACTATAAAGTGCCATACTGCAGACGTCGTAGCAATATGACTAAAACATTGTTAAAGCTACGTTAAAAATCCAAATCACACCCTTTGCCTCGCTGAATTTCGACACTGATAAACATTTTTGAAGCATTCCGATTTCAAAGTTTAATGATAACACAATGCATACCAACCTTGAAACGTTTCGAGTACTATCTGTAAGTAAAACATATCAAACCTGTACTAAACATAAACAGTGTTGTCATAAACTGGAAATAAATTGTCAAACTTCTAGAAGCTGACACTGATTATGAACGGCATAGCGATTCAGATGTAAACAGTCTCTTTATAAAGGCTTCAATACAACTATTTTTCACAAACGTTTTAGTCAGATACTGACTAGATTTAAAAAGTTGACAAGCTAGTACATTTAATCTCTCTAGTTTTTAAATATTTGTCCTTCAGCTCGTCATATCGGCAATGATATGAACATTACAAAACTTGCAAAATTAACAAGAGTGTGTACCCAGCTAACACACAACGTTTTCACAACGTTGCTGTTTGGTTGTTTGGTTGTATTCTGGTTACGTTGGAAATTAACGTTTTGGCAACGATAATACAACGTCACACATGAACATGAACTAAATTAGTAATCTCATCTAAAAAAATATAGTGAATTACAAAGTGTATGTATATGCATTGATTCTGATAGAATTGACAGGAAATAATATATTTTTTTACAAAGGTAGTATATAACGTGTTTTCAACGTGGTACTATCGTTGTGGTTAACTTTTCAGTGTCAGGGTAACAATTGTAGTTTCATAGTTTATTTTCAAAACTAATAAATATAAGAGGGTTTCAACTTTTGCAGCAAAATAGTTTACTCGTCGGTTTTTTTTCAATCACAAACATGTGATGATGTCTTTGCGTTGACAATATTCTACGTATCTACGATCCGAGGTCTAGCTTATCCAGTACGGTAGTTGTTGCAGAGACGAATCTCCAGTTTCCAGCTATTTTGAACTACGAAGGTATGAACTTTAAATAGTTAACATAAAATAACATTTTTTGTTGCAAACATATAACGTTTGGTCATTGGTTGATGCCATTGTGCACATGTATACTGCTACAATCTAGGCGAGGCAGTGTCATTCCATGACCTCAATCGCATTTTCCAGCAAAGAAAATGGGTCAACTATCGGCCAATATGTTCAGCCTATGAAATGACCTAACTGTTTGGCATATTTCTGTGACTTTTATCCGACTCGTATCAAGTAAATTATATTGTTACACTGGTACATTTTTGGAAAGAAAAATATCGAGATAGTATAGGTTTGTGTGGTAAATTACCGTCTGTTGGGCTAACATTTCGAATCACGAGCTCTTGGGTAAAGAGCGTAAGATTTATCGTTCTTGACTGAAACGTTTTTTTTAAATAGCAAGTAATACAAATAGTAATCAATCACAACTGAAATTTAAATTAATTTATGTTAAAACATATGTCTACATATGCTGATATACTTAGATGTGAAAAAAATGCATCTTAAATGGTAATTAAATTTTGACAATTACTGACAGGAATTACAGTTGTAAATAATGTAATATTGGCATGTTTTCAGTGTAATTATGTACATGAACTTTTTGCAATTAATAAACCACAGCAAATGTGAATAACATCTGTCATCAGCTATGCAGCATATTTACTAATTCATAAATGGGTGTTCTTACTTTCACTGGAAATTCATGGCTGTATGTCATTTGTGTGATTGGGGATTTGACTTAAAATATAATCTTTTATTTCATTTACAACTCTCTATATATGAGTAAGTCAATTATACACTGTATTCATGAATTTAAGTCTAATCTAAAGTAGTATAACTGTTTTATGTTACAAAATGTTGGGTAAATGTGTGGCAGTACAAAAACTGCATTTTGCAGCATTTAAAAGCATTTGTTCAATGCACATCAGACTCGTCACTTCAGTTGATAATAGTCTTGTCATCTTGTAGACATTATAAATGTTTGTGTTCCGTACTAACTTCATGAACGTTGAGTCAACACCAAAATTTGTTTGAAAATGGAAAGCATAAGTTTCAGTTGCTCAGACACATTTCTGAACATTGTGAACATTGGTTAAATTATAGGTTATAAAACATACTGTACAAGACTTGTGCATGTAAACAATATTTACAATGGTTCTTTTTTCACTGATGTGTCTACTCTGTTCATGACTACATTTGATTTTTGTATTTTCCTTTCTTAGGTATACCAGTGTCATCTCTAAGTCTGATACCAAAACCATCCTCATTGAATGCAATATTTCAGATGCCAGTAATGAATCAAGACATCCAGGGAGTAACAAAATACAGAATTACACAGACAGTAAGTTTTTTGTTTCAAATAAATTTTACAAAAACAAGTATTTTACTCCATAAATAGTTTTAATTGTTATACCTGTTTACTATACAGATATTTACATGGAGTTAATAGCAATGATTTTGATCTTTCAAAACAGATGCTTATAGTATCATAAATCTCTTCCAGATTTCCGGCTTAGTGTACTTATGAAACTGGACACAATTATTGAGAATCAGCAGACGCTGCTGGCCCTCCAATGGAAAGTTTTAGTAAACACACATGACAGAGACACAGAATGTGCAGACGAAATGCTTGTAATGCCATGAGATTCAGTGGAGGAACTAGAGGGCGAGAGGATGGAGGAGAATACAGAATTCACCAAGATGATGGTAAGTTGGGGCCTTACTTTCTCATATAAAACTGTTTTCGTGTCTATAACCTTTATTTACTGTTGTAAACCTCAATATGCATCCTACAAGTACTGGGGCACCTGCATAATTATTTTTAAGTGGTGGGGAGAACTTGTAGTTTTACAGATCTAGGCCAAAACATATTTAGAGAGGAACATGTACAGGGTTTTAGTACATATACACTGATATATATTTTTTGGCTATTTTAATTCAGTCTTAGAGTGAATGTCATGTATGCAGTTAAATGATTCATGGTGGTTAATTTGTTTTATAATTGCTTTTATTACATTGTGTTGCATAGTTGCTGTTGTCAAACTGTTTCAGGTTTGAGCAAACAATATTGCATGCAAAACTCATGTAAAAAAAACTATTAAACCATATGTTGTCACATTATTATTATTATTATTATTATTATTATTATTATTATTATTATTATTATTATTATTATTATTATTATTCTTTTCAGATATAGTATTGGAGCTCCCTTGATGTGTATAATATTGGGGATAGTGTCTGCAGGCTGATGAAAAAGCTAGGAACAAAAAGACAGTGGTCAGAGTATAGCCTAAAGGGGCGTAGAAGGAAAAACCATTTCAAGAGCTTCTGATATGCTGGCTTTTGATAAGTATGTATGACTTGATTTTCAGTTGTCTGTTTTTCATGTGACTTGCCAGAGATTTGTAAATGAATGGATAAATTACATGTTTCTTCACACACATATACTGCAATTATTTGTATTTGAAGTAACTTGAGACCAAATTTCAAAGTCTGTTTTATAAATACTCCATTAATTATTGCTGGTATTTAGAATAAAGAAATGTGTCCTTTGTTGTAAAACTCCTTTTAAAACATTGTGTTACTCTTGCAGAATCCTGCTTGAAAAATAATGGCAAAGCAAAAAATAATGCAATCGAAGAGGTCATATAGGAGATCCTAAAATATGCAATAAAATAAACCAATGACCTATCTATATGCTGTAAATGCTGTGGCACAAATCATACAAGTTGAAATTAACAAATAATTGATACTTAAGGATCATCCATAAAGGATGTCTACAAAACATACTGTAATACAAGCAGCAAGCCTAAAGCAGCTGTTCAACACGTAATACCATAACAGAATATACTAGCTTGCTGACATCCCCAAGGTCCTTTACACCCCCTTCCCCTTGTCTGCATTTGACCAACCCTTCCCTCCATCTGTGCAGACATCCTTTATGGATAATACTTGTCGCTGGTTAATGTGACTTTTAAATATGTAAGCATTGCTGAGATGATATTTGACTTTGTTTAAGCATTAACATTATTTTTTTAATTTGCAGGTACCTGAGGAGAAGAAACATAAACCTTAGAGTGGAGGAGGAGACTGATTCTGATTCCTGATCTTAATTAAATCTTGAAAATAAACAAAAAGTGATATTAAAATGTATATTGTATTGTTTCTTTTTTCATTTTTGTCTCTTAAAAACTACTCTCTGAACCTTCAGTGTGTAAATTCAGGGTTATTCCTTATCAGGCAAAAGCAAAAGTCGTGTGATTTAACCGTCTACTTTTACTTTACACCCAGTACTTTTAAAAAAATTAATTATCCCATTGGGGTTGGTCCTCCATAACCCCAGTCTACTTTATCAACCCACCTGTCCCATTTAAATAAAATGGTAGGCCCTGCTGTAAAGCTTGTTAGGAAAAATACCCAACAAGAGGATTTGATACTATGAACAAAAAGCAATGTTTGTATATTTGTATATAAACCATGTTAGAAAACCTTCACACTTGCACTGAAACTGATTGCATACTTCAGAATGGACATATTATATAATATGTATTGTTCCTAATTTTATTATTCTTGTTCCGTGTATGTACAGATAAATAAAAATTCTAGACTATATTGTGCATTTTTATATGTGCTACTTTAAACTAATTTTTGATAGCTGACATGTTACATGCAGAGTGCCAATTCGTACAATGTTGGAACAATTAGTGTACCCTGGCATATTATTATTATTATTATTATTATTATTATTATTATTATTATTATTATTATTATTATTATTATTATTATTATTATTATTATTATTATTATTATTATTATTATTATTATTATTATTATTATTATTATTATTATTATTATTATTATCATCATCATCATCATCATCATCATCATCATCATCATTATTATTATTATTATTATTATTATTATTATTATTATTATTATTATTATTATTATTATTATTATTATTATTATTATCAAATGACTAGTGATGTTTGGTTTGTCAAGTCGGTGCAGAACTGACAGCTGATAGGTGACAATAGCAGTCTTGAAATTCCTGCTATTGCAACTCCTAGATGAATGGCAATGTTCACATTTTTGCAGTGTTTTCGATTTGGACATTCTTGCCAGCAGTGAGGAATGTGAGTTTCAGAAACACAACCAGCTTTCATATGATTTCCATATAGATTTGCAATGTTGGGAAAATGTTGTAGGAAGGTTATTTTATAACGTTAAACAACAACGTTGTAGCAACGTTCCTGCTAGTTCACCAAATCACGTTGCCACAACGTTATATGACAACGTTGTCGCAACCTTACTGCAACATTGCTGCAACGTTGTTGCAACGTGGAATTGTTAGCTGGGTATAATGATGCCGCAAGAACCTATTATAAAATCGTATTGATGGTAACAATGACAGCCATAAACATGCTCAGACTTCGGATTATGGCCCTAGATGCTTTCAAAGTTCTTGTTGGCAACATATGCTTTAAATATACATCTGCCATTCTATGTAATGAGCTACCAAATCACTTTAGAGAGTAATAAATTTTATTTCATATATATATATATATATATATATATATATATATATATATATATATATATATATATATATATATATATATATATATATATATATATATACATGAACAGGAATGATAAATAGTGGAACTTCTATATCTGTAAATAATATCCTCGCCATAATGACGACAGCAAATATTTTTCTTAGCGTTTTATGTTTATCGGTCCTTGACTTATGTACTATTAAGTGCCATGCTGTTTGCGCATGTTACGTAAGACTGAAGTTGAATCGCAGCATGATATTTAGTCCTAATTTGCCGCTTCTGTATTTATTTTTAGAGTTAAATGTTTACCACCAGAATTTGTTTTGAAATTCTCCTAAAGTATAGTTGCAATTAATATGGATATTAAATTCACTTTAAATCACTACCTTTCAAAATTTTTGAATTTCATGTTTCAAGTTATGCAGTGTGTTTCATCGAGTTGTGTGTTTCTATCTATCTATCTATCTGTCTATATATATGTATATATATATATATATATATATATATATATATATATATATATATATATATATATATATATATATATAGATAGATAGAGAGAGAGAGAGAGAGATAGATAGATAGATAGATAGATAGATAGATAGATAGATAGATAGATAGATAGATAGATAGATAGATAGACAGACAGACAGACAGACAGACAGATAGATAGATAGATAGATAGATAGATAGATAGATAGATAGATAGATAGATAGATAGATAGATAGATAGATAGACAGACAGACAGACAGACAGACAGACAGACAGACAGATAGATAGATAGATATAGATATATAGATATATATATATATATATATATATAGATATAGATATATATAATGTGCGTTGTATGTCTTGGTCATTATTCATGTTGTAATGATTCATTTGTTTTATGTAATATTTTTAACAAGCTAATGAGGGCTTACGTTGAATTGTTCTTTTAAATCATGCCAATGTTGAAAAAGATTATCTTAAATAGTTAAGGAACTATCTTTGGAATTGGCAACAATGATTATACGCCTCTTTCAGCAATCGTTGGACAATATATGCGGAGCGTTCGATTAAAATGATCACGCAGTTCTTTTTTCAATGCTGTAGCGTATTGTCTGTTCCAGCATCTTGACTCTTCCATAACTTTCCTCTCATATATGATTAGCAACTTGCCTTCCGGAAATTAGACAAATATGACGCGTTATTGAAGACTGGCTCTGATGGATATATTCTTGTTTTGTGTTTCTGAATATAATATGTTGTGGTAAATGGTTCCAAATCTGCAACAACAACTTGACTGTCTCAAGACACTGTGCTCTTCTCTTTGCTTATCAGTCAGCTCATGATTAAAACTCTCTCATAAATTCGTCTATTTTCAGATGACTAGGTATGATATAGATCAATACAAGTCGTTCGGGTATTAATATAACGCTTAAAGACAATAAGAAAGGAGAATGGACACGAAAATAAAGCATATGATTCAGTCTTTAATATGTAATATAATGCTAATAACAAGAATGTAACATAATCCTGATGACAAGAAAATAAATGTCATCAAGCAGGTATGTCATACTCCTTGAAAAATAAATGCTTTCTAACTCTCAATCAAATAAAATATGCCGTGATCGCAATCAATACTGCCAAAAAATAGAACTTTCAAATTCGATAATTGTACATCAAATTAAGTAATACTTTAAGCCTGTCAAACGTAGCATGTCATCTTGCTCACAATTTTCAGTTTCCAGAGGACAAAAATTCCAAAAGCAAACAGCCAATTTTGGTGAATACAATTATGACCATAAACAGAAAGTGTGACCTTTGCATTAAACATGTTTTACCTGAAGATTATGTATTTTGTTATTGAATATATTTTGTTATTGAATATATGTGTTGCAAAACCATTATTGATATGAAACGTGGTGCTTTTATTCCAAACGGGGTATCTTCATAGGTGAACTCTACGTGAAACCTATGCAAGAGGGATATTATTATATATTTGATATTTGGTAGTATATATATATATATATATATATATATATATATATATATATATATATATATATATATATATATATATATATATATATATATATATATATATATATATATATATATATATATATATATATATATATATATAGGTAGATTCCATCTTAGCAGTAGTTTGCTTACCTTATGACTCAGATTGCCCTGTTTGTTTGCTTTTTTTCCTGTTGTCATTAGAACTTTTTGGATGTGTGTGTGAATATAGCAAGCAGAACTAAAATAATTATTTTTTCTTGTATTTTAATAAATCTGTAATACAGTGTTTTAGAGATAATTTTTCATACCCACTTGCAGTGCGCTACAACTGTGCACGGTACAAACGAAGATTAAAATACTATATGTGCAAAACTGTTTACAGTCATTTAAAATGAACTTCACTAAATTGAATTTATATTATGACCTAAAACTAAAAATCCAAAAAGATATACTGCCCAAGGCTACAAACCAAGTTAAATATTCTTGGCAGATAACGTCAAATCTCAAGTAGTATGCCTTACAGAAGATGCTACAACTAATGTATATAGGCAAACCAATGAATTAAAAGCAAGAAAAAACAATAAGCAAACATGAAATATAAATAGATGGATACATATTCCTAGCATTTTGCATGTAGATACAACTATCTTTTAAACAAATGTAATTTCAGCATTCTTCGAGCAGTAATTGATCTTTTGAAATCGTTTCAGACATATAGTTTTGTACCATAACATGTTGCAAGTACATTAGGCATATGATACGTCCTCAGACATACCATTTGTAAATACGTGTGGGTCCAACATTAACAGAATGATATTTTTATTGAAATGAGTAAATCTAAACAGTTTATGTATGTTTAATCTCTCTCTGTGAAAATAAAATAATGCTACCAAATCAACGATTTTGACACTTTTAATATTTCTATTCAGGGTAAGAACATCATGGTCACATATCCATTTACAAACTGAATTTTTCCACATGAATGTGTTTTATATTGGGCAGAATTTGTTTCTTTACATCTTGTTGGCTCTCGTATATACCCCTTGTTGACACGCGTTACCGTCGTACCTTTTGCTGACACTTATAATAATGTAACTCTTTTTGAGATCTGTACACTATTATCATTGTATCTATTGTCATTACGTGTAAAGTTGTACCTCTTGTTGACACTAATACCGTTGTACCGCTAGATCATATTTAAACAGTTCTGTCTCGTTGTGACCGTTCCGCTGAACTAGTGGTTAGAGAAACGCCCTCGGATGCGGGAGGTTGTGGATTCAAACCCCGACCGGGTCATGCCAAAGACTTTAAAAATGGTACAGCTGTCTCGCTTTGCGCTCAGTATTAAGAGGTTAGTGTTAGGACTGGTCGGTCTGGTGCCAGGAAATTGTGACTGGGTGAGACATCATACCACATGTCTGCGGCATGATGCCCCAGCGCTAGACATTACTATAAACTATCACACTGCAGACATCGTAGAGATATGACTGAAAAATTTAAATCCCACACACACACTATATCGTTGTAACATGTATACAATTGTACTGTATTTTGACACTTACACAGCTGTAGCTCTTTACACTTGTACAGATGTGCTTCTTAACAATTATATAGTTGTACTTATTAATACTCGTTAATAAACTTATTATTATTTGATTAAATACCTGTTGTTGTGGGGTCCATAGTGACCAAGTGGTCTAAAGCGCTGACCGTAACGGATCACTGCCATCTCACATCTGTCTGCGTGAGATCGAGTCCAAGCTTGGAGAACGTGGGTAAGTGAGAAAACCTGCCAGTAGCTTTTCGTGGGTCGGTGATTCTTCCCGTGATTTTCCGGGTTTCTTTCTCCACCATTAATTCTGGCCGCCATGTATAGCCTATATTGTGCTCAAAAATGGCGTTAAACCCTATAACAGCAACAAACTCTTGTTGCCACTCGTACAGTTTTTATTTTAATGATATTTATGCAGTTTTACACCCTGTTGACATTTATACTGTTGTACATCTTTTGGACACATATACATATGAGCTTGTAATACGTTTGTAAATATTAGATCTTTGACGATCTTCATCCACATATTCGGTACAAACACACAATGTCCGAAATTCTAACCTCGACTGTCATAAACGTTTAGAAAAAAATCGTGTCTTGGTGTCTGTGAACGACATCCTATAAGAAAGTCAATACATGCTTAGTGGAAGAAAGGATAAAGCATATCGTGTATACCTTTCTTCTAATATTCTCATCTAACATATTGCTAATTTTAAGGAAACAAATAATATAATATCTTTATCAGTTCATAAAATTCCTACATATAGAAAAGTATTATTGTCTTGAACGTGGCATCGCTTTGTTTAGAAGCTGACTGTTCATCTTCCATCTTGAAACAATTTATTTATTGCACGTGGTTTTAAAATGGGTGCAATTACCTCCAATTGAAAAAGAACTGTCATGTATATAATTTTCAGCTTATTATTCCACTATTTTACCATAAATAAAACTTCATTATTATTTGATGAAAACATACAAGACTTCCTGATATTATGTGATAAATCACTCAAGGAATAATGTATTTAGTAATGGGTGATGATAAATAGTTCTACCGTTTTTATCTGTATATGAAGTAGTTGAAAGTTGTACCAAATGGAGGAAGCATGTCTGTAACTTAAGGAGATCAAAAAGGCCTATAAGGTCAATGTTTCGTTGTGTACGAGGCATAATGTGACTTTGAAAGATTGTTTTCCAATATGAGTGGTTCAGTCCGTTCCAATATGTCTATAACATCTATGTACGCATAACGAAAATCATGAAGAGTTCTTTTTTTCTTTTTATCAATCACCGCCCTAATCAATAATTTTTAGAAAATAATGAAATTAAGAGTTTTTATACAAAGTTAACTCTATATTTGGACACAAGTTTTCATTTCAGAATTCTTTAGAAGCCGAATTTGAAATTATTAATTTGTTTTGTTTCGGTTTAATGATTCTTATTTTCCCTGTAAATAATAAGCACGCTTACTCATTAGCATGCGTCAGATATAAAATCCATGCATTTTATTTAACGATTACTCGTATGATTTCGTGTCGTGCTTAGAGTGTGCATTAAAATTAATATCAGCAATAGCTGAAAACTGTTCAGGCTTTAGTAAAGTGATTGTGTATTTCGATTAAGTGACCGACATTAGACTCAAATGTCCGACTTGTTTTCAGTACAAATTTAAATCACGTGATGCATTACTCATTTGCAAGAAAATGTATCCATCGGTCGTCATTATATAATGGCTAGTGTAATGGAGTGCAAGACAAGAGACGATACCTAACCACGTACATTAAAATCATTGCTTGATTTTTCTGGTTTTAAGAATGCATGCCAGATCGCTTTATATTGGTATGACCTATCATCTACGTCTTTTTAAAAAAAATGACAAAGTTAAAATGTTGATGTTGCCATTTAAATGTTATGTGATCATAATGTGTGACTACAATGGATGATTGCCATTTAAATGTTATGTGATCATAACATGTGACTACAATGGATGATTGCCATTTAAATGTTATGTGATCATAACGTGTGACTACAATGGATGATTGCCATTTAAATGTTATGTGATCATAACGTGTGACTACAATGGATGATTGCCATTTAAATGTTATGTGACGGATGATTTTTATTTAAATGTTATGTGATCATAACGTTTGACTACAATGGATGATTGCCATTTAAATGTTATGTGATCATAACGTATGACTACAATTGATGATTGCCATTTAAATGTTATGTGATCATAACGTATGACTACAATGGATGATTGCTATTTAAATGTTATGTGATCATAACGTATGACTACAATGGATGATTGCCATTTAAATGTTATGTGATCATAACGTTTGACCACAATGGATGATTGCCATTTAAATTTTATGTGATCATAAAGTATGACTACAATGGATGACTGCCATTTAAATGTTATGTGATCATAAAGTATGACTACAATGGATGATTGCCATTTAAATGTTATGTGATCATAACGTATGACTACAACGGATGATTGTTATATATTCAAGTTATTGAAGTGATCAATATCTTTCTAGTTAACTGTGTAGATCTCAAAGAAGAGTCTAGTTGTAGTCCGTTATGATTGAAGTCTTTACTCAATGTTAGAATTATTCTATTCGGACCTGCACGTAACAGATAAACTGCTATATCAGCATCAATAAACCTGAAATGTTCTCATCATATTTGCATTTAACTCAAAGAGAACTATGCATATGTTTACAGAAATATTTTTCCACCAAATATATAGCCTACATTATCAGGTGGACGTTGTAAATAGTGTTCCAAATAAAATGATTGCACTGCAGTATGGTATGATATGATTTTCTGCATAGTTAGAATAAGCTAAAACATACAAGGGATAATTGGAATAAAGAACATTTATTGTAATATAAAGTGATAAAATATAAATGATTCGAGGATAATAACCGCCTATCCAACAATGCAAGGCCATTAATGCGTGGCTAATCAACAATAAACCCCAGCCAATAACCCCCTTCCTGAAATACCGACTGCACAACTTCTATGTGGATCATCTACAAAGAAGATGACGCTCCTTGGCCCAACAAGCTCCAGCTATGAAACAGAACATTTCTTTATAGAATAAAAATGATAAATATAATTGTTATCAATTCTAGAACGCATTGATGAGTTATTTATATGTATCCTTAGCATCCTCCCTAATCTATGGGGAGAATATATATATATATATATATATATATATATATATATATATATATATATATATATATATATATATATATATATATATATATATATATATATATATATATATGTATGTGTGTGTGTGTTTGTGTGTGTGTATGTGGATGTTTGTGTGTGTGGTGTGTGTGTCCAATCTAACTAAACGCTTTTCAGTAACTCTCAGAATATCGACTGTATCCTTTCCCATGTTGCAAATCTCAACAGGGTAAAATTTTCCTTTTTCCTTATTGTCTTCAATTTATAATTACTGTACCACCATCGTCATCCCGATACAACACCCTAAAAACACGTGGATGGCCCACAACACCCTAAAAACACGTGGATGACCCATTAAGAGACGGCAACTTCAATTAAATATCCGCATCAAACTCCAAACTAACTTTGCTGATCCATTGGAAAGTGTTCAACTTTAAACTTCCTGACCAACATGTGAAGCACTCAATATAAGACAACTTATCACTGGCAGACGCTACACATTAACCCCGATGTTAATATTGATGTTAGATATGACAGCTCTAAAAGCGCTTTTAGTAACTGCTGGTCGAGATTAGAAATGTTTTAAAACTTGACACTTCATACATTGATATAAACCGGTGATAATTCAACTGATACCAAAGAAACACATTACACAAGCGATTTTGACTAGACTGGATAGGGCCACTCCACCTGCTACATGTTAGGTATTCCAAAACAAATTGTTGTTTTGTTGTTTTTTTTCTCATTAACCCTAATGTTATCATTTTTCTTAAATGAATATATTTTGTATCATACGCGCTAGTAACCAATTGATGGGATTCAGCAACCATTCACTCGATTTTTCTCATGTGTATATTATATTTATTATTTGGTTCTGTCAACGATGTATGGCTCCGATTTCGATTGAGTATGCTGAATTGTATTAGTTTGTTTCCAATTTAGGTCAATAACGCCCCGGACGGCAATGTTTTTCAATTAAGTTACTATTTTGCAAGTACGACGTTCTCTTATTTTGGTGACTGCATCTCGCAGAAGTTGTTCCACTTTAATAGTTTGCTCGTGTAGATAACATTGTAGATAAACGAACTTTGAGAATTCATCATATTTCTTCTGTTAATAATGTCTTTAAAACTACAAATACTCGACATGTTCGGCAGGCAGACCTTATCCAGACTCATCGCTGCTAGGGGCAACACGCATAGCTATTTCCATCAAAATATTTGTCTTCACTGTTAAAACTGCCATTCCAGTGCGTAAGCTATTTTAATTCTTAACAGCTATGTTTCTCGCTGCTGCTTGCATGTTTTTAGGTCTATCTATAACTCGATTGATCGCACCCCTTAATATTGTAGCCATCTATATTATTTTTTTCTTTTCTAAACTTCCACATGTGTCTTTGTTGATTAAAGTCTGGAATTCTCTTTCGCGGCTCGATATATTGTTGCTATTTCGATGTTATTGACTTAGGATTTTATCGCGGCCCGCTTGTCAGTGAATTGTACTTTGTCCTTGTACATGCAGAAGCTGAATGTATTTACGTCCTACTGTGTAGTCTGCCGCCGGACATTTTTACTAATTAATACAAAGATTCCAAGTTGGAATTGAGTTGACATTGCTACATCAAGCTGATTCCAACAATTGGTTTCTATTAGACCCTCGGCAAAATTAAATTTGATAGCGAACGATGGAATATTATTACTGTTTTGATACAGATATTCATCAACAGGAGGCACAAAATTGCCATTGAATTTGGCATGCACTCCTTGCCGACTCAACGATACGTCTTCTGATTCTACTACAGCGCCGTTATCACTCGGACCAATTTCTACAATCATAGTTTCTGCCAGGTATACAAAATTCGTGGTTTTTAAATACAAATGCAATAGACGGATAACAGTCCTTCACTTTCAATATTTAACCAACATATTGAATTTTATTCCAAACTTGGTCATCTTGAATGATCTTTGAACAGTAAAAGTTTGAAATAAATTATCATTTGGATGGGATCCAAATATATGTAATTCATAGAGTATTAATTAAATAGTAAGAGACTGTGAAGAGATCTTTGTAGACGTGAGCGCCATCAGGAAACAATTATAAAGGAGCCTTTGGAATAAAAGCCATAAGTATTTATATGTAATGCAAATGGCTTTTCTTCTGAGCCAACAAAAAGCGATTCACGATATTGTGGCAATTTTGTGTTAGCAGCCACGACATTTATATCGGATTTGAAATGCTTGTTATTCGTTTACATTCATGTACTGTTTCAATGAGGATGTTTTCATCTACATAGTGTTTGATGAATGAATGATATCTGATTCGATGGCTTTCTGTGATTTAGCCAGGAAGTTTACTTTTATTCACAGCGGTTTCGTTAAAATTCCATTAGACATTTTAAGCTATACATGCTGAAGGTTTTGAAAGTACAAGCTTGCCTTAGTGGACAAAAAACAACCAGACTACTCAGCACGACCAAATCTTCTTTGATGGCAAACCTTTACAGAATTCCCCTCAGACCGATTCACTTGCCTGTCCCTAAATGTCAATAGGCATTTATTATATCTTTCAAGTTACATTTCAAAGTAAGAACTCAGTGTAGACACTCTCTCGTTATGTCTGTGAAGGCTACAATGTTCTCAGAACTTCTAAAATGAGATGTCAAAATATTGAACCATCTGTTTGGGTTTGCAAATGCATTGTTGAATACAACAGCAGTAGTCGACTTCATCGTCCACCACTGGCTCTATACCTTTTGTGCAAATAATCAACAGCTTCACGTTATAGTGTAAGACTGTACTAGTAAGAAATCCAAAAGCTGTTTGAGTGTTGCAGTGTACGTGATCCATGTATCTCAGGTCTCAATGATGAATCACAGCTGAGGATACCATTTTCCGGCATGAATAGGGTCACGTTCATCAAGCATGAATACGCTACGTATGAGTTTCGCTCAGTTTTTATCCTAACGAGCTTTGCACAAGGGTACATTCATCTCTTGTAGTCGAAGAAAGTTTTCTTTTTATATGCGACCTTGTAAAGCAAAATGTCGATCAGAAACTCCGTTGACTTGGTCGACAACTGACCGCCATTTTAAAACAATTTTGGATATTGTGTGATGTCCCCTAACGCAGCTGCCATTGCAACCGAGGCAAAAACTGTATATATTATCACCGAACTCGCCCGATTTGCGTACCACTGACATCGACAACTTGAAACCTTACTTAGTGTTATTCTGTTTGGCCGTTTTGAGCTAGGCAGTTTCCGTGTGGTAAAATAGCACGTGAAGATTGCATTCTTTCTTCACGCAAGCTAGTATCCGATACGTCCAAACAGAACCTCGTGATATGATTCTCATTTTAAACTATGTTGTTCAAATACGATATCTTTAATACAAATATTACAAGTTTAAGAAAATTTGGCTTCTCCAAATGTGCAGTTGTACCACATATCCGTCCACATGAACCTACCAAAAACATATACTTAATTATCACAACAGTGGATATTTAAAGGCCAACAGGGTCGTCGTTTACTAGTGTATGGTCGTGCAAGCCAATCACATACTATTTCAAGAGATTTCGGTGTTTCAGCGACAGTAATAAATCATATTAAACGTAGGGGTGTCTTTATAGGAAATCGGCAGACACAACGTTTTCATGCTGGTGCATGTACGATCACAAATTGTTATCTGCACGTGGGACATAAACGTTCGCGTCAAACAAAATGTCTAGGGAGGTCCGGAATACCATTCAACGGCAAAATGCTTAATAAGTTTCTAATGGGTTAATATCATTGTTTTAACCCGTGCTATGTCTTAGTACAGTCAAAATGTGTCTTGGTGGGCTGATGTCTTGCTGGGTTCTTATTTCTATTGAAAACTGACAATTTATTCTGTTTATTCTGTTCTGAGCACGCGAGTATGTAAAGTGATACGATTATTGTACCTACGAAGTTTATAAATAGCAACAAACTCGTTTCTGTGTTCAGTAAATGTACTATCACATGCAGCCACAAAATGAATTATAATGATTGATGACATATTTTAGCTGGTATTGTAGGTCATGCACTCATAATTCATTCGCGTTCAGGATTACCAGAAAAAAATATTTGTGTGAAGCTTCAATCGAGACAGCATAGCTAAATGTAGGCTTGATTTCGTGTATGTGTATTGAAGAGCACGTCCTGATTATAATTGGGCTTGTTCTTGTAGTGATTCAATGTTATACACGCCAGTGGGAGGTTCAATAACACTCTTTGTGGCAACACGATCCGAGAAAGAACGAGCGAATACTCGTATCAAGACCCCTCCACCACGCTTGGGAATACTTTGTCTTTGTTAATAATTTAGCAATGTTATCGACTACCTTTTGGGCCTGAGTAACGAATTTCTCTTTGCATCTCCACAACTTTCCTGTTGATGCTAGTGTAAATCGAATGGTCCTTCGTGTACTCACCGGTGTAGAATTCTATTCCTAAAGACATTGCCCATATTTCAAAGATAGCATTCCTCGTCAACTAACAAATGCCCATTTCAATTTTGTTCAAAGAAGCTGTTCGCAATTCTGTTTTCTTAATTTACAGGCTACTCATGTGCGCTAACAAAACCAGAGCTTTATAATTTTACAAGCATACATCTCCAACCACAAATAAATCTTCAGGTTTCGTTTATGGGAGTTTCTGGCATAGACTCAGAACCAGATTGATGCATTCTGTGAACTTACGCCCGGCGTCACCTGCGATCACTCACTGATACGGGGATATCCACTCATAGGACATTAACAACGCTACTGTAGCCAACGGATAGTATTTATGCGGGCGGTGAAGATCATCCATGATTGGTCACCATATCAGCAAATGATCGCAAAACTATAGCTGCCAATGCACTTGATGGTGCTGCTACATCTTGCATGATCAGGTGACCCAAATATTCGAACAGTTTATGAAGCATAACTGGAATCCTTGTGTTTTTAGTGTGGTTAATTCGTGACTGTAGATTGCATTCGTTGTGGGGAGCTCTTGTATATACGCCTATGATGAGGTAATGAGTCCACTCTGGATATTCTAACTCCACTGGAAGTTTCGGACCCATCGATGTCAATTTGACCATCACAAATCTAAACTCTAGTCTCAGCTGAAACTCCAAAATAATATAATCATGTCGGTGGGCTATCACAATTGATGCCGCATCCCACTAGCAGTAACCTTTAGCGATTTAAGGAATATCTTCTTGTGCCGATATACCATTGGCGTCTCATTCTCTCTGTCATGCCTGACAATAACGTATCAACGTTTGAATGGCACCTGTTCGTCATACTGCGTTGTTTGTTTTCGAACCGAATGGTTTTCTAGGTCATTTGTAACTCACGGAAATGTTGAAACGTTTAAAGTCCGCGTAAACCACCTGCGGAGCTCTCGCCTTTGATTGAGCCTCAATGAATACCACAATGCCCTTGCCAGGCTGTGACATTTTTGCATGCTGATACGTTACTTTGACTCACTGCAGTAAACTACATGCATATTTAGCTGTTGCGTGCTACATGCAAGTGTTCAATAATAGTCCGCACACGTGTATTTGTGGATAAACACATTAGTTGAAAGCTGATGTTCTGAGTAAGAAAATTATAAACGATGTCAGGATTTGGTCGTTCAAAGCACAATCAATTATACCCTATCGAATTGGAATTCACTATTGTTTGTAGTTTTGACGCTGGTATTTATTATTGTCTGCAGGACAAAATCATCCATTTGGTTATCGTTTTTCGCGCTTATCACTGCCTATGTTTTGAACTGTCGTTGGAGTACAACTCCACCTGCAAAAACCTTATACACTGAAATATGAAACTACTCTGGAAAGCATTATTACAAACCTCGTCTGGAGTATCAGGCAAGCTTATTTACAATCACTGCATAACCTTTACTGATTTCTTCATGATCGAGTCTGATGGATTTTGGACCACAAGAGTACCACAAGCCTATGACCTTATGAATGAAGCAAAAGATTTCTTTGCTTAAATGACTAGGCATGGTATATTCCAAGCCAAGGATAATGTCCAATTTGAATCAGTACCCGGACGAAAGTGGCTAATACGTCAAATGAGTTTCCTTACGAGTTACTAACGTACTGCAACGTTGACATGATTTGCCAGACCCATTTTTGATAGAACCTTTACATCGTCGTTGCCTACTTTGGACACGTTTTGGATGATTGTCCAGTAATCTTCGATTAAACTGACTTAGGAAATTGGATCTTTGGCCACCACACTCGGCAGCTTTAGCTGAGAGAACAACTGAGATAAAACTGTAGCTTTGTTGATCAGTAACCACGCGCGACATTTCATCCAACGTGAGCGGTGAATGATATTTGTATATTTAATTCCGCTACAGTTGCTTGATGGAATGCGATCCACGTCTCATAGAGGGACATTTGTTGATAACGACAACTAATAAACTTTCATGTACATGATCAGATACAATCAAATATAAAAGTCTTCCTTCATTGCAAAATAGGTAACGGCAACATAAATCTTTTGAAAGGTAATATAAGCTGCAAGCTCCACGCAATTAAAACAGGAAAAACAAAAGCAATTAAAAATAAAATTAAGACATTAATGGTATGGATCATATAATTTCAATTAATATATGTGAAACAATATCACGAATATTCATTGATTAAGTAGGACATTTCCGTATACATAGTAATACGTACAACACAATTTCTGGATTCTTGAAAACAATTACATTTAACTTGCAAGTTAGTGGAAACATTAAGACGAAGGATGATAACAAACCTAGGTTTGGGTTAAAAATTAAAATGTGTGCAGTAAACATTACCTGGAAGATTGCATATTTCCTTCTAAATAAATAAAAACTAACACTAATGAGACTAGCAAATGTTATAAGCGGCTATTAAATCATAAGCATGTCAGCAGCCTGAACACCGAAGAAAAACTTAAGACGAAAGACCAAAGACCGGAAAGACTTTTTGAACCTGGAAGAAAATAGTGGACAATTAGGACACAATGCATAAATATTTGAAACATTGTGACGAATAGTGGGATGTTTAGTTAGTAATACCAAGTAAATTGGAGCAAAAAACATTGTCCAATGACTCTTCACGTTGGCTGATCCATGCTGGTTTGTTATGTGTATTTAATTTGTATTGTTTTAGAGTCTTTCTCTGTGATTGCAGGCTCTACATAATTGTATCGTGTACTTGACCTTGTCCAAAATCAAATTCATTTTCTAACTAAACAATACTTTTTACTTAGGTGCTGTGGTTTGTCAATAGATTTTTGGCACATAATAGCACGTCAGACTGATGGAACATTAATACATTCAAGACTACAAGACACATCAACAATTTCAGCGTTGGATCTTTTCGAACAACTCTCTTATTTAATTGAAATGTTTTAGATTAAGACTTGGGATATAACAGTTTTGACTATCTGTGATTTATCTGGCAATTATATAAGTTCTCTTAAAATGTTCACGTTTGCATTATGGGAAAATAATTTATTTGTTGAATTTTACAAAGCGTGTTTATATATTTTTTCTAATACTCTGTTTAAGACCTTATAGTCGAAATAGGTCCATAGTACGATTCGAAACCGCACACGTTTGGTCGTAAGTCCCGCACACTAACCATTAAGTGATCGCCTATTAATGCGACCTAGCTCAACCAAATGGAAGTTATGTAATTATTCTAGAAACATCAAAATCTCATCAGCCAGTGATAAGTAAACCATAAACGTCATTTACGTCTTATAATTAAGATTATAATTAATAATTTTCACCACATATGTAAACATCTTTGTATAGATCATATGCTATAATATTATCTTAACAGAACAAGTCACGTAGGCAAAATGAAATAATAATAATAATAATAATAATAATAATAATAATAATAATAATAATAATAATAATAATAATAAGAAGAAGAAGAAGAAGAAGAAGAAGAAGAAGAAGACGAATAATAATAATAATAATAATAATAATAATAAGAAGAAGAAGAAGAAGAAGAAGAAGAAGAAGAAGAAGAAGAAGAAGAAGAAGAAGAAGAAGAAGAAGAAGAAGAAGAAGAAGAAGAAGAAGAAGAAGAAGAAGAAGAAGAATAGAGGACTTTGTTATAGCGTCTTAACTTTAGAGGCTCTAAGCGCTTTACAACATTTGACAACACATAAAACATATATAATGATATGATTACAAAAAAATAAATCACGAAATTAGAAAACAGAAAACATGCTGTAAATATGTATACATGCTGTAGATATTCTATAAACGTGACAGCCATTAATAAGAAGTATTAATTTGGCAGTGTACCAGGAGTTTAAAACAATGCAGATAAACACCACAATTTATAGAGTTATTATAATACATGTAGATTAAGTCTACCTCATACATGTGCATGCCAGCTTACATGTCTTTGTTCGATTCAAATTCTGCCACACGTGGTTTTTACGATTCTTGGCTTGAGGGCATTATGCGAACGATTTAGAAAAGCACTAGGGATCCCACTTAACAAGAAAATCTCTCTCCAGAAATATAAGTTGTCTGCAAACCAATCGATGATTTTATTAATTCCACACATTGTTAGTGACTGTAGCATTTTATAGGAACCCAAGGAGGATGCAGGGCAAGGTTCACAACAAATGAGCCATATGAATTGGCCAAAATTGATTAATTAAAAAACAACAAACTATTTTGCTGTTGTATTGATTACAGCAAAAGTCTTTGATTCAGTTTTGAAGATTATTTTTGTTGCTGTTATTAATAAATAGTTGCTTTAATGGAAAAATTGTGAGGACTATTTACATCTTATACAAAAACACCTGTGTAATATATGTAGGCGATCAATCAGTTTTCTTGCATAGTGTGTGATATATCTTAGTGCTGCCATTCGAGTTAGAAAACGATCAATGCATCAATAAATGGTTTGGTTTTTATGAGTCTATGAGTGGTTAATAAGACCAATATTCGTGATGCCATCTGGGTTTGCGTGATCAATACTGGACAATCTGTAGTTCAGAGATTTAGAGAATCTTTGAGGAGTGCTTCTTGCCACCCTGATAACTTGGTCTGTCCATCTTAGCTGTGACTACATCAGCGTGTAGATGTCTGAAATGACTACCCGTGTAAAACCCTCAGTGTCTCAGACTCACTTTGCCCTCTTATATTTAAAACTATCCTCAGGTAGCCAATGCCATAATGGTTCCGCTTCTTACCATGGCGTCTGTATACCGTGCAGGTTTCAACTGCTTACAGCAGTATTGTGATTCTTTTGGCTTTCTAGAACTTCAGTTATGCTTGTAATCTGGTAAGCTGTGCAATCTCTGGATTTGCAGATTTTATCTGGTATAGCATCTGTTACTGTTGCTTTGACCTTTTGTTACCAGGTGAATGTCTTCTCAATCTCAGTGTTAAAATACAAGCGCGTGATATGTTGATTTCCACTTTAGCAGTGCATCCGCGCTGATAGATAATGGTTGCTTAAGTATGTTATCAATGCCTTTTGTCATTCTTTGAAGGATATTTTGTTTGTCAGTGCGAATTATGATGCTGTCATGTCTTAGTGATTGAGATGTTCTGGTGACAGTATCCAGGATATTGTCTTTAAATCAGCATACAAGTTTTTCATGTCATGCCTGTGTAGGACGGATTCTCATCTGCCTTATTCCTCAATAATAGGCATACACACTCTCGGTTTTTGTATCGGGCCGTCCATATGATGTTGTGTAAGTCTATCTTCTTGGATACTAGATTTACGCCCCAGAAACCGGCACCTGTAGCCAATATGAACGGTTCTAAAGTCGATGTACAGCAGACGGTTATTACCAAATAAATTTTGATGTTTACATGTTTTGGGACGGGTGGTGTGGGGAGCATCTGAGAACACCAAGACTCTAAAGGATGACTAGTTTTCTTCTACTTCAACAGAGTTCATATTAGTTGTATCTTGGCTGCACAATTCATCGATAAATGCATGTACATATTTTTCTGCTAAATGTTTGATGCATTACGTTTTAAGCACTGTTTTGCCTTGTGGCCTTCTTCTGGATAAATCTGAATTATGAAGGATAAGACTCATTTTTATTCACGTTTATCAAAGTAGCAGCAGTGTCATTGCACTAGAAACAAACTTGAGATTAATCGTCATGGTGCTCTTACATAACATAAATTGTTGGTCCCTCTGCAAGTAGTTGACTATTTTCAGCGAAAATTAGGAAATTAAATTTATTACGGATATTCTAAACATGAGATGCTAAATATAAATTATGCCAAATCCAAAACCTTAAGCTTTCCGGTGTGCAAAACAACAATCACTGTGTGTTCACATTTTGTGAAAATATGAACTATATCTGTAATCAAGTTGAATAACCCCAGGTCTTTCTTTCAACACCATACGGAATTTCATTTAGAACTGCAACATTGGTAACTCATACAACAGTATCAGTGATGTTCCACAGATGTTATATTTGGGGCTACACAAATGGCATGATTTTTTTAAATATGCACAGATATTTTGTAATACACATCACCAAATTCTTGAAAATCATTACTTGATACATTGAATCGAGTGAAGTTTAATGGTTTTGATATTGAATTATTTGAGTGTGGATTTTACTAATCGATGCGTCAATCTCTATCATCTCTATAACTTAGAATAAAATCAGGTGAATTAATTCAAATGTTCTTGGGCACAGTCACATTATCCTAACTCCAGTCCGACCAGTCTTAACACTAATATCTTAAGGAAGCTATGAGTACCATATTGGTATGACGAGAACGGAGTTGAAACTTCGCAACCTCTTGCATTCGAGGTAGACGCTCTAACCACTAGGTAGCGGAGAGGTCCAAAATGGATATTAAATTAGGCCTTGCTTATCCTAAATTATGGCATTATGCTAATGAAGAATTGTAACGCTGTCTGCTCAATACTAAACCTCTTTCGACCATCTCCTCAATTCCCCCGTCAAGAAATGCCTTGAAAAAATCAATCTGACCTACAGAGCAAGACATTTCAATCTTTGTATAAGTCTAACGATGCCTCGATATCCTTTCGTTTCATTTTGAATATATGAGGAAATCCTTTCTAAGACTTTAACATACCTATATTTACAGCACCGAACACAGTCTTTTATCTTAGCATCTTCATCATGGAGTTTTCTTCCATATCCATTTCTCTGCAAATATAATCACTGAGATGCAAGAAAATCCGCATTTATTAAATAAATAAACGAGTGCTCAATTAAGTATAAAAACAATTTTCAAAATATCTGTATTTACAAATGCTATACAGGTCTCTCTTTATTACTAAATAGATGACTGGATAACTTACTCCCACATCTTTAGCCTATGCAGACCATACACAACACAATAGTTATAACGCTAACAATTAGTTGAAATTGGTTCAGTTTCGTTTATCTGTCAAATTTGTAAACTAAACGTGATATGACCAATGCATCCAGATAGAAATAATCACAGTTGATAATAGAAATAGAAAGTCTGGGAGAAATATTATGAATCAGTGTTATCCACTGTATCTTTATATGATCCAGTACACCGTTCATATATATAGATCTTCCTCGGATTCGTTACATTACGTCTCGGGGACATACATACATACATCCATACATACATGCATTGATGCATACATACATACATACATACATACATACATACATACATACATACATACATACATACATACATACATACATACATACATACATACATACATGCATACATGCATACATACATACATACATACATACATACATACATACATACATACATACATGCATACATGCATACATGCATACATGCATACATACATACATACATACATACATACATACATACATACATACATACATACATACATACATACATGCATGCATGCATACATGCATGCATACATACATGCATACATACATACATACATACATACATACATACATACATACATACATACATACATACATACATACATACATACATACATACATACATACATACATACATACATACATACATACATACATACATACATACATACACACATACATACATACATACATACGTACATTCATATTTGTGTCATAAGAAAATCATAAACAGTCGCATGACATGAGAATGATTGCAATAGTGAATTGAAATTCAAATGTAAAATGTGAAGTATTTCCTAAAAGCATTCATTCCTAAACAAAAATAATAATAAAACTAAGTACATAGCACAAGTATCACAATAATTAGTCGTTCTCGACCAAAAGAAGAAAATTGTTGTCTGTCTGACTGTCTGTCTGTCTGTCTCTGTCTGTCTGTCTCTCTGTCTCTCTGTCTCTGTCTCTCTGTCTCTGTCTCTCTGTCTGTCTGTCTGTCTCTGTCTCTCTGTCTGTCTGTCTCTCTCTCTCTCTCTCTCTCTCTCTCTCTCTCTCTCTCTCTCTCTCTCTCTCTCTCTCTCTCTCTCTCTCTCTCTCTCTCTCTCTCTCTCTCTCTCTCTCTCTCTCTCTCTCTCAAGTGTGTCCGTCCTGTCATTGGTGCGTCTTCTGCTAGCCCACAGTGTAACAGGTCCTTGGGAATGTGGCCTGGATCCATTCTATTCATGTAACCGAGCCAGAGAAGGCACCTCTTGCTGAGAATTAAAAATATGCTGTTCATGCCGGCGCGTTATGGAACAACTAGGTTGAGTACTTTGTCCTGCTAATGGATGCACATAATCAGCCACAGGAATCTGAGGTGGAAGTTGTTGATTTTCCGTTTCTGGTACGGGTAGGTAGTTAGTTCATGCCTCTCTTATATAGAGAAGTGTGCTGAGCAAGAAGACATGGTAGAGGTTGGGTTTCATCCAAAACCGCTGGTTCAATCTGGCCACAGGCTCTCCAGCCTTGGCAATCCTGCCCTTCACGTAAGCATCAATGTAGATGTAAGATGGTGGACCCATGGCATGAGTAGTTCGCAACAACTTCGAGGATGTAACCATTGCTGGCGAATGTGTGATGTAGTCTGTATCCTGTGCCATTAATTTTGTCTTCTTCAAACTTATGATCAGTTCTAATTCCCTTCAGGCGTATGAGAGGCGACATGACAGCTTCTGCAGTACGTGTTCCGTGTGTGATGTCAAGGTTGCATCATTGGTGATGAGTAATGCACGGAAAAGAACCTCTGTGACACTTAGTCCTTGAACAGCGACGAGCAAGGTTGAAGAGCTTACCGTTGGACCTGGTGTGGATGACACTCCGTCGCTGCAGTCCATGAAGTCGTCCTTTGTGGAGCATGGGGTAGAATATGGCGAGGAGCACTGCTTCACTCCACTGCCAACTTTAATGGCCTCTGATGTTGCACCACTGAAGCAGTCTGTGT
This sequence comes from Potamilus streckersoni, assembly GCA_016746295.1. Lineage (NCBI taxonomy): Eukaryota > Metazoa > Mollusca > Bivalvia > Unionida > Unionidae > Potamilus > Potamilus streckersoni. The sequence continues at coordinate 404,163 of JAEAOA010000707.1, read as the reverse complement.
TGTCTTTGTTCTCGTGGAACTATGAGACGATAGCGAGAGGTCGCGAGGTTATGGGGGCAGCCAATCCTCTGCGGAAGCCTGTAGACTCCAATCCAGCTGGTCATGTCCATAAAGTCGAAATAGAAGGGCATCTGCTGATCATGATACTTCTCATGTAGCTGGTGTAGTGAGAAGATCATGCCTACAGTTCATCGGCCAACTCGCACCCGCACTGGGTTTCTGGATAGACGCAGAAGGCTAGGGGCTGAATGAGCACCAGGAAGACACGTGTGAAAGCCTCTCCAACGATGCTGAGGAGTAAATGGCATGGTAGGTGTCACAGTTGCAACGGTCGCCTTTCTTCCTTTACAAAATGACAATATTTGCATCTGTATTGGCGTCTCGCATGTATTGTTTAGTGCCGATTTACCGTTCTTGAGGACTTCAGGTAGGACGCTGTCGCTGCCAGGGGCCTTTCCACAATTGAGGCAGAAGATCGACGTTTTGAAACTTTCCTGGTTGGGCGGTGTATCAGTTTCCACTATGACTGGCATGTTCAGGATGGGTTCAGAGCGTTGTTGGTAATCTTTTGCGTTGCATACAGCTCAAGACAGTGTTCAAACTAGCGCTGTATTGTTTCCCATGAACTGTAATGACTTCACAGATTTCGAATTGAGGGGTAGTCGTACAGTTTAGGAACCTGGCGCCTTCTTGATACCCTCGTACATACATCTTGCATCTCACGCATTGGCAGCTGCATGTATGATTTTGCAGAGGTTCAGCCAGGATTTGTTGGCACAGGGCGAGAGATATTCTTGACAATGTTCCTGACAACTGTGACACCTACCGGGACATTTACTCCTCAGCTTGCAGTTTATTAGGGCTGGGAACAGCCTTGTAAGCCAGGAGGGCTTTCGTTTTCGCCTCTGTCACAGGCTCCATCGCCTCCCAGTTAGCATTATAGCATTCAGTAGTTTTGTGCTCCTTTTTCCCGTAGGCTGTATTGTTTGAATTAGACACAACGTCTCGGAGGTGGGACCACTTGGAGTCGATGGTATTATCAGTTGTCTCTTTGATAATGAACTGCTGCGTGTCTCTGGAATGAGTGTACAGCAGGTGCTAATACGTGGTACATCTTCTTGGATATCATTCGCACCTTGCTGGCCACGAGGGAATAGTCCTTGTCGCTGTCGGCTCTATGGTAATTGCGGGTGAGGAGGACATTGGCCACTTCCGCACGTCTGGTGATGATGACGTTTAGCTGGCGCCATTGGTGGGAACGTGGGTGTCTCCTTGACACCTGATGGATTTCATTGCATTTGAAGTATTGGTCACACATAGGTTGCTGAACCAGCACACATAGGTTGCTGGACCAGCAATCCTGTAGCAGTCGCTTAAAATTTTCACTGATCTTGCCCCTTCCATGTGAGCCGAGACAGGTGGACCAGACCTTATTGTCAGCTCCCACTGTAGCATTGAAGTATCCTAGTAGGTAGAATCCTTCAGTGTTGGGGACTACCGATATTCCTCGAACTGGTCTTTCTCCTCTATGATTGAACAGAGGTTTGAAGTGTACACTCTCAAGATGTTGACTAGGACTGAGGATGTTGACAACAGAAGAGCGAGGATCATCTTATTCCCTTGTGATGGTAGATCAATGAATGTGTTGGACGTGTTCTGTACAGCGAAACCGGCAAACTGCTGCCTAGGTTCACCCGATGACTTACCTTGCCAAAAGAAGGGATAAGTTGGCTTCTCTGATGGAGACATTGCTGGCCGTTCAGGTCTCCTGAAAGTAGGCAATGTCAACGTTCAGTCCGGAGTGTTCCCTGTCAATGACGGCAGTCTTCCATACGTCGTCAATCTGCTGAATGTCATCGGTGAATCCATAAAACATGGTCCTGACATTCCAGCTTTCAAAACAAAGAACGAGAGTCTTCTTTTGTCTTCTTTGAATATGGTGTGGTGCGAAATTAGCTGCCTGCTTGTCGAGATGGTTGTACACTGTGATGCAGGCATGCATTGGTAGGACATCACTTTACTGACTGGAGGGTGGTTAGCTTATGGGTGGCTGTAGCAGTCCAATGAGACATTTCGGTCTCTCCCACTGTAGGAAGCATCCCCTGGTGTTGACATCTACACCAATCGAGCTATTGCTTAAAAACGGTAAACTGGTGCCTCTCGTGTTGTGACAACGCCTTACAACGACGTTGAAGTGTCCTCTCCAGTGGAGTTACATAGCCTGGTCAGGGTAGTTTGGAGAGAATCAGTTGTTGAACTCGCAGCAGATCACCCGCTCCACGAAGCTGTGTTCCCAAGTGACTGACGAGTGCTGATACAATTTTGCAACAATAGCGTCGCAGAAGTTAGGCCACCTAAAAGACTCCATTCTCTGTCGTGGTTGACTTCCTTAACCTTCTCCATGCGTGGGCATAGCTGCAAGTCAGCGGAGGAATGGGTTCAGACTTTTCCTTCTCCTAGATGAGCTACAATCCAAGGTTTACTAGCCCCATCGACCCTAAGCAACTGATTTTATTGCGCCAGGATCCCGCCTTCACTCCTTCCCCTGTTAGTGGAAACAATGTCCCACAGACTTAGAAGAAATCTACTGGTGAAAGCCAAGAGCTGGATTTTAGTTGACATAGGCAATCAGAGATTCAAGCTGTATGGGGCATTTCTGGAGGAGTGGGGCGCTTATCTCCCACTCCCACCCAGCAATATCAATTTTGGTCTCTGTGTGCATGGACATTGTATTTGACAGAATCAGTTTCTATTAAAGTTTTACACTATTTGTCAGTTCCATCTCCTTGGTAGTTTTGATTTCTCTGCTGTAAATGGTATTGACTCTATGAAAGAAGTATCGACTTTATTTTATGCAGCAGTATTTTGTTGCATCCAAATATTATTTTATTTCTATAAGTAATGTAATTTATCCGTTTTATTATATAACTATATCAGAAATTACATTATATATATATATATATATATATATATATATATATATATATATATATATATATATATATATATATATATATATATATATATATATATATATATATATATATCATTTAACGAAAAATGTCAGTTATGAGGAAGAACTTGTATATTTTTCGTTTCTGTTAAGAATAAGGGTCTACGATTTGGGATAACACTAAAATCGTGTAGAACTAAATTGTATTGTGATAAATTTAATACACTCAATTGAGAGTGACTCTACTAATTTAAATTATTTAGTAGCAAGAGAATGAAATTTTTGAAAACTACGTCCATTCTAAATCTGTCTCAATGTTACATAATTCAAATTCTGACATAATTGTCATCTGGCAACCAGAAGTTATCACATTTTGGTGTACGAGACCAACATTGAGTTCTATAATTATACTGAATACCTTATCACAGCTTTACAGACTGTTTTCTTCAGTAATCCTTTCAATAAATTATGGCTAAAGAATGATAGGTTCTGGTAGGACTGAAATAAGTTTACATGATCGTCTCTCATACTTTATCATACTTTGTCTCATTCTATTGCCGTCCAATAACTAGATCTCACTAATTTGGTGTGTGTAAAGTCATGTTAATGACCTTCGTATCATTGCATAGTAAACCGTTGGATCGACCAAATATATTCATTTGATTTTAATTATCGGTTCTAATGACATGCAACCATATGAAGAGGACATCGGATGAATACAAGATCTCATCTGACCTTTGATCCATTAAGAATTCACAGAGGACTTGATTTCTCCCATCTATACATTTACCAAGAAGAACAACAGGCACGTTCATGCTACATTGGACATTACATTGAGTATATTTCTGCATCTACTTTTGGTGGTGATACATGACCAAAAAAATCTAGATTGAATCTCTGAATCCTTAAATTGTTAACTGTATTAACTATTAGCAAGATTGCAGTTTAATTTGTTTGGTTATCTTTTTGGTATAACAAAACCATATGTCGCCAAGACCAGAACAACATTATCCTACCAAAGATCACATAATGACAGCCGATCTCGTTTCATATATTGGTATGAATTTAATCTCATGCGATTCGGATACTATTCAAATTACTGAGTTACCGGACCAGCTAGACGTCCATAAGAGGCAGTTGTTTTGAATTTCTAATATAATCAGATTTTCTGTAAGCAAGACAAAGGAACAAGAAAAAGACATTATTAGATCAAAATATAGGTGTGAATGACATGCTAATGACATGATGGATCCCTTTATTATCTGCTTTCTGGATTAAACCGCGCGACGGATTCATCTGAATGCTTTTAACGTCATAGAAGATTTTCGCAACGGTATACTAACAATATGATTCTATAGTAAGTCCTTATTCTGTCAAGCAAAACGTTAATTATTCTACATTCATTTTTCAAAGAGGAGTCCATTATTATATTATAAAAACTTAGCATGTCAACAAGCATAAATCAATAAAAACAGTATAAATAAATACTATTCTGTCTTGTATCCTTTCACAATTACAAAAGATATTTCAATAATGCGTATTACCAAATTTATCCCTATTTATGAAAACATTCTAGCTTTATGGGTAGTGTCAAGATGGTAATGCAAAAGGTCGCAGTTTCAACACCAGCCTATGACTACCGATTCAGGATTATTGATGAGCTTCAGGCATAATTACTTAATTATATAGTCAATGTGTTACAGTGCGATTCAGATCTATTCAAACAATAGCAACAATCCCAACAACTGTTTAAACTGTTTTCAACAGTTTAAAGTATATGAGAGAGAGAAACGCTGTTCTTTCGAAATTATGCTCTTGGTAGAATAAATCTTCCGCACTTAAATTATTGATATAGAAGATGACAGTTTAAATTTATTTATCCCATTATATGTTGTTGATGACCTTGTTTTTGTTCTTGGGTTTAACGACATTTCTCAGTACAAGATAATTTATGCGTGGCGGCCAGTATCAAAGGTGGAGGAAGAATCCGAGAAGACCCCGAAAAGACCCACCGACCACCTAGAAGCTACTGGCAAACTTTCTCACATACCCACATTGGCCGAACTTGAAACTCTAATACAGGCAGACAAAGGTGAGATGGCAAGGATCCATATAGTTAAACATTTTACATCACTCGGCTAATCATTGCCCCTCTCCCATTATATATATAAATATATATATATATATATATATATATATATATATATATATATATATATATATATATAGAGAGAGAGAGAGAGAGAGAGAGAGAGAGAGAGAGAGAGAGAGATGGATTGACTGATTGGTTGATTTAAGGTGCTGTTTCTGTGCTTTCGCAAGTAATGCCTATGCCGCTTTAATACATTACATGAATATCTATTACATTTTAGGATGTCAACATGCGATACAGAACTGACGTGGTATGTGTTACCCTCTTTAAATCATTACCACTCAACAGTATGAAACGGTAACAAGGAACAAAATTTCAAATCAAAAATCAAACTGCAAACAAATGACTTCATTTAATCCTTCAGCAACTTCTCTTCAGTATCGATGACACGTTAATGAATGAATGCAAGTCAGGTAATAAAAGATTTCTAATTGTCTTGCGTTTATTGCACTGCTACAATAGAGTCATTACAAAGCATTATAATATATTCTGTATTACTAATGATTCCTAAGGCATGGATTCAATCCAGTCGTCGTATCATGTCTTCCACACTCAATCTCTTAATGATATACACGAAGTTATTAAACTACTTTCATAGACTATTAACTTGTAACTGGAACTCGTAATGAATTCCATTTGGCTTAGGAACTTATCATGTTCTTGCATCCTTGTTAAATGTCCTTCACTTCTTGCCGTTTAAAATGTGGACTGTCAATCAATGGTTTCTATATGTTTATATGTCATGATTGATCTCTAATACATTGTCTTTATCAGTATCGCTTTAGCTTTCTCAAGTGTCCTTCTGCCTGCTGCTACGGACATTCAAGTCTCCCTGATCTTTTGACTCCTAACAGCTTTTCGACAGAGCTAAACGGATTAGATATGTTTATTCGGATGGTATCTGCTCTTCTTGGAGCTTTTGAAGTTTTTTATAGATTGTTTCGGAGGTCAATCAATCACTGCATATCTGTATATCACTGCAATGCAAATCTTCTCGTCAGTATCCACCGCTTTTAAGTTTGCAATCTCCCTAAGTTGTGAACGTTATACCTGGATTTGATGGTATCTAGCAAATGTTCTCCGTATAGTGAAGTTATATGTTTCTCCTTATCAGGTGTTGTACTAGGCTTGCTGAGTATCCACTCGCATATTCACCAGTCTTTCCTTATTCTAAGCTGCTTCTCCATGCTGTCATCATTCTGTTCATGGTAATATATACGGTCGTATATACAATACAAAATTACATATCATGATAGAGATCACAATTTCAAGCACCTGATCCATTCTATTTTATATCGAGGTTTTATCATATTGCTCGCAAGCTGGCATTGTCTTATCCGCGATATGTATGAAGAAAGACACTTTAATGCTATTACTGTGCTTTGAGTTACGTACATTATTTTCGTCATGTGTTTGTCATTTGCTATGTCTGCAGATGTGGAAAAATGCAATACCAACGTCCATACTAATGCGGCCAGTAATACATAGTATAATGCAATCACGTTCGCATGTTTTTAGGTCATCTGTGTCATTATGGCATAGTGTAAATTGTCCAAAGAAATATACATAAAACAGATACACTCCTACAGAACATTTTAACGTAGAGCTGATACTTTAGGGAACATTTAAATTTGTTGCAAAAAGCTTAATAATCTCATTTAACATACCAGAATGTCCACCAAGATTCATCTCTTTTTTTCTCGCAAACAAACACAAACACATTCGCACACACAGACAGACAGACATTACACATTGCTCTCAATGAAAGGTTAATATCAAGAGAATAATGTCGTATATCATAGAAGCCAAATAGGTATTTCTAACCAAAATTTCACATCGTCAGCATCAATAATTATTTATTAACAAATATTACTTTCCATGTGTTTAAGGTAAATATTGCGGCAATTGACATCCCAAACAATTTTTAATTTCTAATTAAATACCACAGAATATTTATTCTAACAACTGAAAGGGTCGAGTGTGAAATATCATTTACTGTCCTACAAATTTGTGAAGTTATCCCAAATTTTACCATTAAACTGAGTAGGAGAATTTTTCACACTGCAAGCACATAAATATTTGCTTGCGACCATTTGCTTTAATTTTGAATTATTTTTATTTCGTTTTCTATCATTATATTCTATTATGATGATGATTATGTTCACGCTATCTAATGTTTTTTTAGAACGTAAATATGACTCGCGGCTTGCCTAATAATTACTTCAGATTGCCAAAACACTGGCGTAAACGATTGGTGTGGCCATGGGCATATGTGTTTACATAGTATGATGAAATAACCATACTTTTGTTTATGCGCGTGTTTTGGTGTAGAAACACTTAGGGCCATGTGAAATAGAGAGTCGTAGTGCCGTAGAGAGTCTTTCTTTTAATTTAGAATAAAGTATAATATATATTGTGATGGAAAAAGTTTAGTTTTCTCTACATCTGCAGAGCCCGATATGTATTTCATTATAAAAGGCAGCTATGAGAATTCATCTACTATTTACATATTATTTTTTCCTGGAGAACAACACATATGGTTTAAGACATTCAGTGAAATTCATTCTAAATTGGACCAATATAATGCACGTTGTGATTCAACATGAAATTCTGGACATTTGTGTGAAGATTTCATCTGACCTATTAATCCTTCAACTTGGAACCATCTTGATATTCAAATTAGATTCAGTTAGAAATATTTATTGATAGGACTTATATATTTTTACAATTCTGTGATAATGTTTTGGGATTGTCTTCACAAACGGTAGGTACTATTTTACACCTTCACCTTTTTCACCGTGTTTACAAAAGAAATAAATTATTTTTTTTTTAAACTTACAAAGCTTTAAAACCTCGGGATAGAAACTTTTACAGAACCGTTAAATTCAAATTAGTGTCGATTGCACTGCACATTCGTTTTTATAAAGTTTTCTTAAATTTATCTTCTAATTAAAAGAAATTTTAATGCAATAACTGTTTTACACGATTAAGAATGCTTCGCTAAGTTCAGCGACGATCCTTTTCATAAAATGTTTACTATTTAAAATTTTATTATCACCAACTTATTTGCATCAGAAATGGAGATCCGTCATATTTTTATGTAAATGGCTTTATCCAAACCAATAGGAAATATCATCTTCCTGTTGAATTCAAACAATGGTGAGTTAGTTGCTGCCTTGACTTTTCTTACATTTCTTAGTATTCCAAAGAAACGGATTGTGAAAAAAACACTAACTTCAAGAAATCTAATTCGTAGTGTCAATATTTTGCTCATTTTTTAAAAACATATTTGTCATTTAAAAGTTTTCAATGTGTAAATTAAATAAAAGTGTTTGTGCTCTAAAAAAAACATTTAAATTCCTAATTTGGATATTTATTATAAATTTTAATTTTTACTTTACAGTCTTCTTGCGTCTGAGAAGGAAATTGTTTCGCTGTTTCTGTTTCTGAATGTAGCAAATTGTATATAGTGGAGCCTTCGAAAAATCATCTGAATATACGGTCGCTCTGACATCATCAGTCCCTCATGGATGCCATGAGACTTTATCTGTGACGGTTTGTTCAAGGCTTATACCTCACACTTTTTACATGGTAGAGGATTATACGTTTGCTTTCAAATCTTTTGAATCAAGCATTTTCGAAGAGGTTGTACGAAACAATTTTTCTCCTATTTCAAGGACAGACATTTTCTATTTTTTATTGTGTCTTATCGCTTGCCTCGTTTTTAGCTATGTTACTAATAATAATGATAATAATCAATGACATACAAATCTTAATTTATTTTTCAAGTTACTGATGGGTAAAGATACGCAAATTTATGCAGCGCATCATACCTAATGACATATTTCCTGCAATGCCTTGAAAATAATTCAGTGCATAGCATATTTATTGAATTACATTTCAAATTATTGTCAGTGGTACCATTTTAGCACAAGCTAAAAGTACCAAACAGATCCAATTTTCCAATCCAACTCTTTCTAATTGCCAATTAACAATCTCCCTGGTTTGTAGCCAATCATGAACATAGATCGCGTAATAGTGGAGGCTATATCATTTTACGTATTTCTCTACATTGTTTAATGATAGCTCGACAACTTACTAAGCACAAATATGTTCTAGCTCTCCTGAAATTTATTATTCTCGTTGTTGTTACTATAATTGCAAAATATTATTTCAGCTTGATATGGTAACTAATCGACGCTACTGCTGCAATAACCATAGAGCTTCACTGCCGCATGCTGAATTCGCAACGCTCAGATCATTTTGTCAAAACTATTGATCATTTAAATTAAATACAACTGGTATGTGATTATTGCTGTTCACAGAGGAACTAATATTTCTACCTTTAGACGACTTCTTATGTTTCTGTTGAACCCAAAATCAACGAAACAAAACAACTAGAAAGATGGGGTAACTAACCAACATAATCGATATAAAAATATATCAGTCGAAAAACAGATTTCATATAACAGGTGAGAAGCTTAACACTTTAGATAAATAAATGAAATTATATTGGCAAAAAAACAATTTAATGTGAACTATTACAATTAAAAGTAAACAAGTAAAATGAATCTTATGTAAATATACAACTTGGCCCAGTCCAGAGGTTCCTGAAGTTTATGATTGTAATCATTTTATTTCGTGCCGAGTCATTTTTGATAAGTGTCAAAGAGGTTTTAAATAACCAAGAACCAATAAAAAGGCTCCTGGATACTTAGGTAAACCTGCAAGCGTTAGAACAAATTTCCAAAATGCGATCAATTTATATTTTTTTTTGGTGTACTTTTCTCAAATAAATCTCCTTCCATTCATTAACATTAATAATTTTTTTTAATAAGTTCGTTTGTTAAACTCTTTGAAAACTTTTAGATGTGTTATATAACAGCATATGGAAGTGTAAGATCAGCTGTTGCATTGTATATTACACAATTATATGAGAGGAAAACAAATGTCAACAATGCTTCCCTATGCCCTGGGCAGCCTTTTTGAAGGTCTGCAGCTGGAGCTCCCAGTGCATCTACACCTTCTGCTTTTCTGCTGCTCACCTATCGCCACAGGACTTGATGTTGTGTGTAGATGGAGATGATTAGTCTTATGCTTTGCACAATGTTGGAACTAAGTGAGGAAAAGTTGCTCAGTCACCCTTACCTTCCTGACCAGTCCTGTTTGAATCTCTTGGCATGACAATGTAAATAGGTCTGGAGTATGTTTGAAAGCAAAAAATGTCCATCAGTTCCTATTCTATCTTAACTGATTCCCTGTGCTATCCACATATATCATGCAATGTTTCTTTACAGTCAAACAGTTATAACTAAAGTTATTAGCATGGAAATTGTTATATATATATATATATATATATATATATATATATATATATATATATATATATATATATATATATATATATATATATATATACATACTACTTTTCGGAACACCTTAACAACATTTCAGAGGAATGATATGATATGGTGATATGGGTCTATATAAGGTAGTAATACGTGCAACTTACGCTATATTCCGCTGGTTAGTGAACGTTTAACAATGTAGTGGTATATGAAACAGACGTGCTAGAGGTTTGAAAATGTGATGTTGCCTATTCATGATTATTCATGAATTAAATCTTGTTGCTCTTATCCGAGCTGGAAATTGTATCAACTTGGAGTGACTAAGTACAATGTAATGTCAGTTTTCATTAGTGTTGAAAGTTTCATATTTCGTGGAGGTGTGCATTCTTCAGATCCAGAAATTCGTATGCAGGCTCCACTGCTTGCAAAAGAATTATAACAGAACATTCTCCGTTTTGATATCTCATTGTTATAAAGTGGTAGATTTGAGACCTTAATTTGAAAAGGGAACATTGTTGAACACCCATTGAACATCGTTTTTATTACTTTTCTTAAATCCCAGTATTTTGAGATTGGTGCCTTTTCATAAATGTACTGTTTATTTTGTGCTTATTCCTTTTAACATTTATCTTGAATTCGAATAAAACAATTTTTATCGAGTATGATAGTAGGTTAAGAGAACAAACGCTGTTAATATAATTGAATAATTAATAAATTAACCGTATCTCACATGAAATAACTAGACTAAATAAAGTTTTGTATATAACGGTGAGGTTTCATTAATTGATTCAGTACTTTTTAGATATCTTAAATAATCCGACTTCACCTTGAGCAATAATCAATCTTTGATTTGCAAACATTGCTTTCTGACTATTAATATATTGGTCGGAAATACAGTGACGGATTCCATCATTAGCCAGATTTAAATAATATTAATGGTATCAAGCTCAGTTAATAAGAGGTGTTTTATGAGTTGATTTATCAATTACATTTATCTGGTTACTTTAAATAAGATCACCTGTGATAAAGAAGAACGGATTAATATATGTCGTATGCAGTAACGATAGAGAAACAGGCCTCTTAAAAATTTTAACTTTATTGTTTTAAGCAGAGTGAAATTGTTTTGCATCTGAGAACTAATTTTGATCTAGAACACTGTCAAGTACATATTGAACATTATGCCGAAAATTTAGTTAATTGTGACCAGGGTAAAACGATAAAAAGAACAGGATTGTACTTTTACTTGAAACTATTAATACAGTTGCTAATCCCATTATGCTAGTCTATATGAATCGATACATACAAAGGTATTATGGATATTTGCAGATATGTACTCTTCGATTATAGAAATCAAATAGTGTACTAAGGCACCAAACCTGAAATTTAGGGAATGGTATAATTCTAATGCTTGTTAACATAATCTACGAGAATTTCTTTAATTTTGCACCAATTTATTTCAGTATCGTCATTAAAACGCGATCATTTGAGTTTAAGGGTTTGTCTGCCGGTGTACCATAAAACATTTGCAGTTTCATTTAAAGGAGCCATCGTTGTAGCCATTGTGATGACACTAATTAACAGGTGGCATTTCCCATTTAACACGAAGTTTTGTACTACTTTCAATAGTTTAATAGTAAAATGCTTTCTTATTGGGTCTTCTTAGCCATGCTTCCTCGCTTGCTAATTTTCTCCCATAAAATTATATTATAGCATACATTTAAAGGGCTTCTCTTTGTGGCATAGAAAGTAAGTTACGTCAAAAGTACAAAACCTGAATGATGATCTAAATCTGCTGTGTGGTTTGACGAAGGGACAGACGAAGAACGAGGACGTACGCTGATTCTTTGCGCAACAATTTGGAATAAGCTACAAATTTTTATGGCACATAAGGCAAACATTAAATTCTATAATTCAATTTCTGATAAAATGTTAAACACTCTTGTTGCAATCAGCAGGAAATTCTTGATGGTTCAGAAGAAAAGAGTGAATGTTTTTTTCAAATCCTGTTTACAGATCGTAATGTGTATTCGTTTGGTCCATCTTCTGCTTCGATGATACCTTTTTCATCGCAGTAAACATTTTCCTCTATTTGTCACATTCTAGAGAGCAACATGAAAATCTGTTGAGGAAACTGATAAAAAGCGTCAAAATAATATATAAAAACAGCATAAATTACATGCAACTTTGGCATGCTCTAAAATAAAATATTACGTCCAAATTCAAAATTACTGTAGCCATTACATGTTCGAATTACATATTTTACTTGTTTACATAAACACGCTCTTTATGTTCATATTTAAGGTAAAATAACTCTTTTATTTTCTTTTTATAAAACTGTAACAGTGATTATGCGTCTTTTACTTCTCGAGATAGAGGTTATGATGGCCTGAACATCAGATAAATAGGTTTGTGTACCATATGCAATAATTATTTGGATGCTTGCCAGGTAATCCCTATTTTCATTTGGACTTATCCTCCTGTAAATAGTCCTTAAGAGGTCACATTACGAGACCTTTATTCTCCACCCCTAAAATATTTACTATTTTTCTAAATTTGTTTTTCTCTGTTTCATGTAAAAAACGAAGAACAGACACAAATAATATCACTTGATTTAATTGAACATTTTCTTTTAATGGAGTTTTAACGGTAAAACGTTCACTGTAAGTGCGGCAATTTCGCTCTTATTCGTATCGTATATTACACAACGAAAACGACGATGACTGATTTGACCTACGCCATGTCATGTTGATAATGGACGATAAACAAGTTAATTGTTATTGATAATTCTAGCCTTTCAGATACTATCTTTATCCTATATTCATATGCGCGTAACAGAACTATTTACAATAATTGGGAATTCCACACATTTGACAAATCCATTTTGAGGTATTATGTTTCTTCAAAATTACTAAATTACGTGTTTGAGTTAGGATTTATATACGTTGAAGTATAACAATGGCTTAAAAAAACAAGAATGCACTGTGCAAACTATAAATAATTAATACAATTCAACAAAAAACCTATTTTAGAGAAAATAATACCTTTTCATGTCCGTTATAGATACTATTACGGCATTAAAATGTATTAAAAATTCTTGTTTGTATCTTGATGCAACTTTAGTCTGCCTAATGATTTGGATGATGTATAACAATATGCTCTTGATAGGAACGGATTTTCTGTTTAGCAATGAGAAGACAAGACCTGATAAAAATGGATTTTGTTATGTTTAGAGATGACAAGTCTAGACTTTATAGGAGCGGCTTTTGATATGTTGAATTATGGCAAGTCAGGACAATACTTTATTTATTTTTCATTAGCACAACTAAACTTTAAGTATAGAAACTCTAGTCTAGACAAAACCAGATTTTATTTAGTATTTTTATATCAAATTGACTATCCGGATTCAAACTCTTTACATAACTAACAAATATCGCAAGACACTAACATGGAAACACAAATAACAAACAGATAGCTTCAGCAGAAAATTCATGACTATATCAAAAGATTGATAAAAGTAACCGTTTATATATATATATATATATATATATATATATATATATATATATATATAGATATATATATATATATATATATATATATATATACTGCATTTCCTCCCACACATGTAAGCACGCATTATTCTATCAAAGAATAGTTGAAAGATGCTTTTGGAAACCAAACATTCAGATTTTCTTTGTAATATAAATGACACAAACAAGGGAATAGAACAAGAGGAAGATGTAGTGTCTGTGTGTGTGTGTGTCTGTGTGTGTTGTGATTGTTTGACATAGTTTTAATAATTTTTCGGCCATATCGCTACAATGTCTGCAGTGTGATAGATGATGGTGATGTCTAGCACTGGGCTATCAGCAAGCAAACATGTGGCATGATGTTCCACCCAGTTACATTATCCTGACATCAGGTCTTCCAGTCCTAACACAAACTCTTAATGCTGAGTACCAAGCCAGACAGTACCATTCCTATAAATATTTGGTATGACAGCCAGAGTTCCAACCCGCGACCTCCGGCATCTGAGGCGGACTCTCGGACATCATTCTACCGGAGCGGCAATCATCATCATCATCATCATCATCATCATCATCATCATCATCATCATCATCATCATCATCATCGTCATCATCGTCATCATCATCATCATCATCATCATCATTATTATTAGTAGTAGTAGTAGTAGTAGTATTAGCATTATTATTATTATTATTATTATTATTATTATTATTATTATTATTATTATTATTATTATTATTAGAAGAAGAAGAAGAAGAAGAAGAAGAAGAAGAAGAAGAAAACGAAAAGAGGAAGAAACAGAAAAAGATAAAGAATGATAAGAAGACAATAATAGCAATAACAATAAAATGATCTTAATATTGTTTGTCAGTTGAAAAGCCTCAATTCAATGATTCCAAAATATATTTGCCAGACTTTTTTCTGTTTTCTGGATCATTATTTTTTGTGGAAGAAATTACATGCACCTTAATATAGCACTGGTCCTAAAAGTCTAATTTTACCAAACGCTTCATATATCAAACTTTGAATGTGCTTCCTAGCACAGTTTTGAACCAGGTTGACCAAATATTTACCTCTTTTCTCAGTTCCGAAACCATGGTGATCTTTGACTTACAATGAATGTGATAACGCTCTTTGTTTTAGAGAATTGTCTGTAATCCATCCTCAAAGTTTCATAAATGGCGAGAAACCTCACCTAGCAAAAGCTCTAATAGTGGGGTTTTTTACTGTCAAGTGGACGTTAGTGAAACGACAGAGTAGATGATCAAAAATTGACAATAAGGTATTTGTGTAATTTTAAATGTGATTTACGGTTCCCTTTTACAGTTGTTTTGATGTGATTATGACTTTTAACGTAGCTTTATCAATTTTCAGTCATATCGCTACGATACCAGCAGTGCGTCTCTTTATAGTGATGTATAGCACTGGGGCATCATGCCCCAGACAAGTAGCATTATGTCCCACCCAGTCACATTATTCTGACAATAGGTCGACCAGTCCTAACACTAGCCTCTTAATGCTGAGCGTCAAGCGACTTAGCTGTTAGTACCAGTTTTGAACGTCTCTGGTATGAATATACAGGAAAACCAACGAACTCTCGCATTTGAGGCGGACGCTCTAATCACTAGGCCACTGGATTGGTTATCAGTTGTTTTGAAATTGACGATCCACGCGTTAA
This sequence comes from Potamilus streckersoni, assembly GCA_016746295.1. Taxonomy (NCBI): domain Eukaryota; kingdom Metazoa; phylum Mollusca; class Bivalvia; order Unionida; family Unionidae; genus Potamilus; species Potamilus streckersoni. The sequence goes on along the minus strand of JAEAOA010000707.1, from coordinate 388,504 downwards.
ACAAGAGAAACAAAAACGATAAATTGTAAAATAATACAGAATTCAGATGACAATTTTGAATTCCCAAGCTTGAAGAAGATTCAAAAAGTCTATGCTAAGACTTTGTAAGTCAAAAAAATCAAAATGAGAAGAGCAGTTCAATTTGAATTAGGGTTTCTTCTATTTTGCACTGCATGGTGATTTTTCATTTATGGAAATCGAGCAGTACTGCTGATGCGTTCGATTTAAAAAACAAAATAGTTTCAACCAACAAGAAATAGAAAATCTGTCCTTTAAAGGACATCTTTACGGAAATGGTTTTTTCGTTGAGAAATGATCGAAAGAAATCTAATTATATAAAGTTCTGTCAATTTTCGCTCCAATGTAGCTGAGTCTGTAACAGCACCAATTACCAAAAAATGAATCAGCATTCTTGTATCTTGTCTGATCTAATTTTGTACAACAGAGGACTTTCCCACTTCTACACGATAAATAATTAATGAAGTTCAGATTAAAACCTGTCTCAAGGATATAAAAGAATAATTTATTGCGTATTTTTATCATGTCCATGAATGATGAATCATCTAACTTGTGTAAAACTACGGGAAATGCCCACATGTAGCCTGGGGTTAATGTAATATTATGACTACGTCTGAAATGGCTCGTTTGCTGAACGGTCATATTTGTAAATACTCGTAATTAAAATATTTGATGTTCACAATGGGATTTTCTGTCATTAGGGAATTCGTTAACATATATGCACAGACATACTTTATAAAGTCGACAAGGTGATTACTCGTAATTAAGATAATTTTACATTTCTTATGATAAGTAATAGATGAGGATTGGAACCCGCTCCTAGATGTCATAAGTCGCACAAAATATTAGCAAAGAGCTAAGATTATAATTTAAATTCATTAAATTCTTTCGTAAATCAACTATTTTTACATATTGATCTTTCATGAAAAGAACAGTGGTCACATAACCTAATCTACCTTATATATATATATATATATATATATATATATATATATATATATATATATATATATATATATATATATATATATGTTTATATATATATGTGTGTATATATGTATATACATATATATATATATATATATATATATATATATATATATATATATATATATATATATATATATATATATATATATATATATATATATTTATATAAAGAATACAAATCATATGGCGAATAACAACCCTCTCAAGCGTACTGGATCCACCAAGGGATCACGTTTGTCAGGTATTAATTAAAATAGATGCAATAAACTGACGACGAACAGTACGAAACTAGCAACTAACTAGCCTAAGCGCTTTCGACTCTTAATGAGTCTTTTTCAAAGGCAAATACAAAACATAGTTACGACAAACAAATAAACACAAAAACGTTGCGTTTGTAAACCTCTACATTTCTATCTTCACATGTGCTAAAACTATAAATACAACCATCTTGTATAGACTAGTTGCGGAAACAAAGTAAAAATAGATGTCGCTTTGGCTTGTAGACTTTTAGGGAATTATACAACGTTTTCAGTTTCCGCAACTAGTCTATACAAGATGGTTGTATTTATAGTTTTAGCACATGTGAAGATAGAAATGTAGAGGTTTACAAACGCAACGTTTTTGTGTTTATTTGTTTGTCGTAACTATATTTTGTATTTGCCTTTGAAAAAGACTCATTAAGAGTCGAAAGCGCTTAGGCTAGTTAGTTGCTAGTTTCGTACTGTTCGTCGTCAGTTTATTGCATATATATATATATATATATATATATATATATATATATATATATATATATATATATATATATATATATATATATATATATATATATATATATATATATATATATATATAAGCAAATCCTTATATTGAAAAATTCACGATCTTCCGTATCGTTTAAAGAAGGTTAAAACGTATGGCCTGCGAGCTGGTTTAGATGCCTGTGCATGTTGTACCATGTTTCAGAAAATAGGTTGCTACCTTGCTTGACACAGTTCAAATTTTTAAACGCTTGTTGCTCATGCGAGGTAGCTAGCTATTAATTTCTACTTAATCAGCGCCACGTCACCTCTGCCACCAAATGTATGACTCGTAATCACAATTGTTAGATCCATTATATGTTCTTTATTATATCAGGTTTGGTAATATATTCAATTAATGAACCAATTGTGATGTGGTCCACATGCTCCTGTATGAATAATTGATATATGAGTAATTCAAGATTATGGGATTATAGGATTTGAATATGATTTAACGTAGGACTAGAAAAAGATATGAAAATCTTAAATGACATTTTCAGTAATTCTTTCCTAAAATGTCGAGGCTTTGGCATCGTATTGTGCTCTCTGCTCTCAATAACGAATTGTGGCGGATGTGGGAGATCGCTGGTACGAATCCCTGCTGAATTATACCACAGACTGATTAAAATCGTACCTGCAGCTCCCTCGATTGGTGCTCATCATTAAGAAGTTAATGTTACCAGTGTAGACACATTTATATCTTTAACGACACAAAAGACTTTAATTATCGTTAGGTGTGGGAGATACTTTCGGAAAATTATATTGTCTGTGATGAAAGGATAAGATCATTTCTTTTGAAGTTCATTCTATTAAACCTGTCGGGTTGAATGTTTGGTACTTAATGGCAGTGACATTATAAAGACTGTTTTATTAAGGCTCTAGTATTAGGACTGCATTATTAAGGCTGTATTATTAAGGCTGTGTTAATGCTAAAGAGGTCAAATGGTTTGTCAATATGAAAATGTCTAATTATATTATATTGTATTACTTGTAATTTTACAAGTATGTCAGCTTAATATTGCAACATCGCGCATGAGCAATGGACATCAGACTCCATTATTTGAACCGTTATGGTCAGGCACATGATTTTAAGGTCATATAAAGTATCCGTGTGACAAACAAAATGATTTAAGGAGAAAACTGCAAGGCGTTTAAACGCAGTTGACTTGAGCAGGTCATGATGCATGAAGGTCCCAAACTCAGTTCTGTTTTAAAGGTATGTATGCTTGCCTCCTATTAGATTTAATTACGTTGCACATAATGGCAAATAACCACGTTCATTATATAATATGCTGGCTGTACTGTTCTGTGAATAAAGCATACAATTGGTTTGATGCATCAGCAATTGCAGCTGATTGTGCAATGGAAAATGTGAATGTGTTTTCTAATGTAGTGCAAATATATGGTCTGTTTCCTCGAACATTGTAGTTTCAAGAAAACATTAAATGTTTACTTTATTTTTTAATGCAATCTCTTTTTAATAAAATTTTAAATTAATGCTTATCGGATCAATATCAACAATATTTGTTTATTTTATTCCCACAAATATTATCTATTAACTATTAAGATATGTTCATCGAGAGAAAGAGATAGTAGCAGAGGGAAAGAGAGAAAGACATAGAGAGAGAGCGGAATGAGTGAGTAAAAGACAAAGGAACGAATAAGAAAATGCATGGTTATAAATATAGAAATATAATCTTGAACAGCATATAAAACCGGAGACATATTTCAAACATGGGAAACGATAGTAGTCCCAGATGTGATATCACTGCCGTGGTCATAAACGTGGTATCGACACTATGACGAAATAAAATTTCTCGAAAATAAAATTTTAATGTCTTATTAATAAAATATTATAATGTGATTAATTAAGAAACATACGATCAAAATTTAATTCGATGACTGTAATGGTCGATATTATGCTTTGTTGTATATCGTTTGACATCCCTAGAACCTCGAACCAGTGCAGTCAACTTTCTTAAATCCATGGTTTAGCATATATAGTGGGTACAGGGTACAGTAGTGGAAGGAAAGGATTTGTTTGTTTTCTAATAAATTCATAAAGATTAAGTTTTAAATAGAGTAAAGAATACCAATCAATTATCTGCCCATTGAGAGAATGCTTTGGATGTCTGAGGGGAAGTTTTGATAGTGATGTCTATGTTTATATACCATGTTCGTTACGTATGTCAAACAAGAAAGGAATCTAAACCAGAACTTGGGACACTTCAGAGCTAATAGACATATAGTCAAGGAACGTCCCCACACGTTGTTGGTGTGTTTAAGTTATCGGTGAATCATTTTAATAGGCCTTATGTGATGCCAGTTGATTTCAATTTATGGAAGAGTCATGTATATTAAACCCGATTAATAGTTTTCCTTATATTGGAAAAGAGAACTTTAATTTCCTTATCGGTATGGACTTCTTAGAAAAAAAGTATCAGAGACATGTTAATTGCCGAGCTCTAAATTCACCCAGAATAAACCCAAAATGGAATTGTGCAACATAATATGTTTATGAAAGTAACTAATTTCGTGTTTAAAGGCCATTCTTTGAAAACGTTCCCAAAAGCATCGATGTTTATTAGCCTGTAATTATATACAAAGGAAAAGTCATCCTACATTAACATTGGACACATGTTTACTTCTTTCTGTATAGTATATACTAAGTTTGTATCGTCACTGGATTATCGCAACTAATGCAGTTTTGTCTCGTTCCAAGTGTGGCTACTCAAAGTGTTTGGTTGGATAATGAAGACTATGAATTAGAAATTTCTTTAGCCGACTCAAACAGAATGTGGTTGTAAACTATCCAGGCCGGAAATCTTATTTAGAAGATATCATTGAAGAATATTTTGTACTTCAAGGAACACAAGTTACGTCCAAAATGCCCGCAAAATTATTTGTTTTATTCATGCACTGTTTCCTGTACAAAAGAATCGTTGTATGCTTCGGCGTTTTCAGCTTCTTGTGTGATCGTCGAGACGTAGCGGTGAAGAAATGAATAAAAGAGTATGTATTGCGAAGGTTAGTGAACGTATTAAGGACTAGTCACTCGATGGTGAAAGGAGTGTTTTTCAAACAGCGATATCTTTTCTTGATTTAAGAGTGAATGTATCATTTTAAATTTATAGCTATTGTTACAATCATGACTTTAACCAAAGGAACAAGTGAAATCTATGCTTGCATTCACATATTTAGAAATAATCCGAATACAATATGACTTTGTCTCATTTGGGTCATGTGCTTTAAATGATATGTACTATAAGATCCCCTTTGACCTATGCAGCAAAGTGCCTGTTTCATTAGATAAAATTGATGGATGAACCCAAATCACCTTGAAAGCCACTTCATCAAGTTCTTACGATTATGTGTACAATGCATTTCAATTTAGGCACAATAATATTAACTGTGTGGTAACAACAGAAATATCGCGTGAATACTTATAGCTTGGAGAATCTGAAATGTTATTTGCGTAGTGTGAGTAGCTACTAATGTAGGCTGTAGAGTTCTTCCTGAATTCATATAAATATCACGAGCTAATCGATATAAGTTCAGCAACCACACGATCAATTGGATGTTAAAGGAATGCGCAAACTAAAATGTATAAAACTGAGATTACTTAGATTTGTTTGCAAGAGCACGTCGATAGTGACGTATGAAATATGTCCTATATGAAATTAATGAGACGCATATCACCACATTTTTAACCATGAACATAAACGTGAAGCAGCACCTCAATTTGGAATTAGAAAGATGAGAAATTATCATAACTAGAGATGCGTCTACTATATTTCATGTAATTGTCATAAGACAACGTAGAAAAAAGCTGTTGATGCTATTAACGCGCGTCTCGCTAAATATGTATAAACTTAAATGAGCATTACAACTGTCATGCCATGCCTATACAACTCTGCTCCGAGAGAAAAAGAATACAGAAAGGAATAAAAGTAGACATAAGTAGAAAACGATAATAAAACAATTTCAACGATAAGTAATAAATTACACGTAGAAGATATTATTTCATAGTTGTCACATTATCCAAGTGACTAGATCATAAGTGTTTATAGATATTAACATCATAACTTTCGAAAACAAATCATTTAGGTGATTGTAGTTTGTGTTTCACTAAAATCTTGTAAGTAGTGCAAAGATACATCTAAAATATTTTGTGGTAAAACAAATACGATATTTACAAAAAAAGAGATCTGTCATAAGCAAAGTGTAATCTTCTTACTCTAAACACAATTAGACAATATTTTCACTGACATTACGACCGATTACCCTATTATCAAATACCTGCCATTAGTAAGAGCGAATGATGGTTGGTGAGTACAAATGTGAATATAGTAACATTTATAATTAGTGATAACGGTGAAACGTTGACAACGTACGTTTTCAAGTTGTAGAACATCAGAGGAAACTTATAATTTATTCCAATCATGTTTAAAAATTTAAAAATGCTATTATCTAACCCTTAATATGTAGTGATTGAGAGGCTACATAAAAACGATATGTATCGAATACATCTTTCAACATCTGTACTATGTTTGTAACATAAAACATTTTGTATTTGTAAAATACAAACATTAATCTCTTGTACAGTGCCAAATGGTGTCATTTGCACAAATCAATTATAGTGCTGAAAGAAGCTATAGCGATGTGCAAATATAAAATAGTGAGCGATTTTCAATATCTAAGTATTTTATGACAGAGAAAAAATATAAATATAAATCAGACATAATGGAGAAAGGGGGCAGATTGCATTAATATACCAAAGATATGTACTGAAATAAATGAACGGACAAACAAGAATAAGGCAACTCTATAAGTATATGAGGACAAACTGTGCTTCTTGTGGATCATGGTCATGAATTCTACGTATCTCTGGGATTGACGGATGAGATTCATGATAAAGAAAATCAAAATCAAGTTCCGCCAGGTCAGGTCCTTATAACAATTTATGCTATAGACTCTTAATGAAATGTCATTTGCCAAGATTGTTCCATTTGATCTTTAAGAGCTATACTAGGCTCGTGGGAGTTACAAGCTTCTGACGTTTGAAAAGCGCCTTGCTTATTGGTCTGCCCAGATACTCATTAACAAAGATTACACTGTAGCCCTAGCTCTTGATATTTTTACGAGGTTATAGAGTTTCCGACGGGCAGTACATTTGATAATGACAATCCTCGGTTTGTGTGTTTGCCCTTTAAGCTGGATTTCATCTGTATTCAGAATTCATCATTTATTTATCTTGTAAGTTAGCCGACCAGGGAAACGTGTGGAGTATTTACTACAGTACTAGTACATGGGCGCAAGATTCAACAGAACACTTTGCAACTAAAGTCGTCGGCAAAGCCCAATTTCTGGTTCTATGATTCGCGCATGACGGACCCTCGACAAATAAGCCAGCGTGATTATATAAATTTCACGTGACCAGTTTTGTCGAATGTACTGCAAGGAGCAAGTTTTGTCATCTGAATTGTCGTCTGAATTATGTAGTGAGTTTTAACAAACTTACACAAGAAGTATACATATTTTGTATATTCTGTTCAGCACGAGCGGCAAATATCGTACAATAAGTCATACTGATTATTACATTTAACTATTCAGTCCCGATGACTGTAGTTAAGTACTCTAATTGTAATAAACATGGACGTATGTAACTATGTCTCACAAACTAATTACAGATCTCTTCAAGTGTTCAGATGCCTCTTCATGTTTTTTTTTACTAAGGCTGAGTTATTGTAATTTTCATCTATTAGAGGTTGTACGTTATATATAGTAAATATAAGAATATAGAATAAACGAATAAAAATATAGTACATTGTTATGGTAATGGAATTAATATAATTACATTGTGGAAGTTAAAAGTAACCACTATATGTTATTTATCATTTTCTTCCGAATATCTGTATAAAAATGTTTTCATAATAGTTAGGTAGACAGGTAAAAACTTAAACGCATACAAGCAAAAGCAGGTTGTTACATGCACAAAAAGGAAATGAAACACACACACACACACACACACACACACACACACACACACACACACACACACACACACACACACACACACACGGTAACGGGTCAAAATGGACAGATACCCAAAAGGCCCGGATTAAAAAGACCCGGTCCTGAAAGGTCAGTAATGGATCCTAAAGGACCTGGAAGGAAAAGGCCCGTTTGAAAGATAGACTGAATAATAATAATAATAATAATAATAATAATAATAATAATAATAATAATAATAATAATAATAATAATAATAATAATAATAATAATAATAATAATAATAATAATAATAATTATAATAATAATAATGATGAAGATGATGATGATGATGATGATGATGATGATGATGATGATGATGATGATGATGATGATGATAACAACATGAAGACAGCTTTTCTACGGTTCCCATAGCTAATAACTTCTAAGTCAATGACATTATACATATATTTCTAAAACATTCAGCTGCTAAACTAAAGCACTCGTCAGTGAGAATTAACACCAAAACAAAACTAAAGTACTGATAGCAAACAGCAGACCTTTACTGATTACTCAGATTGTGAACCAGTACTAGGAAAAACAGCCACATTGTACTTTTCACACTTTCTTTAACTGTTTTCTTTCTCAGATTTATTTAATATGTTACAAGAATTTGATAGTCACAATTAAGACGCAACATCAAGTATCTACAATCACAACTTTACCCCATTCTCAACAGAGACTGATGTGTCATACGATTTTAATTTTTTCTGTGACGATTACTGAGACTTTACTGACTGAACTACCCCAGGTAATAATCTGTAAACTTCAGGCTTTTGGTGCTTATGCCTCTTTCTTCACTCATAAACATGTTATTCATTATTATTTATACTTTCTCCATTATATATAACTTTTATTGAACTGCCTTATTTTAGCTTTCCTGATAACTTCAGTATCTTCTGCATGAAAAAGTTATGTATATTTCAAATTACTGTGACATTATCTGAGGATGAAGAATTTGAAGATACAGATCTTCGATTGCGTAATTGTATAACGAATTCATTGCTATTTTGTGTACAGACAAGCTGTTGGTGTTTCAACCATTACCCGTGTATAAAATTAGTGTGTTTTGTACAGAGATAATATATAAATGTGCATACTCATAAATCTCACATTATAGTTTTTCTACCAACAAAGGAATAATTGGAATTGTATTGAAGCATGTCTTTAAAATGTGTATGTTATTATTTTTTTTTAAATATCCAATAAAATAGTAAGTTCTTAATTCTGGCCAAATATTTAATCACGAATCTACTCGGACCAATCCTATGAGACGAGAAACAGAACATGTAGTAGTAAGTCGCAATTATTTTCATGATCACTGACATAACACCGTGACGTACTTCACGATAATTCTCTACTGCATATTATTTATAGGCATTTCACAGTAAAACAAGGATTTACGTAATAGTTACTTTTAGTAGACACGCTACTAGTAATTGGTACTTGATACGTAAATGGGCCATTTTGCTTTTTGGTTTGGGCCATTTCAGACCAGGCCTTTTTAAGCACTAATTCGTTTTGTCCTTTCTGCTGCCGGTCCGTTTTGACCCTGACCCCTCGCATTATATATATATATATATATATATATATATATATATATATATATATATATATGTGTGTGTGTGTGTGTGTGTGTCTGTGTGTCTGTGTGGTAGATAGAGAGGAGGAGGGAGAAAAGTGTATTTATATAAGCTTGATTGCCCTAATCTGTAAAATCACTCCTTGAAATATTGAGACACACACAATGATTGTAATCTCAACAAATCGCTGTTGATGCTGTAGGATGGGCTGGGGGATTTGTTACATTAAAGGACACCATACATCTGTTATGAATTATATAAATTATGAAAAGAAACTTTAATAAGTTTTTAATCAATCTATGACGCCATTATGTTTCTCCCCATCAAAGTATTTTTATTTTGGAAAACATAATAAATGAACGTTATGGTGTCCAGCAAATTTAAATTTAATAAGATTTATTGCTGCATGTGCTGCGATCAGTGATGATGTATTTGCTTCTGACAATCTATTAGATTTATAATGGCCTGTCTAACCCGCTTTTTGTTAAATCATTGACTTCTTTCTGAAATTAGATCATAATGCAACAGAATGTCAATTCAGTTCCGTCACAAACAGCTTTATTGACAAATTGTGCAAAAGTGTTCCTTGGAAATAAATGTTTCAATACAGATTACATTAATTCCTGTCTCAAACAGCTTGTTTGTTAAACATAGAAACCAAACCAAACCAAAACGAACAGAACGAAACTAAACCATAATGAACCAATCCGAACCAAAGCGTACCAAGACAAATGGGCCAATAATTTCTTTCAGTAGCACGCTGAGATATTTACGGCGTCTAATGGTTATATATTTTTATATATGGACATAATTAAATCGTTTATCGGCAAAATCATGGACGTACAGTGCCAAGCAGCAATGTTAGGTAACTAAACCTTTAATGGCACAATCTTGTCAAAATATCGAAGACGAATCCCGCAATGCCAGAGCAAATACGATTAATTTGGTTTGGTGCTTAACGGCATAACAATATAGGACGTCATTTAGTGCTGAGTTAAAAGAACAAATGGAGGACACACCAAGTTAGCTTACTAAGCTGGCCCCTATGGTACGATTTCAACCCTCACCCCACCGGTCTCGAGTCCGATAGTCCAACCATTGAGTCAGCGCGGCTGCAGTAACTATGTACACAGACCAAAGACCAACGTCAAATATACTGCAAGCCAAAGTTCTTATCATAAATCGTGCAAATGTTTTCAATATAGACCATGGCCTTTTGAAACTGCCATGCTCTCAGGTGGAACAGTATTATGGAATTAATCCCTAAGCATTTAGAACAGTGAAACGGACTTGAAAAGTGTGTATCCCTGATTCCGTAGAGTTGGTCATATTGCTAAGATAATCAGGAACTTTTGTAGCTCAGCAATTAACATGCAGAAATCACTGACTTACTGGCATGGGTTAGAACCATATCAACCTGAGTCTGCTACCATGAGATGTCTCTGGGGAAGACTCTTTACTCTAATTGTCTCAGCATAATGTAATTTTCCTGTCTTGTTATCTCGTAAAACACCAAACCAAATCAAAATTGTCAGAAGCGGAGATGCAGACTTATGGATGACGCATTATTGACAGAATTTCCTAATTTTATTGCTTTAACTGCCTGAGTTACGAAAATAGTTTTAAATTATATTCTTTCAGTTTGCGACTGACTAAAATGAAATATTTCTGTCATTTTCTCAGTTAAACCAGCTGTGATTCGGATTACCATACTGCGATAGGATATAAATCATTCAGGCAAAAATGATGTAAATAACTCAAGAGACCTTGATGCTTTAATACCCACCAATATTAAAACATTTCTGTTTTACATAAAAGCATCCAGCATTGACAATATATTTCTCAAACGTGAATGCCTTAGGAAATGTGAACAGGACGCGTCTTTCAAGATTGTAAATGGAAGTTTTTAGAGTCATTTATTGATGTAGAGTTGTTATGTCCATAGGTCTAAATCAATATGTATTCATTTATATCTTCTTTAATAATTGCTGTATCAAATCATTTTTTATTATAATCTGGTGAACGAATCCGACTGAACAGACCCATAGCATATTCATCACGTGTAACATTTGTTACTGTTTGAAATTAATGAGTGAAAATAAGGCGATCTGCACTCATTTCATACAAGTATGTTTTCTGTCTATGTGTACAAACAACAGTATCTTGTGCTTTTGTAACCATTAATGATTCAATTTGTTCCAGTCTTTTTTGGAAAGAGTCCGAATATTATTAAGTAAGAAGCAAATGGGATTTATTGCCAGTTATGTAAATCTTACTATTCATATTTAAATCTTAGACGCACTCTCTTGCCACAAAGCGATAGACGGACCTATTTTGAAGCATTCACGATTTTACAAAACCCAAACTAAAGCACTTTATATTCAAAATGTGTAATTAACTATGGTTAGAGCCATGTTTCTCTCTCTCTTTCTCTCTCTCTCTTTCTCTCTCTCTCTTTCTCTCTCTCTCTCTCTTTCTCTCTCTCTCTCTCTCTCTCTCTCTCTCTCTCTCTCTCTCTCTCTCTCTCTCTCTCTCTCTCTTGATCTCTCTCTCTCTTGATCTCTCTCTCGATCTTGATCTCTCGATCTTGATCTCTCCATCTCGATCTTGATCTCTCTATCTCGATCGCATAGATGATAAAATCTCGTTCTGCGAAACCTTATACTTTAATTAATTTTGTGTAAGGATTTTTAGAAGACTCATTGTATGTCTCCAAGCCATTAAATTCGTGAAGTATATATTTTTTCAATTTTCTGTGGAAATGGCACAGAAGTTAAGGCATTTCCCATGGAAAATTAATAAACTCTAACTATATAAACGCATGAGCTCAATATAAATTCTAAAAAGACAAGGACATGTTCTTTTGTACAAACATTTGAAGCTACTCTATCACGGCCTAATAAAGTAGTGATTATTAAAATATATCCTTATTCATATCCAATACTAATGTTTGCACCATTAGACAACAATAACTCAACTCAAACAAACACAAATATGTATACCACTGGAACATAGAATTTCGTTTCCAATTAAGTGGTTCATTCCTAAATATAATAAATTATCACATTTTTTTCATATCCATTACGTTCACATATTTCATCAATCATGTCTTTTGACGGTGGTAATGACGTAAACTGGGACATTTCTTCTGGAAAATAAACCTGTTAATTATAATAAGTACAAATATGTTTAACAAAGAATGCATACATTATTTGTATAAAGAGTGTCTTTTGAAATGGAACTAATGCTTGGGAAGTCTTTTTTGCTTTAGTTTTTATTGTAGGCATGCATATGACTTTATAAAGCTGTTTGCGACCTGTAGATTTCGTATTTGTCAAAAACGCAGTATGCACATGCTCATATAATTCTTGGTTAAACGTCAATAAGATTCGTGAAATATACGGCAAAGGAACTTTAATTTGTCTGTCAAGAAAAAAGCATTCCATTCTTATCGTAATTTTTAAGAATCCTTTTTCTGCAAATCAAAGGATTCAATTTAATTATAAAATGCAAAATGCTTTTTTCTTTGTCAAAGAATACATATGAAATCCGATTCCGGTGTACATAACTGTCCAGAAACACATTATCCTCAACAGCAGTTCAAACGTTAATGTGCACATGTATTAACTAGCGTATACATTAAACAGAATTTCATTAAGGACTACTGCCTCTATGCGATAGTGGAAATACATTTGTTAAACGAAATTCGATTTCTTCGCAGCACACAGTTCGCAATATAAATACAAACGTCGGTCATTTTAAAGAATAAGTTCACTACGTACTAGCTATATAATATTGGATTTACTAGAGCATGCTTACTGAAAAGAATAAAGGTACCACAGTTCGTCTTTATTACCCATTTATGTCAACCCAGAGTGATCTCTCTCTCTCTCTCTCTCTCTCTCTCTCTCTCTCTCTCTCTCTCTCTCTCTCTCTCTCTCTCTCTCTCTCTCTCTCTCTCTCTCTCTCTCTCTCTCTCTCTCTCTTTGTTACTCTACCTATGAGGTAAAATTGTAGAACTCTACTGTGGTAGCTTGCTACTTTTGACGAAACTTTGAATGTAAATTCAGAGGCGAGTACTACATACACGACTTTTATCCAGCTTTAAATTGATGAGAGAGAGAGAGAGAGAGAGAGAGAGAGAGAGAGAGAGAGAGAGAGAGATGTCACAACCATTTTTAAAATTAAGACACTTACCTAATAGTAAGAAGAACCCTTTTTGCATTTTTAACGTTTTCAAATTTCCATCTGATCATGACAATGTCATTTGTCATGTTCAGTTATATGGTTTAACTCGAACAATTTATTTATGAATTGTTCCAGTGCACCAATGGTCGCTTGCTGCTTTGTTTGTTTGCAGTTGAACAACCCTTCGGAAAGAAACCTCTCGAACTGATGTTAAGGATCATTTCATTCCTGTTAATCTACTTGTAGTTATCCCTAATCATTTGATAAACACTTACAAATAAGTGGCTTCCATCATTGGCATTATATGTAACTTTATCGTGTGTTGGAGGTCACACTTCGCCGTTGCGATTTGATCCAGTCAAAATTGTTACTTTTATTAAACATCACTAATAAACATATCTTTCTAATCTGGAAAAATTCATGTAATTAAACTTCTGCCTGAGTGTATTTGAGTCTCACTTGTGGCCAATGTAGGTGAGAAAATTTGCAAGTAATTTTCTATAGGTCAATGATATTCGCCGGGCTTTCCTCGGTTCTTGAACAACCATTACTACTGACAGCACGCATAATCATATCGTGTGCAAAAATGGCATTAAACCAAGAAACAGCAACAACCACTATTAGGTTAACAATATTTTATAAGTGTCGTTAAAACGAACAAACAAAATCACTTTACTGATTAATTTATTTGTTTTAGGCACAATTATGACGTTTCGTGAGATCTGTGATTCTAAACATAGAATATCAATATATATTCGCAAGGCAAATAAGTCAAAATCCTATTCCCAACAGTCTACAATTTCACGTTGTGTGCAATCTAAGTCTCATATATTATTTGTATACGAGTGTTATAGCTTCAGCTGTCTATTTCTAACTTAACTCTGAATATAACAGATAAAGCATAACTCGTACATTACTTAGAATTACATTTCCGCACATACTCCACCAGTATCAAATATTAAATGTTTCAAGTTTGGAACCTGTTTATTTTACAATATATTTTTGAAAGGAGGAAAGTGGACCTTCAGTGTAATGTGACTGCTGCTTGGATGCATCAAGTAATCCTTAAATCTAAAATCTTTTAAAATCATTACATGCACGAAATACTGACAGGTATGTACCATCAAAATATAATTGTTTCCTCTTGAGCTAATATTCACCGTGGATTTTGGACGCCAGAACACATTGATCTGTTTCAGAGCTGTATCTCCTATTTTATTGAAATATCAAATCGTAGTCAAAATGTTGAAAGTGCTTTGTTTCGTTGCATTCTGTACAATTGACTTTTCTTTTGATGACACGGTTCATGGCTTGTCTAGGAGAAATCGATTAGGTCCAGAACGATTTTTGTTTTAAAAAAAAGTATGTTTAATAATGATTGTGACTAATTAAAGCCTCGTATTTGGAACCGTAATGGTACAAATCATTTACAACATTTCTCTCATTATGCAATATTTTGTCTATGATCAATCAGCTGAACAAGTTAAATTTTTTTTACAAACCTCAACCAAGTGTAATTTGAAGAGTGTTATATAACTTAAATGAGCATATAAAACATGGCTCCAGTGTGGTGACTTCGTTTATTGTTCGTTGCTAAGCAACTTAATTTCTTGTAAGTTACAAAAAATATGCTTTCAAATAATCTTTAAACTTCAAACAATAATACATTTTTGCGTGATATTTGTTTATATTGATATGATTTACTCTAAATTGCCCTTAACAAGATCTCTACAGCAGTGCATACATTACACACGTTGATACAATGTAACGATATGCGAGTTCCTAAGAGAACTAGCAATAATGGAGAAAGGACGAAAATGACTCGTAGAAATTCTCCAAACTATCAATTTCCTTTAATTTGAAATGCGTGTTTTAATCAAATACTGAAAGCATGTTATTTGTTCTAAAGATTGCTTTCATCAGAAAACATGGATTTATTAGATGTATCCACTTGTTTTGTGTGACGATGTCGTAGCTCAAGGCATTGAGAAGCAGATTTATCTCTAATCTTTTTATTTTATTTGCTGATGATATGGTGTGGATCTGGGTGGATTTAAGAAGAATGTCAAATTTCGAATGTACGAAAATGTAAATTACAATTACATTTGCTATATGTTCTAACCAGACTTCAAATTACCCAACAATATCACAAAGATACATCATGTATGTAACAGATACGTGAAATGGACCTCGGACAATAATCATGTTGTGGGAGTTAGTACCTGGCATTGAGGTTTGGAAATATGTCGAAAAAGCATTTGCATTTGTACTTGTGTGCCATTATAACTGTTAAAGTTGCAATAAAAAAACAGATGCACTATTTATCTGCAAAGAAAGTTCTATTGGATGCAATATTTTATTATTCGAGCATCAAATATATTTAGCTTGTAGTGTATTAAATTGTTCATATTGTAGCAGATTCAAATTAAAAATCATAAAGTTATATTTTATTAGAAATGTCCAATACATTTTAATAATTAATACAGCAAATAATTTTGTCTTCAGGTTTTGATGCGATTTTATTTTGTCATGGAAATCAAAAATGAGAGCATGTATGCTTACATTAAGCAACGTCTTAATGTTGATTCTCGTAGTATACTACATATCTCCAAAGTCTTTTTGTCACGTTATTATCAGGGAAAACAATGGGACAATATTAATTGTTACGACAACATAATTCTCTAGCCATTGTCGAATATTATATTAACATCTGATAACTGATGTAGAGGTTAATGACACTATGCTTGAATTTCTGTTTGATTTTGTTGAAGCTCTTCCATTAATCGGCTTTATTGAGGAAATTAGCAATCCACTCCTCTTTGCAAGACTTACTCGTTCGTCTCCGTGGTGCCATTTCAAATTAATGTCCTCCTAATTCAAGGATTGTTTTGACAGAGTAAATGATGGCAAGCCAATATATTTTCAAAGAAAGGCAAAGTGTGAGAGGTAAAGTAGCCAAGGCAAATATTTCAATAGTTTGTTAGAGTAATACCTCTACCAGCGTGAAAGTGTTAACCACTTACCAATATACCAATAAAGCACGCCTTTCAGTCATGAGACATTTCTGCACATTACGTCATGACGCTGAACTTTTACCAGCTTCAGCGTTGCAATTATGTTCCTTCTAGAATTCTCAAAATGTACTTTCAAAATCTCTAAATACACTGGTGTAACCTTACCTTATCCAATAATATGTAGCTAAGTAATTAATCCTTAGAATGAATTATTATTATTATTATTATTATTATTATTATTATTATTATTATTATTATTATTATTATTATTATTATTATTATTATTATTATTATTATTAACACTTCTTAGTACAGAGTTACACTATTATCATAATACTTTCTTTAACTTTATTGGAATATAATAGTTTGGTACATGTTGCTTTCATTAGGTCAAAGAGAATGTTGATTTTCGTCGTGCATATTCCATTCCTTTTTACCCATCCTGGAATCTG
Source organism: Potamilus streckersoni (assembly GCA_016746295.1). Taxonomy (NCBI): domain Eukaryota; kingdom Metazoa; phylum Mollusca; class Bivalvia; order Unionida; family Unionidae; genus Potamilus; species Potamilus streckersoni. The sequence goes on along the minus strand of JAEAOA010000707.1, from coordinate 371,411 downwards.
GCCAAAACACTTTGTTTCCTGGAACGATAACCACGTAACTCCATTGATCCCAAATTTTAAAAAAAAAATTGTGCAAATCTTACAATACATATTGGCACGTAGTTTACTTACTTTAAAACAATGTTTTGTAATTATTTCTTCTGATTTAACATGTTAAATGTTTATTAACGGAAATATACTCTAGGTTTCTCCTGATTTTCTCCCTAATATTCGTTTTGTGGGTGTAAATTCCTTTTTATCCCGAGGAATAGATCGATTAGCTCGATATGTTGTGAAAATGTTAAACCATGTAAAGTATAATAAAGGTCCACCTACTTTATGCCACTTTGTTTTACATTGTAATGTTGAAAACCACGTCTTACGTTGTGGCATGTTTTAAAACTCTTTCGACAATAAAATCTCTCGGAAACTATTTTCAGATTCGTTGTTATTGTCATGCCCATGCGCTCAAGGACGAAATGCACACTGGGGACAAGTCGGAAGGCATTGTTGTTCATATGGTTGGCGGGGATCCTATTGTCAGCTCCTTCGTTGATTTTAAAGGTAATCATGTTTCATTCATGTATTACGTCACCATTATCTTTGAAAGCCAATCCTACAGTTTTGAATGGATAATAGTGATTGTAAACACCATTATGTGAAGCATAATTAGCGTGAAACACTGGAAAACATGTAGATGGTAAAACTATTGTAACATCGTAGATATTAATGTGTATATAGTTTCCAAAGGTCAAGGATAAATATATCATGGATCAAAATATTTTGAAAAGTCACTTCCGTTCACAAAAGTTACAGGGTTTACACTGGCATTATAAATTAATGCATTTTAGACTATTTAGAAAAGCGAAAGTTTTAAAAATTTGTAACACACATCACAAAACATATTTTATTTGCGGTACTTTAATTGTGTATCTGAATATCTTAAACAATGTAAGGACATCAATGATGTATGTTATGTACCCTCATCTGTTTAGTGAAAATGTCTTCAGGTTTTTATGTGCCAAATGCGTGTATTGGTACTTTGTTTGCTAGCGTTTTGTTTTATTGGAGGGGTTGGGAGATAAAACAAATATATTATTTTATCCATAGTTTCAAGCTGAACGAGCCTTTCTTCTTTCGTGCTCTTGTTCAATCCACAGTACCCAAACTTTGCCACCGACGACATTACTCTGTTGGTATTAGTTTCACGTACCGTATTACGGATATTGTTCATTTCGTATCACTAATACCGAACAAGTCCTGTTATGAGAGGATGGAAAGCTTGCCTTCTAAACCATCGATGTACGTGTAATCTCAACCCATATAAATAAGTATGTAAAATTAAAATTAATTACATGTAATGCGATTACCAAACAATCCAGATTCACTAAAGGAACTACATTGTTGTGCTGTCTTTAGCAGATATTATTTCTTTTCAAATGAAAATATGAGAAAAACCTTTCATCGTCAAAGACGGATACTAACAAAATATTTCGGGTGTTATTATTTTTACTTTTGAATTGAAATGCCATAGATATAAATTATAATGCTCTCTTCTTCCAAAATGTTGAATCAGTACATTTTGCGAGATAATTTCATTCCACATTATTAGTGCAAAATATGTTTTTTGATTCCTGTATAATCATTGCATTATCCTTAGAATCAAATAATATCATTTTAAAATAAAACCCTTTAGCATAAAATATTATAAGAAGAGATATTGCACTACCGCAAACATTATGTAAAGCATGCATGCTCCCTTTTCATGCATTCATTACAAACAGTAGATGATGATTATCTTTAGAAGGAAAAATATTTTGTGGCCTTTGAATTTTAGAAACCATACATTTTCTTTTTCAGGATACGGAAACGCACACATACTACAATAACAACTCCAATGTGACTCTTACCTTCTGCTCTGAGCCCAGTTTAGATCCCGTAGGAGAACAATCTTACGCGATATACCAGCTTTTGGTTTTCTTCGCTATTCCAACAGTTCTGATTGTGTTCTGCTATGCTGTCGTCATTTATGTTCTGTGGATAAGCGGGCATAACCTTGCTGGATTAACTGCGAATAATCGATCAAGGTAAGTATTTGTTTTAAGTCAAATTTTCTTCTGAAGGTATTCGATATATTTATTAACTGAGATTGAAATGAAATCCATTGGCGGCATTCAAACTAGTTTCTGTTTTGTCTATACAGAACTCTGGATATAGGAAGACGTGCATCAAGTCACTGACGATAATTTCTGATCTTGTTTAATATTTTGTCAATAGCTAAAACTTGAAAAAAAATGTAAAGCTGCAAATGATTTTGCAAGAAATTGTATATTTTCTTGCAACTAACTGGTAAAAAAGGATTCAGTATATCATTTGTATTATTTTCCTTCGAGCACGAAAATCAACAAACAGGAGCAACAAAACAAAGTTCATCATCACCTTCTTTCATGGTTAATGATTTAATTGATATTTCTTTTATCTTGAATTTGTCTGCCTGAGAGAAATCATTTTGATGTTTTATTTCTTTATATATTTTATTGCAACAAAAACGATCACTTTTTCGAGGACATAGGTTTATATTTTCGACGATCATTCTGTTAATTTTGAGTATTACGTTTGTGTAACAGGGCTAAAAATTGATGCTTAAGAATACTCTATGCTAGTATTTAAGTATAAAATAAAGTTCTTTCATAGATATGGTTCTTCAAATTAAAGCATAGCTTCTAGATGAACGTAGATTATAGAATAATCATTTGTTCAATCTAAGAGCTCTCACCGTTTAAAATAGTTGTATTTGTAACGGAGGGGCCAATGCACTTTAAATAACTTTAGTATTTACAGCTTGTTTGCATTTTGTTATGCTGATAAGTATAAATGTTCAATTAAGGGTGATTACATAATAATCATGGGAACAAACAACACGTCACTAATTACCCGTTAAAGATTAGTTTCTTGCTTATTCAAAACATTCATTAGCACATGTTGACGATTACAGCAAACAGATACATTTGAGTGTCAGTAAGTTAATTTTCCAGGATAACACATTTATTAAGATAACACGAGTTTTCTGCAACTGGAATAATGCTGATATGATCAAATACAGGTGCTCCATAGTATAAATTTGGCTTGGTATCTCATATATTAGGTGACAGTAATTTTCATTTGTCTGGATGACATTGTGGTTTCTAAAATTGTCTGAGCAATTTATTCTTGTTTAATATGTAATAATAGAAAGTTGTAAACATTTCATTTTACATCTGAATTCTGCGCAAAAACGTAGCGTTCTTACTATTTAAATAACAAGACACATTCTATAGATGACGCAGTTATTTAATAATCACCTATTTTTAAGATGAGAAGTAGGCGTAGATTTTACAGAAGTTGACATTTTCTTATCGTTTTCTTCACGGTTTTACACTGCTATCAGGCCTTAATCGGAAAACCAATGTCATTACCACAACTACTAGTTAGTATTCCCTGAATTAATGGTTGGGAATATCAAATCGATATGGTGCATCATAGAGTAAAGATAATTCTGGTAGGGAGGATGATAGTTTTATGCGAAGCAATTGTCTGCTAATCTTCATACCTTTACTAGATACGAATAAACATATCTAAAGTAGGCAACATTTAAAATATTTTCATCTAGTAATACGCAGAAAGCTAATATCTTCAAACGCATGAGGTAGTATAGAATTTTTACAGACATACATATACACATCTATAAGAGACAAAATGCATTTACTTGCAGAAGCGCTGCATGTCTGTTAGGATAAAATCTCAGCATATAAGTAACACATATTTCAACACAAGAACATGGTTACGGCGACACATATCGAAAGTGCTGAATCTTTGGCAGCAACAACAAAACAACTGTATTAAAATATTGGTACTCATACATAAGCTAAACTTTGATTCACACACATGTAATCAAGAGCATTTTATCCCACCACCACCAACGCCACCACCACCAAATAAACATATATACATAAACACGTAGGCCACATTGTATGGTATTTTAGCGTAGAAAAGAAGAAAACAAACAAGAAAAGAACATGAACAAGAAGAAGAACAATAACAACAAGTAGAAGAATTACAAACATCAATTACATCAACAGCATATAAATCGCACATTATTTGTTTAAATATATCTTAGTTCAAAAGCCTTAAATATATAATCACCTAAGTTTCGGAAAATTGTAACAAATTCAGATTTTACAAGTTTAATAAGTATAAAAGTATTTGTTTGTTTGCAACAATACTTATCTGTATATTTAATCCATAATTTTTTATAATAGTAATGATGATATTCCAAAATCATATGATACTCATCGTTCAGTGCATTACATACGGAACATATTCTTTCTTCCCTTAATTTATACCGTCTTGCGAACATATCAACCTAACTTTAAAGTCTGTTCAATGAGAGTCGACACTGAGTTATAGCAGTGCTAGGTTTGTTAGTGTGAACATAATTAAGATGTCATTTAGACTAAATTTAATCGATTTGAACGTATAAGGAAGGTCTGTTAGAATTGATTATCTATTCCGTGAATTGTTATATAACATTTTAACAGTCAACCTTTCATCAACGGTACCAAGAACATATCAGTCTATCGTACCCCTTGTTTGATCCAAATTTCATAGAATCCCAGTCGACGTAACAAAGCTACTAATTTATCAATAAGATTATTACCTGATTTATCGTCAATATATATATATATATATATATATATATATATATATATATATATATATATATATATATATATATATATATATATATATCTTAAAAATAAAATATTTCTTGTTGGACCTGATAACATTAACTGTGATTCATTAAATGATATACCAGCATCAGTGCGGTCAGAATTTTCGGTGAGGGAGCAATTATCGGGATTTGTAGAAAAGAAAAGCAAAGGAATATTTTAATTTTCAAGACATGTTAGAACAATATGATGAACTGCAAATGTGCTTGCTATAGTTAAGATTGCTTATAACGTTTCACAGCGGACTGTCACGTTTAGAAACGAGACAAGCTATATCAAATGCATCGTTTATTTTATTGTCATCTGTTTATTTATTAGTTTGAGATTTTGCTTAATATGTTCTTCAATAGCATAAAAATTATCCACATACTGTACAGTAAAGGCATCATAACTGTTACCCAGCCAACAGTATTAACTGTCTCTATATCATGAAGTATAATTCATCTTCGTGGTCATTGAAATACAACATAAAAAGGAAAAGACACTTCCCACATCGGAGATCAGTGATTGAGGAAAATGCATTGCAAGTCATATTTGCACACCTAACCATGGAGTGAACAGTATCTTTCATAGATTTAATAATACTCCAACTAGTTCCTTTGCTTGCCTAGATTAGTTGAAGGTAAAACAAAAATTGTATACACAGTACTCAGTTTTCTTAAATCCTACCTACTATGTTTGATGAACATGTGAGTTATTTAATATAATATTATTTGTTATCCAACTAAACAGCTGTCTGACAAAACATCTCAGCAATGTAACACAGTAACGTTGCACATCCGTATATTCTGTCATTCAATTTATCTTTATAATTCAATGTATCACATCACTCAAAAACGTATATATATATATATATATATATATATATATATATATATATATATATATATATATATATATATATATATATATATATATATATATATATATCCCGTTATAATTATATGCAACCGATGGATGGATGGATGGATGGATTTTATTTTAAGGTACATCAGCACTTTTGGCTGTTTAGAGAAATACTCAAGGGTATAGCATAAAAGATACAGCTTTGAATAATTTATTACTCTTTTCAGGAATTTTTAAATGCAAGGGATGTTTATTGTATCAAAATGTTTCTTCGTGTCGTGCACATTGTAGTACTACTCGATCATAGCATAGGTTGTAGGTCGCAACACTCTATCATAAAGTGCTTAACAGTGAATGTTTCATTGTCAGAAATTCACTCTGGTGGGTTTTCGCTTTTAGCATATGAGAGTTGGTTATATAAGTATGACCAATTTTAATTCTTGTAATAACCACTCCTCCTTACAGGTGGTTTGTAGAAAGGAGTCCATTCTCATAGGGTTGGCTTTATTGCATGAAGTTTGCTATGCAATGCATTGTTCCATGATGCCTGCCACTTCTGACATTATAACTCTTTAATATTAGATTTTTAATCAGTATACTGTATTTTAACATCATATGGTTTTATGGATAAGGATATTTTAGCAGGGCGATCTACTTTTTGATTACTTTAACAATATATGGCTGGGTAAACAACGATGTAAAATATTGTGGGATGTACTCAGGTCAGTATTTTTGATGTGCATATTGTGTAATAACGGATTTTCCAATTTCTACTGTGGGGTGGCTAAAATTCTGATAGTGAGTCCTATAAGATGATTCTGTTTAAACTGTGTTTGTTTTCGATATTTTGCAGAGCAAGGTCTATTGCTCTGATTTCGGCTGAAAATATGATGTACCATTTGGTAAGCGAACTTTCGTTGTGTGATTTCCACTAACGAAGTCTGCAGCAGCTGTTTCCTCATCCTTTCATCCGTCAGGATAAATTCTTGTGTAGTTTTAAATTCGTTGAGGATCTCATGACAATAACTATGAAAGATAGAAGGGATTGTCTCAGATAATTTTCATCGTGCATTGTAAAGAGTACTTTTTGTTGCTTATGTTGCCAGGAAGGTGTTTTGGAGATGGAAGTTTTCTGAATTTTAGAAAGATCAATTTGCATATGTCAAGGCTGGATGATATTCTAACGCCAAAGGAAGGTATGGCATTTTTTTATTTTCTGATAAGGTTTAGTATTTGGGTATAAAAACACCAGAAAAGCAGGGTTCACAGGGTCTCATCTGAATTTGAGAGAATACTTCGCGGTAAGCATTGCTCTACGGTGTGATAAAGGCAGTTCGTTCGCTTTAGCGAGACGGTTGTCAGACAGTGATGTCTTAAATGCTCCAAAAATGAGTCTAATTCCTTGATGATGAATTGGGTCAAACATCTTCCAATATGACTTCCTAGCTGAAACATTACGCAACCATAGTCCAGCTTAGAACGAATAAATTTTATATATAAATTGTTGATTACTCTTCTATCAGAATCACGGTCAGTGTGAGCTACATCTTTATAAAAAGAGATTTCAATCATTTAGCCTTCAATTGTTTTATGTGTGGAATTAAGGTCAGTTTTTCATCGTAGATAATATCTAGAAATCTTGTTTCCTCATACAATAAATGGTCTAGGTGTTCCGTCAAGCTTTCGTTGAGGTTCGTCTTAGTGTCTTCTTAACAGAAGGAAATGCATGCATACTGATTTTAACTTTGATAATTTGAAACTTTAGTAGTGGCCCAATTTTGAATCTTGTTTTTATTTTGCTGCAATTCTCTTTGAATTGTTGAATTGTATGCATGTGCTTTGATCGGTAACATACAAAGACATCTACGGGCACCCGACAAAAGAGTGCACGACAAAAGAGCGCCGACAAAAGAGCGAATGACAAAAGAGAGCAAGACAAAAGAGTGCCGACAAAAGAGCGAATGACAAAAGAGCGCAAGACAAAAGAGTGCCAACAAAAGAGCGAATGACAAAAGAGCGCAAGACAAAAGAGCACCTACAAGACAATATCCCCTAGACAATACCCCATACGACAAATATTGACTGACTGACTAGGTATCAAAGTCGCGTATTGCACTCCTTGGCATTCTGCGACTGTTTGCGGCCCAGACTGGGCGGCAGTCTCTTTTAAGAGGGCGTTTGGTCCAGAGATGGGCCTTCACGTGGGGGACGAAACCGGGAAATCCCCGGAAAGAACCACCGACCCACGTGTAGCTACTGGTAAGCTTTCTCACATTCACCGAATCTTAGACTCGAACCCACACAGACAGAGGTGAGGTGGCAGTGATCTGCAATGGAGAGCACTTTAGACCACTCGGCCACTTAAGGCCCCACGACAATTATTGCTGACAAACAAGCAAACGAAAAACAAGCGCAAGACAAAAGAGCGGTCATTTAGTATCCCGTGCTTCCATGCCGTGTTATAGGCTTTTTCTAAATCAAATAAAAAACAAATAATTCAATTATAGTTGTAGTAAAAATTTTCGTATATAAGCTCATTAAGCATTGCATTTTAAAAACAATATCACGGAAAAAACCGAGTCACAGAAAGGAAAGGTTATGCTATTGGTTTCTGGCCACAGATATCGAAAACACCGTGCAAACAAGGACGGAAGTATGTCATAGAGATGCTACTCTACGGTGTGAACCAACAGGAAGAGTTTTAAAACAAGTACGTACAGCTGAACCGAAGATTACAGGCTATCGTTCCAGCTTACGAGAATGATGTTTTTATGGACTATCTGAGAGGTATTTCCAAGAGTCTTGAAATATAAATTTCACTTAAAGTAAGGATTCTGTTTTCCTCAAAAACATTAATCTCTTTTATACACCGACGAAGTTACTTGTAATCTAATTTTTCATACACTTCATCTAAAGCATCAAATTATTTTTATTAATAATATTAATATGTTTTATCTGTTGTATAAATGATTTTAATGTCATTTTATACACTTCGTTTAAGACATTAAATTAACATTATTAGACTTCTTTTTTGTTATATGCAATAGAATAAAAGTGTGTGTTCTTTTGTAGTTCGCTCTTTTGTCTTTCGCTCTTCTGTTGGTGCTCATTTGTCTTGCGCTCTTTTGTCAGCGCTCTTTTGTTGGCGCTCTTTTGCATAGAGAACAGTCTACACCAGGAGCTAGACACTTGGTGATGCTATTAAATTTTACATTTAAAAGCGTTACAGATAAAATGCTGCCATGGGCCACACCCATCTATTGCTGGTACATATCTAAGAATGTATGTCTCACTCGTACATTGAATTCCCTGTTTGAAAAACGTTTGATACAAAAGAGGGCAAAAGGCCTTGTAGAACCGGATGGTGCAAGTCATTCAGTATCCCGTACTTCCATGTTATATCATAGGCTTTTTCCAAATCAAAGAAAACATCTACTAAATGTTAATTCTTGATAAAAGCAATACGAAAGAATATTTCCAGTCCAACCAGATGGTAATTGATGCTGCAGACGTATTGAAAGCCACTTTGAAAAGGAAATATTTAATTACTAGTCGTACTAGTCTCCAAGTAGCAATCAAACCGAAAATTAATTATTCGTTCCATTATTTTGCATACACAACTCGTCAGTGCAATGGGGAGATAGTTCGTAAGATCAATGTTATCTTTACCTGGTTTGTGAACTAGTATTACTATTGCATTTTTCCAAATCTTTGGCACCTTTCCAGTAATCCATAAAGCATTTAAAATTTTCATAAGAGATGTTAATGATGATTCTGAAAGGTATTTTGTCAGGCCCAGCGGATGTATCGAGGGCTCTGTTGAAAGCTTCCATCAGCTGCAAATATTGACAAACGTTAGAACTTTCCGACCTGTTCGATGTGAATTATTTTGAACGTGACTTTTCTCTTTAAATTTTTTAATCTATAGAAGGCTTCTGAATAAAAAGATGATGAGGAAAGTTTCGAGAAACTGTCAGCAAGAATATTTGCTTTGTCACGTTTTGAACTAAAATTGTTATTTTTCAGTTTCAGATGTCGGAACGGATTGTGTTTTCTCTTTACATTTATTATGTGGATAGTGTCCCAAACTTTCTTAACAGAGGAATGAGAGATTAAAGAAGAAATATATTTCGTCCATGAGGCTCGTTTGTTTTCTTTGATCGTGCGGCGAGCATTCGACCTTAGAATAAAGTATTTACTTAAATGTTCGGGCATCAAACGATTACTAAATTGTATGAGTGCCTCTCGGCGTTGAATAATGTCGTCTTTATATTCTTCAGTGACCCAAGGTTTTGGGGTTCTTTAAGAGTTCGGTGAGGACTTAAGAATGGATTCTTCTGCAATTTCAATTAAACTAGAAGTAAAATGCTGAATGGGGTCTTTATTGTTGAAAAGGATATCCTTATTCTGCCTAGTTTTACAGAGTGTTATAAAGTTAGCCAAGTCGGTTTTCTTTATATTCTATTTAGAAATTGCTTCATCAATGTAGAGTTAATATTTTCAAGGGATATTGGAAAGTAATCGCTGTCATCAGAGACCTTCCCACAATAGTTTAAAAGTGGCGAAGGCCAAATTGTCAAGTGTGTACCCGCTCCTGGGTGTAAGTACGTCGGCGATTTGGTGTTATACACACACATATAGTGTCTAGAAATGAAGCCTTCTATTTTGTGGACTGTGTCAGTTACGCAATTTGTCCCCAATAAAATGTTATGGGCATTTCAATCCCCAAGTAAAACAAATGGCACGGGAAGTGGTTAAACAGGATTATCTAATTCGTTTGGTACTAGGTTGTTGTTTGGTGGTATATAAATAGAACAAGAAGTAATCACTAGGTATAGAGTGAACTTGCAGAAATGGCTTGCAAATCGGTGTTTAAAGAGATGACGGTGTGAGGGGCCCTATCTATAACAACAATAGAAACTCGTCCTGGTTCCCTGTCACCATACTTCTAGTAGGTGTTAAAACGGGAATAGTGTTAACATGTGATGCTGTCCTTATCTTACAAGTATGTTTCATGCAGTACTACGGAATAATGTACATTTTGAAGCAGAAGAATGTCATTGTAATTTGTTCTAAATCCTCAAAAATTCCATTCGATATAAGTTCAAAGAGTAGAGATTACGGAGCTAGTTTAGACCTGGTAGATTCGTTTAAGTTTGTCCATCCTTGTTTGTCTTTCGACTAGTTTTTACAACAGTTGAGAAGGTTGGGCCATGTAGATGAGTTCGAGATTCGACCATCATTCCTGCGTCTGGGAAGAGGATGTTTGAAGTATATTTTACATTATGGATCTCCGTCTCTACTTTCCATGTCTCTCAGTCTTTCGAATTCGCATGGTATCCTTTGCCACTATTAACACAAATGGCGTTTGTGCTGCAATCTTCTTCTCGATGGCAGGTTTCGCTGCATCGGAGGAAACACACATGGTTTCTGGAGCATCTCTCTTCGTGGTGACCGGGTTTCTGACACTTGAAACAACACAGAGGTTTTGGAATGTTTAATTCAACTGTAACATGAACAATGACAGTTTTTATTACCTTATATAGCGTTAGTGTGTTAAATATAAGTATGATGATGTTGGTGTCCTGTAATTGTGCACATCGTTTGATACGAATTCAGCGACTTTCAGCAACAGCTTGATTCTTCATTAACTCGACGATTTCAGTGTCACCGACACATACGAGATCACGGCAGCGAATGACACAGTATGAATTAAGTGTTGAATAAGTGAAAGAAGTAACTGCAATATCAAAGGAAGTTTTGATTTTCTTGATATTTTCTCTTAGCTCTTTGCTCTCACATTCAGCGAGCAAACTACCCTATTTGAGTTTTTTTAACACTTTTGGGCATGCTTACTAGGCCATATATAGTCTTTTCGACTATAAATGGTGATAGCAATCGGTTTTGTTAGCTCTTTTGACTGAATAACCATGAAGCGTGAGAACGATTCAAAGCTACATGGCTCGTAGCACCAGAGAGGTTGAATCCCACAAGGATGTAGATACCTTATCTTTGAAGAATATAGGTTCATAGTAGACTGAGAAATGCCGTCGATGAGGTTTAAGCCAAAAATACTCTAATTGGCTAGATTATTTTTCGCTCTTTACATTCTCACGTGCTGATCACTACGTGTTGGTCGTTCAGCCTCTCTGCTGCTGTGTTTTTTATCCATATATTGTATCAAGTCCGTTACGATATCTTGACCTCGGATCATGTAAACTTATTGTTACAAAACCAAAAGGGAACAGCTTGTGCTTTTGTAAACAAATTTTTAAATTTGTTCATATCCATGTCCCGGGACACCAAGTATAATAAGTAGTTTTCAGTGTATGCTTATCAACTTCGTTGAACACAACTTAACTTTTACAGTTATCCCTGATAACTTTTAGAATTTGTGTATAACGCGGTGTAACATAATCACATCTTTGTTTTTGTAACGGCCTCGAGAAAATACCCGAGCTGGATTGGATTCTTTGTCCAGCATGACATCATCGTGTACTACTAAATTATTAATACTTCTATCCAGATCATCTACAGATGGCGCTTCATCAATATCAGTAATAAAGTCGATGACTTCACTGCCTTCATTTAACACTTTTGCATTTCATTAAAATCTTTAAGTACTTCATAGCATCGTTGATCATCTACAGATGGCGCTACTAAATATAATTTATCCCACTTCAGTCATCTCATTATCAGATAAGCAGTAATTGCGTCTTCTCACTTCCGGACTGATCTATTATAATCATTCTGATGCAATTTGGTAACGCTGGATGGTGCTTTACTGGCTTTTGTTTACGTGTCGCTGAAAAGTTATTTATATCTATGTAATAATGATATGAGTTTATTTTGCGTTCGATGTAGATCAACGACCCCACCGATGGATTCACAACGTTAACAACAAAACATAATTGACGCGTTCTTACAGGTAAATGTTTAAAACGTGGTACAGAAAATTCAAATGAAGTTCCGCATCGCATAAAGCGCATGGTGGTGATATCGCTGCTTCGTTAGGGAAATTGCCAGGAGCTCCATGGGCTAAATACCCCGGCGAGAAACACTTAAGTGGATATAATTATTGTGGTCCTAGAACTCGTCTCAATATCAGACTCTAAAACCAAGATCAACCAAAACCTGGAGAGATTCCATTAAATAAGATGGATCAAGCATGACACATTCATGATGTCCAGATTTGCAACAGCGGCATCTCGCAGATGTAACGTTGATTCATACGTTAAATACTATACATAATAAATCTCTCAGAGAAACAAATCGCTAGCTTCCTAGTAAAATCTGCTGTGGAAGGTAAAATAATGCTTGAGGCTGATAATTAATCAACGGATTATTTTAATGGAATTTGTTTATCATTCCCCGATAGGTTATTGGCAAGGTAAAGCAGCGATTTGCAAACTTTCCGCTTCAGCGAATGTTTCACGTGATGATGCTGCATTGTGGTTAGGACGACATGAAATATGGCAAATCTTTATAAGTCCATCTAGAAATATTAAACACGCACATTTCGATGTCATCATTCCTAATGAAGTTCTTCAAGCGGATATACTGTTCTTACCATACGATACTATTAAAAATGGCAGACGTCAATACACATACATATACGCATTAACTGTCGTTGACGTTGCGAGTAGATATACAGAAGCGGAGCCGCTATCAACAAAGATAGCTACAGAAGTTTCATCTGCGTTCGATAGAATTTATTAGCGAGGATCCCATCCACGTGGTTGTCTAAGATGGCCGCAACTACTACAGTTTGATCCTAGCAAGAAATTTCTTGGTGCAGTAAGACCGTTGATGATCGGTTAAAACTTGAAATGTACAGATTAGATTCATCTGCTCCTCAGCGTAGATTTGAAATGTAAAGATTAGATTCAAATGCTCCTTAGCGTGGATTTGTACGCGAACAATTACAAATAACTCATGCGGATACACAATTACCACCAAGCACACATTTATAAACTAGCCCCCAAATGTCGATTCCACTCAAGACAGGTCAGCATCACATTTTCGCGTGCATGACCAAGACTACTATTTAATTCCATCAACGGAAAATTGTCTTGGCTTATTGCTCGACTACTGCCACAACATTATTGCGTTACAACTTTCACAATAATTATTTTGTCGTTGTTTTAACATCATAATAAATTCAGTATCTATATCAGAATCGCGATTATTTTTTCACACCGTTTATAGCTGGCTAATTTGTTATTGATATCGATTTTGCTAGTGATTTCTTCGGTTATTACTCAATCCATGATAGACCGTCTCATTTGAGATATTATTCTTACTCGAAACACTGAGATGAACTAAATTTGACCAATCAATACGATTATCGACAATCCAAGTGCTAGTATTAGTGATAGTTAATCCCTGCGACCAATGAATCGTTATTGCGCACCCTAACGTCCATGGCGATTTATCCATGTTTAAAGCGCTCTCGACAACATCAACAGCGAGAATATCATTTAACACAAGATTTTATATTTGGACACTTTCAGTGTCTCCACTAGGAATCTCAACATCAACATTTTGTTGTCAAGTGTTTGCTGGGCGATAACACAGCAGTACAGGTAAAGTTGGAAATTTTTATTATGTAACGCAAATAATTTCTTTTGCAGTTTATCACGAACTATTTTTCTACTCGCAACTATCATATCAGCAGATCTTCATGGGGTCCAAAAATCATTCATAGACGTTTCTGGAATTATTTTACGCATTATATCAAACTGTATGTTATCTGTTGTAGTCGTATTAACTTTTTAAACTCTTTCAGCGGTTTATCAATGACTCTATGGTCATCATTTATTTCTTCGTAATAATCTACATATGTTTTCAGCCACTCATGTGGAGATTGCTCAACAAATGAAAGCGGTTGACCATGATCACCACACAATATTACAGAAGTATTCATTAGTAACAGCCAATCAAGCAATATTGTAGGACCTCCAGCTACACCGTACAAATCTCGTCCAAAATAACAATTTTCGGAATATATTTTCACCTATCCGCGATGGAGTCAATACATAATATCTGCACCATGTAAAGAAACTATGATTTGTTTTATTTTCTTGGCGAGTTTGTGCGTCGGTGTGAAAACAATCATATCCGAACTATTAATAAATAAATATTAATAAATAAGTTAATCACACAAGGTGTTTTACCTGAACCTCCACAAAAATTAAGATAAACATTTTTATGTCTAGCCACAGGATCATACACGGATGGTGCATATGATTTTGATACTTGGTTATTTTTGTAGTATGTCTTCGAAATTTCCACATCGGTAAGATCATGAAATTTCCTAGCATCATCGATATTAAATATCTCCGGTTCTGGTAACCAAACCTGCTTTTGTGAATCATTCGATATAATTGCTTCAGTTATTTTCAACGATATTAAAATTCCATCATCAAGCATATACCGCAATAATACAAAAGGAAGCCCAATGTCCCAAACCACGCATAAACAATCAAATAGATATCCGAATATAACTTAAGCAACTCTATGCGGGCGAATCCGGTTAAGTCAAAATCTGGTAAGGGTCGGTTTATCGCAACCCTGGTCAACTCACGTGTACGATATCCAGATCTCTTAAGGTATTTAAGACAATCTCCATATCCAAGAAAACTCCCATGTTAGTATATCAAATAAGACAACGTCGATGTAATTATATTAGTATTCAATAATCCACCGTGCCAATATTATATACAACTCCTCACAACATCTTAAAGAAATTCCGATTCTGTCGGTTTCCATGAATTGTTCTCCTGAGCGAAATGGGAAGCAACTGATGATACAGTAAAATAGTTATTTACTAATTGTCTAACAATGACATCGTCAGAAGTATATTTCAGAGCATGATGTTACATTTTTCATGAAGAGATTATGTACGATAAATATCACCATGAGATCATACAAATTGATCATGATGATCATATTCTGAACTCTGAAACAGCCACACAGAAACAGGATCACTTTTAATGATATCACCGATAGCTGCGAATACATTACCGTAATAAAATTTAACCATTCTTTCTTGTTTAAATACAGTCACAGCATTACTCAATGCATGTGAGTTATGATCATTAATTGTTATAGGGTTTCTGTTTTTATATCTTTAGGTTTCTACAAAATCTCTCAAAAACGTCTTTACTGTTACTGGAAATCTTAATAACTTTTTCAGATCAACAACGTCGCTGATAGACGCTCCAGTATCTATAACTTTTGTAGCCCATGCATATATCTTTTATGTCGTAAATCTGATAAATCGTTTCACCGTATCGCGTTTGAGATGTGTTCTATAACTTGTTCATTTACACAATTTGTTCTTAACGAAGTCAAGGATGATAATTTCATACGCTTGAGATTCCCAGCGTTAGTTTTTTCATTTTACGGAAATAGCGCGTACACAGCAACAGTTACTGGATAAGATCGCACATAATACTGCTTGTCTATTCCAGTCAGTATTCCTGGTTTGGTATTAAGAATAATGGTTATTTTGCTTTTAATAACAAAGAAACTAAAATTATGTATCATATAGATTTATGTTGAGTGTTATTTTGGACTGATCAAAGATAGGCATGTGTTTGATCACATTAGTGGCAAAAAACTTGACATTGATCACATTAGTGGCAAAAAACTTGACAACTCACTTGATAACCTAGGGATTATCACGCAAAGTGAAAACTGTAGGCTTGGGTACACGGGCGGTATACGATGTGCAAGAGCTATTAAATCTATAAATACAGACAGTGGAAATAAAATATGTTCAAGTCCATTTATTCCACTAGTATATACTTTAACATAACATCTTCCTCAGTGAAATGAGTTGCAGATGGTATTACAAAATCTGCTTTTTCTTTAACATTTGGAAACAAAATTATATTCCAGTACCTTCTTATGAAACAAATGATCAGGCGAGACAAATGAGGCAAGCATTATACTTAGCATTGCAATTATCGCTCTTATGTTAGGAAACCACAAACAATAATTCAAGGTATCTTTTAGGTAAAAACTCTCTTGCAATAGGCATATTATTCTGAAATTATTATAGATCTGATAAACCTTTAGATGGCCGCGTCCGGAAACGCTATATTTCATATAATGATATACTGATATCGCGTGGTAATGATATCAAAATTACTGATACAATATACTGAAATGTTGAAGTTTAACGTATGGTGTATTAACGGTTGGTTTAACATGATAAACCTTTAGGCAGTGTTATATACATGGGAAAGATTACATTTCATTATATATTATATAAAAATGTATATTTTCCCCGTGATAAATCACTTAGAACAGCGATATTATTTATATGGAGGACGTATACATTTTTTATATAATATATAATGAAATGTATGCTATCAACAAACGCAGACACAGATGCAGGCACGGTCAATATTATATTATATTATATTATATTATATTATATTATATTATATTATATTATATTATATTATATTATATTATATTATATTATATTATATTATATTATATTATATTATATTATATTATATTATATTATATTATATTATACTATATTATATTATATTATATTATATTATATTATATTATATTATATTATATATATATATATATATATATATATATATATATATATATATATATATATATATATATATATATATATATTGTGCACTTCACTTATGATAGCGCATTCAGATATATTATAATTCTTCGATGGAAAATCATCACATTTCATTATTAAATAGTATATGCTGATTTGCCAAACACAGATACAGGCATGGGTAATATTATTAATGTTTTGTACACTTCACTTATGATAGCACATTCAGATAAATCCAAATTCTTCGATGAAGAATCACCATTTTTCATAATATATTATTTAAAATGTGTACCCACCCCGATTGATAGCGCATTCGGATTAACAAAATAACCTTTCACAATCCGTTATAACTTAATAATAATATAAACCTTTCGAGCGGTCTCATGCAACGATAATCGGCAGCTTTCCCTATTTATAATGTGGCAATTAGAACTCCAGTAAATGAAAACTGACAATAATTGCATTAGAAAATAATACTGTAAACTTTGTTTCCATACAATCCACGTAAAGATAGTGCAACACAAAAAAAATCAATATTTATTGTCTGAAAGTGACTTTCTGGCTAGGTTAAGTCTGATATTGATTATTCCCTAGGAACTGCTGATCTTTAAAGCTAGTGCGAACATAATTCTGTTATTTTACATAAAATCATGCATTTCCATAATGTGTTAGGAAACTAAAAATAAAATTATATTTTACACATAAACTGTGGTCTTTCTTAAAAAATCGGCTACCGTGTTTTAATTTTGTATGATAAATACACGGAATGCATGTGGAGAAAGTATAAATTTCCTGTAATAGATAGAACCATTTCGTCACAGAAGAATTATCATTTATTTTGTCAATCCGAATGCGCTATCATGGGGGAGTATGAATAAACTTATATAATATTCCCTTTATCTGTGTGGCCAATTCCTACTGAAGATATTTTAAGAATCCGCTATGAATAAATCAATCTCCTTGATAACGACTGATCTCATAGACTCAATATCATTCGTCTTATACACAATTATATATTTCTTTAATAATGCCTGGAAACTGGAGAAACGTTTACACAGAAACTATTGTTTTTGTTAAGAAAATCGACTGTTATGAATCCGTTACGAAATACGTTATTGTGATTCTATGTGATAAATATTTTATCATATACATATATAAAGCTCCGATAGCTCATTGCTAGCGCGCTGAAACTCCCATGCTAGAGGTTAGTGGTTCAACACTCGTGAAAGATACATTGTTTGCGGAGGTTTATAATTTATTGGGGTGCTCCCCTTACCCCATTTTCATGTGAATCCACCAATCCACTATGTCAACACGTGGTGGATTCACTTTTGTTGATCGTGAGGGTTGGGAAGCTGACGTGAAGACGTCATTTTATTATCATTATATCATATCATCAAAAATAAACAGCAGGTGGGGTGAAGTGAGATCGTGACCTTGCGACTACACTAAAGGGGTACCCACACAAGGGCCATTCCGAAAGACACAATCGAAAAACTAAAAAACAACCTAATGTAATTCATCGTAACAACTGACCATCAGCCTTCTGAGTTTCTAAGGTTTTGGTTACGGATAAACAGATATTTTTCCTATGGCAAGCATAATCTTGTTGGTCACTAAAGTAAGACCTACACGTACGCAGACAACCATCTGAGCATCCCAATTTTCGGTTTCGGATATTTAGAGATTCTCTTTTGGGTAAATGTCTAAACAAAAATTCGGAACCTTATTAAGTTTATCTGATATAACTCGTGAAATTGTAGAATAGATGTCACCCTGCACAGCTTTTTATTTATTTTTATATTAAACATACATTTATTATATAAAGAATTTTGAGAATATCAATGTTATTGTTTCCGCCAATAAAAAATTACAGCATAATGGTATAAATGTATCTGAAAATCTCAATCCTGAAACAAAATCTATGTGATGTTGACTCATTAAAACAACGCAAAACGAGAACAGGTTCACGCTACCAGATGATTGCAAATTCATGAAATTTATCCAACAAGCAATGTTAAAGTCTCTGGCAACAGCCACGGATGATCAGGTAAAGTTGTTTATGCCTCTTCTCTAAAACGCTATTGACAAAATCAAGTTAGAATTATCTCATGAATACGAACAGAAAATGTTTATGAACTTTTGCAAAAGACAGTTAAGGGAACATTGAAAATGGAAGCGATAATGAGAGTGACGTACCAGTTACTGTGGTTATGGCTAAACAAAAACCCTGGGGAAAATGATATATTCTGCCTATTAAAAAATATACATTCCGAGATATATAATCAAAATATTAATACTTCAAACTGTTATAATACCACTATTGACAACCATATCTTATACTGGGGTATATATTCTATCATCAAGAGAAAAACGAACAACCATTATTTTTCAAAACAATATCTGGTACTGTTATCATAGACAAAAATACCATGAATCTGGACTTTTTTTCGCGTTGTGACATAAAACCCATTATGATCTCACATAAAGATTTATGCTTAGAGTTTCCCTGTAAATCAAGAGTTCTGTTGCTTTGGTCTGTAAGTTTGAAGTGTATTCTCGATAATACCGGATTATATACAAGCAAGTACACGGGGTTTATTGGCTCTGATACGATTAACCCCCTAGGAGGATCCCGCGGGGAAAATGAATATAATATGTACCCTTAGTAGGCATGGCTAGACTTTGAAAGATCTATCTGAAAACTACCGTCTACAATATCGCATACGAGATTGACTGCGATTGTTGATGAAATATTTACAATGCCCGGCGATACATGACGTCTGGTAGCAAATGGGTCGTTATCATGTTTTAGTATAGCCGGTGGTGGGGCTATTTTCCTCCTTGATTCAGTTACTCCCAGATAATATTCTTCAATAAGATCAGTTAATTATTTTTATAAGCTCTTTAAAGTTAAATCCGGAAATTATAAACGTAAGTCCTTTTATGTTATTTTATAATGATTAAGAAATAATTGCTCAAGTTCTGGACTTGTGTAGGGACTATCATGCTCCATAGCAGTCGCACATTTTATAATATTTCGATTGGTGATGTATAAATCAAGAAAGATCACATTTAAGTGTTTCATTGTCTCGATTCTTTGCTGCTTTACATTGTCATCATAAATTTGTCATAATTAAAATTATAAAATTTCTTAAATCATTAAACGTTTTATCGTATTCAGGATCAAGAACATCTAAAAAATCTTTTTAAAACATCTTTAATCAGCGATCTATCTACGAGTTTGCATCTTGAGGTCTACGATAACAACAAATTCTGTTCTATTCATCTTAGGGATTCCTATACCGTCAAAATCGGTAAAGTAATATTTACCGTCGTTTGAATCAGATTCAGGTACTACATAATTCTATGGACATTTTTCTTGATATTCTGGATTCTTAATGAAATTTTCTTCAATTGTTTTAAATTCATCTTTAGTTGGTTCTGAAATTCCATTATAAACAGGTGCAACTTCAGGCCATCCTAACACTGATATGATTGAACTTTGATAAATGTTTACCAGGTAAACAGGAGCAATTATTTTAATCACCGCTGACTGTGTTGGTTCGTAAGCAGTAATCGCTATTTTTTTCTGTAAAACATTTAATTCTGCGTTGGAGCTTGTCATTAATCTCATCTATTTGATAACTGCCCGTTGAAATTCCAACAACTTGCCAATCAGGTGTTCCATCCGGTTTATTCTTGTTCGCAAATAGCAGTTAATTATTTTGCTGGTAATCCACCGAATGGTTTCGATCTGATATTTGGACAGCTTTGATAAATGCGTGATTACGCTAATGAAAATTCAGTTTCTAGAATTGCAGTTGGAAAATTAATTGGTCGAACTCACTGATATAATATTAGTTTATTTTTTTCAGGCGTCATATTAGTGACGATCTGTTTCAATAGTTTTCTTGACGCTATCAAGGACTCAGGCATCATTGTTATCGTTATATTTTAATTCTCTATTTGTTCGCTTTGGTTATTGTCACCATTGATTATGATTGCTTCATCGAAGGTTTTCATATTATCGTTGCGAACTCATCAGATATTTTACCATCGCTCAGGTATTCCGAAATATATGAAGCTAATTTATAGTAGCGATCGTTGCTGTGTGTAATTGCATCATGTACTCGAGTAATTTATCGCTCGTGCATGTAGATATTTTAAGCGATAATGCTGAAATACCTGCTTATGTTGTTGCCGTAGAAACTATAATCGTTACAAATGCAGGCGCCGTCATCGTTAACGTTGATAATAATAATCCGGTTCCAGCAATAACAGCAGAAACCGAGTAAAAGACTATATCAATAACAACCATACGTATGCGATTTTTTTTACTTTCATACTGTAAACGTCAATGATATGCTTAGTTCAGTCTGACACTTAACCGCCTGATTGTAACTGTGACTTTGAACGTCAAAGAGTGACCCTGTCATTTGATTCATCATACTATCATTAGATAATTAATTGAGAAGCTTTAGTTACAAATTCCAGACACAGCCAGTAATTAGCCGAGAACATGCTTCTATTCGATGATTCCAGCGTAAATGTTTCTTCAAAATCTTTATCTAACATTACAGAGACATTTCTAGAAAAATTATTAGTTAATGGAGATGTAAGTATGCCAGAGTCTACACCGCTAAACACAGCTTATACACACCAGCGACTTCCGCAGTGTGTTAGATATTTATATTTCATTGTGTCCATGTACCTGACCCTGATGAAAGGATGTACACGGTGTTGATGATCTGTTTGTGAGGAATTTTAATAAGATTCGTTCTTTTTCAATGACATTAGGAATTGCTATGATATCGCTTACCTTCGTTATTAATGTCAACTAGTTTACTATCAATAGTTCGTGGAGTACCAAATATTCATTAATAGATCTGTTTATGCTTCTACGACAATTTAGAAACGTTGGTATGTGATTATTATAATCTGTTCTAAATGCGCTTATTCAAT
Source organism: Potamilus streckersoni (assembly GCA_016746295.1). Taxonomy (NCBI): domain Eukaryota; kingdom Metazoa; phylum Mollusca; class Bivalvia; order Unionida; family Unionidae; genus Potamilus; species Potamilus streckersoni. The sequence continues at coordinate 349,247 of JAEAOA010000707.1, read as the reverse complement.
TGTTGATCGTTGTTATTGCTATCACTTGATCGCTAACAATTTTAATATTGCTATCGTCGAGGTATCTTTTGTTACAGCGTCATTATCTGCGGTTAGATTTGCAAGATATGTTAATTGTTTTCCTGACACTATTATGTCACAAGTAAATACATCGCCGGTTTTCTTAACATAATCGTTAACTGAATTACCGGAATCATGTATTCTGCCTTGATGAGTAAAAGTAACGATATTATTAATAACCTCGGTGGGAGTTCGTTCAAGTACATCTGGCAGATGTATGTTGCTCGTTTTTAATCGTCCTTAAACGACGACTTCATTTTGATCCACACTTGTGATATTTAAAAAATCATCGAGTTCATTTCTAATTTGATCAAGAGTTGAGTATTTGGATAAGTCGACTTTCTGATCTTTCTTTCCTCTAGAAGATCTTCCATTTATATCTACCATTATGTTCAATAATTTCTATTTAAATGCGACATTGTGGTATAATCATATATGACTTTATGAGGTGACTATGTTGATTTTGATAGAGCATCAAGTACATTAAGTACTTCTCGACCACATATTGGGGGGTCCGTTAGCTTTTTGTATTGACAGAGTTAAATACCAGATTGGAGCAATTTTATTGCTGATATAATGAAGAAATTCCTTTGGTAGTGCCAACCCATACGAATCGTAATAAACAATTCCACGTGGATCAATTGCATATGTCATTCAGTAAGTGCCAGGTCCAGAATTTTTATCAAGATTAATAATACCAGTTTCAATATTGTTGGGTTGTTTTGGTAATTGATCACACATGAAAATTCCTCTGAAGTTTTTTATATTTATTTCCTTATCTGCATCAAGTAAATCAAAATTCGATAGTGGAACTAGTCCTAGACCTCTTCCGTACAACGAAGGCGGGATTCCTGGAAGTCTTAGACCATTTCAGTACCACGAACGCGGGGTCCCTAGTTGTCTTGAACCTTTACCCTTTTTAGGAAGTTTTTATTCCATGTCCGATGATTTCTTTAACGCCATTCCAGGGGAGGTTCCAACAGCGCCTAGCTCAGCTGCTTTTGCAACAGCTCGGACTGCAGAGGATATTAATGCTGGTAAATCAGCGAGAAGTGGAAATATGCCACTCGTCTTAGCGATGTCTTTGATATCCGCTGTAGAAAGAATTAGTCGTACCCCAGTTTTTTGATAGCTTGCCTTCATTGAAGTGATAATACTGACGTTCGGTCAACAATAGCTTATTCGGACCAACTGCGATTTATTCTCGCTTTAGCGAGATTTTAACCGCACAATTGTTCGTTTTGATGGTTGTAGCTTTTTAATGTGACCAAGAGTCAGACTGACACTGACTTGATAATATGACATTATAATATTATCGGCAATCTATAATTACATGTTTATTGACTTATTTTCTACTGGGGATCAACGACTCTCATTCTTCCACCAGCACCGTTGAGTAACATTGATTTATCGCTGAGTATAACTGCGATTGATCTGTAATTAAGAATAGCTTCTGCATCTCTATTAACACGAGCTGTATATCAACTACTGATTGTCTGGTTACATCCAAATGTTCTAGTGAAAAGTAATAAATCGGATACAGCGTTGTAAACCATTATCAATGTTCTCAACTTCCCATGAACGATATAAGACGATGATAAGCATGTGCTATATAATTTTGACCTAAATTCAACAAAATATCCTCGAATGGTTCTTGATATCCATTCATCCTTAATGAAACCTCAGAAACACAAAGATCATCAAATACCATAATACTATGCGTTTGCGAGTTTACTCGTGTAGCATTTTGTAAAACAATAAATATATGTCTTGGTGCAGAAACACCTTGCTGAGAAGATATTTGCCATGTGAATAAACAGTTAATTGTACTTTGAATATTAACCATGATAACGTCGATTTATCACCTTGACTCATGAACGATAGCAACCCTTCTTCTTCAGATATCGATGGAATCATTACCGACATCCACAATGAATGTTTGTAACAATTACTCTACCAGCATCACCAGCAGGTAGCCATATTGCATTATCGTCGGTTGCTCTTCATACTAGTACAACTGTATGTCTGGCTCCGAAAATGACTTTTCTGACAGTTCTACAGAATCCAAAGATATGTGTCAGTGGAGTCGCGCATGAAAGTCTTCTACTTCCATCTTTCAACATCGCTTGAAATCTACATCTACATTAATGATCATATCATCTATTTCCGCATCGGCGTTTCCAGCATGATTTCTTGGTCATCCTATTTTATATTGTTGGTACTCTGGAGAATTAGTAGCATCTTTTACAAGTATCATTGATGGACCAGCTCATCTTAAATAATCATCGCTGTATCTTGCAAGACCAAGTATCATTTTGGCAACGTCGACGTCATTCTGAATTGATTCAATATATTTCCCGCCGATGATGTACATAGCGCTGTCAAAAAAAACGCCATAATACCTTTATTAACAAAACCAAAAATAACCTCAGCATCGTATTCAATATAATCTGTTTACAAAATTTCACCTTCGACTTCAATAAATGCTTCAGCGGGTAAGAACTATCTACTTGTATCCTGAACCTGTAGTTCGATTCGTCCACGCTGATTTGGCTGTCGTGCGTCGCAGGAATAATACTGATAATCGCACAGAGACTCATCTTTGAGAACTGGTGCATCCATGTCAAACGAGGAGTCAGATATACGCTTGAACATCTTTATTATCATCTTCGTCAAACAGGAATACCACTTCGGGAAGTGAGACCACTTCCTACTATCAGACTGCCGGTTATATCGTTTCTCTTTTCTGATATTGGTACATCAGTTTTTTATTAGCAATTTGATTTATTGTTTTACTTACACTTGCAGGCATCACTTCAGAGCTAGGTAATTTCACTGGTTGAGGTAGGACCGCTTGTGGTCTGCGTATTAATCGTGACAGTTTATCCATGATTTCTGAGAATACTTTGCTAGGAATATTACAAACAGCGCCTATACCTTTTTCATGAACAAAAACAATAGTTTTCATTCCTAGTTGCTTTGCAATAGGTTTTGCTTTTGGGGCTATTCTTCGAATCAGACACTGCACAACATAACCATGTCCATCTCCGTATGTTGTTTTGTATACTAGTAATCGAGAGTTTACTACCCTGACCATGGTTGGTCAAGGCTGAGTACCATGCACGATCATTTTATTATCAAGTAACCTTATCACAATGTAACTAATCACTGTGGTAGTCAGCGGCGATTTCATTAATGAGACCGATAAACATTAATATCCATAATACCACTTATGAATGATCGTTTGCAAATATCAGCTGCTTCAATAATGATTTATGGTGAATTATTACCAGCTCATTTTCCTCCAATGAGGATTTCTAGTTGATCGACATCAACAATGATATTATTGGATCAAGTAATAAAGCCACTTCCTCAACCACTTCCAGTTGCGCCTGATAACCTTCTTCTTCCACTTCACTTGGTTTGGATGGTGCTTTTATACCTGGTTTAGGAGATATAATTAGTATTCGTGTTTTTGGTGATCCTGGATAATCACGAAGTGAACGCATAAATGGTTTTGGTGGGGTTTGTTGTTCTTGTTGTTTTTGTTTTTTACTGTGTTTTTTTTTCTTTTTTCTTAATTGCATTAAATTAATAATTTCACTAATATATTCCCGATATATTGGATCATCAGATCGAATTCCTTCAACATCCATACGTATGCGATATTATACTTTTTGCCATTTATCACTATTTTTAACATCTTCAGCGTGTTCAGGTTTCATATAATTTATCTATTTGACCAAAACTAACCAAAACAAGTTCAGCCAATGGTCGTAGGTTTTTAAGGTTATTAATTACCTTAACCGTTTCTTCATTAAATTTATTTATCAATTCAGCATTACTTATTGAAAGACTTTTGTTTAGGGGCCGATGCTTCAGCGCCTTCAGGTTCTTGTATTAGTTGAGCAGCAGGTATTTCGTCTGGAAGTTCATCAAGAACAATTTTTGTTTTCTTAGTTATTTCTGCTATTTGTTCAGTTACTTCATCTCTTTACAAGAACACATAGTGGTCTCAGTGATAGGTTTAAATAATTGTTTTGTTTCCTCCTCAAATTCAACTTGAGATTCTTGACGCGAGTGCAGTTCTTGCTTAACATAATCAAGAACTGGTAGATATATTCTAATTGCCTCTAGTCGCTCTCGAGCTAATCTAGCTGAGTGATGTTCTCCAATACAATTGATAATATTTATACTGGCTGTTTACTTTATAGCAGAAGACAGGCTGAACGGCCAACGCGTAGTGACCAGCAAGTGAAAATGAAAAGGTCGAAAATAATTTGGTAAATTAGAGAATGTTTTGGCTTAAACCACATCGACGGCATTTTTTCAGCCTCGTAGGAACCTTTATTTTTCAAACGTAAGGTCTCTACAACCTTGCAAGGAACAGGCTCTCTGCTGCTCTCATCATCGAAGTCAGTTTATGCTTTAGATCGCTTTATCTGGGTTTTGGTTTTGACTTCCACAATGTCTTGTTTTATTTTTCTCACCCTTGTTCACCCACCCGCCGCGGAATCCAACAAGGGACACTTTTCAAGTGTCAGAGATAAATTGGTGGTATACTCAGCAAGTAAAGCTACCTATCGATTGACCCGATAAGCCAACGCATTCTAGGAAAAAGGAAAACTAAAGTGGTTGACAGTATCGGCAACGGTGGTATCACGAGAGATACACGGATAAAGATAGAGAAAGTGAGAAAATAGATTAAGACCTCCAAGGGTTTGGCGTGACCAGCCGATTTGTCGAGACTAGGCCCTCCCGACCACCTGTCTAGCTTTTAGTTTTACTTGTATTCCTTTTCTTTTCATTTACCCTAACCGTCGTCTCCTTTCATAATATTTACTAGTATAATAAAACTAGGAGTTTTTATTCATTTCGTTTAAAAGACAATATCAATGTATTCACATATATGTATATACGTCATACATGCATGCATGGATATATACATATGCATGCATGCATGCGTACGTACGTACATGAATGGTTGCATGCATGCAGCATACATACATACATACATTCATACATACATACATACATACATACATACATACATACATACATACATACATACATACATACATACATACATACATACATACATACATACATACTTACATACATACATACATACATACATACATACATACATACATACATACATACATACATACATACATACATACATACATACATACATACATACATACATACATACATACATACTTACATACATACATACATACATACATACATACATACATACATACATACATACATACATACATACATACATACATACATACATACATACATACATACATACATACATACATACATACATACATACATACATGCATACATATATATATAAATATATATATATATATATATATAAATATATATATATATATATATATATATATATATATATATATATATATATATATATATATATATATATATATATATATATATATATATATATATATATACACGTATATTATAAATAATCGTTATTTATCAGTTATAAGTTTAAATAAATTATCAAGGATCTCTTGTACTGCTTCTATTATAACAGCTGTGTTGCGAAGAAAAGCTCACTAGATGATCAAAGTCTGCTATTTGCATTGTGTTCTCTTTTCATTTCATTATGATCGGCACCATATCACCAGTATTGTGCTAGCGTGCTGAAACATACTTAAATATGCATTCAATATATTTCACCTAATGCATGTGTGTCGATACTTCCGTTGCCTAGAATCATTTGCCACTATAAAGATGTTTCACCTATTCCCATTTGCCAGTTGTAAATTCATTACGTTCTACTAAGAGAGAGTGGATGTGCATATATGATGGGGAGAACAATTACCTTCTGAGGATCCTTTATGGACTTAATTTTAATACATTTCCTCCTCTAACTGGCAACCTTTACGACCATTTCACTAGTCAAGTGAGTAACTTCGCAAGTGTTACTTAATATAAATGTAACCAGATAATATGCCAAATGTACGTCAAACGCCATCAGTGTATAGCACGAATTTATGCTTAATCATTTGTGAAAAGTGGACACTCCAATGCATAAGAAAAGTTTTGAGAAGCCCAAACAAGGAAACAAGTAGATGCATATTAGAGGTACAAACATACCTAAAACAGAGCATTAGGAAATTAAATAAACTGGAGACGTGAACACACCGGAAAAACTTTTCGATGTAAAACGAGTCAATTTTGAACGAGTTTCGGACTTCCCTGCTTTTTGAAGGATCCCTTTGTTTCTCCTTATCCCATACACCAAATGGTTAATAACGTTTGACCCACCAAGCCTCGAGTCCACCTATATTCTCAGTCTGACAAGTGTGCGATAAGTCAGCATTGACTGCAGTTTTGTGGGTTGAGCTGCAAACGTAATTAAATAATTTCAATTTACAATTCAAAATACATAACCGATTTATGATACACGAGACAATTTAAGAGCAAATATGATGAAAATTCTTTACGCATAGTGCACAGAACTAACTTTATTTCTTTTCTCATACTCATCTTAGTACGCGATCATAATTATGATAACCACGTTCGTCCATGACTCACTCTACGACATTGTTTAATGCGTATAACATATAACTGAATTCACCTTGTCTATTCAGTAGAGTATTAATCATCTTAGACAGACTATGGTTTTCCAAAATAAATACGCAGAAATGAGCATATAGCACTGCAAAGAAAACTCTTGACATTAATTTAAAAAGATATTGTCTTGGTCTCCTTCAGTTTGAAATCTAGAGTCATATTGTGAATGAATACGCATTGAAACAACTTTTCCCATTTGTTCTGGAATGAACAGATTTTGGTATTCTGTTGATCTAACTCAAATTTGCTTTCTGCTTTTCTGCTTATGATTCATTGAAACATTTTTATATAACTGAGTCAGATCAGTACGACTAGCGTGTGATTTAAAAGTGGACCAGCATTGAATCTACCGAAGCTCTGTTTCAGTTCTGTCATTGATTGCTTGGAACCATACTGTGTAAACGTTTTAATTGTTTTAACTGAAATTATTAAAATGACGCAAATAAATATCATATTAATTTCGTTCAGGATGCTGGCATCAAAATATGACTTCTGCTGTCAATGCAATCAAAATTAAAATGCAATTTGCGGTGCGTCATGTCTTGGAACCCATGACAGTTATGAAATATAGCGAGAACAAAATATTTGTCGTCGTGGCATATTGGTTTTGAGGATATTAATTTTCTACCAAAGCCTTCTGTTTCATTTATCTCGCATATAGTATTTTGCCTGACTTCTAAAATGGATATCTGATAGATAGACGAGAATCCTAGGCTACAATACGTTTTTCTGTTATGGTTGCAGAACCTAGAGAGCTCTGATCATAGTTTGAATCATTGTATTTGCAAGTTACAAACATTACTCCTATTTAACTGTTTAAATGATCAAATTGGCATTTTCGATTTAGCGTCCCTCACGTTTGCTGTGGACTTTATAAATATCACCTTCACTCGTTCGTTTATTTGAAAGTTCCTCTGGAGACTCAGTGGATTGGTCTACATCGTTATCTTTACTATTTACAATTTACTTATGCGACAGCGATAATATCTTGGAATACATTCATTTCCGATATAATTACAAAAGTCACAACATCAATAATGAACAATTATCAATACCAACGTGGTACTAATTTACGTAAGCGCATCATGAAATTTCTAGTATACATCAAATTAAAGAGAGAGCGTATGAAATGACTTAATCATTTTATGTTTCACAATTGCGAAACAGAATATACAAGGGCATTCAATGACATGTGTTATAATCAAAGACATTTTTAAAATTGTGAGCATTGATAAGTAAACAAACTATAATTTCCTTTGCAAAATAGTTATTGGGTATGCAAGGAACATCATTTGAAACTAAACTTTAAAAGGTAAATAATTATTATTTACTTACAAGATCCATATACATACATTAATAATGGGACAATCAAATTTGGGTTAGCTTTAAAACGGAGAGATATGGAAAAGGATATTGAATATAGTTAAATGTAACAAATGTGTAGTGTACATGTTTTAATTTGAATGAATGACTGACACATTCGTTGTATTTCAATATATTCAATATCCTCTTGCAGATCTCTCCGTTTTGAACAAGTTTCGCACCGTGTATAAGTCTGAATAACTGTATTATTAATGGTCGTTCAACGACTCTTATACACGATATTAAAAAAGGACACCAACGCATGTTATATACCAACATTTGGCACAAAAAGGCATGGGTCAATATTTCACAGAATATCCTCACGAAAGAAAGGAGAACTTTGCACATAGTAGAACAGATTTCAATGTTTCCACAAATGATTATATTCATTATTACGTCCTCCTAAAACAAAATAGCAAAAATCGTTATGGCCATTATTGTATTGAGATACAGATTCAGCTGGAAACCGTGATAAATTATTTCAACTTTTTGTTAATTGTAACTTTGTTGTAGACAGCACTGAGTTCATTCCGCGAAGTGAATGCCGTATTTAAACTATTAAGATTTTACATGCATACAATTATTTGTTCCACGGCCCCAAAATGTCTTCCAAATTCTACATTCTATGCAAACTTCATACTACAAAAAGAGCATGAGTGAAAATAATACGTAAACAGTTAACGTTCTTTCCTGTTTTTTTTAATAATCTTCCAGAATATGTTACATTTAATCAGACCTATGAATTTATTCATGACCATAAACAAATCTTCGTGGTTCCAGACATATTTTGTGAAATTGAAATAGTTGATGTTGACAGGCATTTATGAAGAATATTCAACATCACTGGAATCAATGTGCCTCCTTATGAATAACCCTTGATTCAACAGCAGAAGTAAAGTATTCAGACTTCGTGCCATCTTGAATAACACAAACATGAAAAGACTTTCATAATTCATATATCAGCATATTTCTTGGATATGATGTCAGTCGTACATATAAAAATAAAATCTAAATCAAGTATATATTGCGACCTATGCATATTATACATCTAGTCTCAAACAACTACAATATTTGCAACTGAAATAAGATCTCTCCATCGGAGCGCAGAAAAAAGGCCAAGAAAGTATTATAAAATTAAGCATGTATCAATTAGTAAAGCATAAGGGCAAAAATAAAGTTCGGTTAGGTACGTTTGATTCATATGTGTCAGTATTTAAAAATATCTAGCACACATTCAGCCCATATAGCTCATTTCTCGTGCAAGAGCGTATATTTAAAATAATCTAGGATGAAATGTATATCAAGCTCAGATAATCTAATAAAATTCCTTGTGAGGATTTCTTCGGTTTGTATCTTAAATAATAATTCCATTATATAAACAAAAAAGTATAAAATCCTAATTATTGATGTTTTATGATGTAATGAAGGGACATGAGAGATTTTATTGATCTTCTGAAAAGATTAGGAGTACAAATTCATTATTCGGATTTCTAGAGAAATTGATGGATAGGTTTAGAGAGTTGAAAGAACTGGATCAGTGGTTGCGAGAAAATAAACATGTAAGAGTGAACAGAACACCACCTACAGTCCAGCCATTGATGTCATCTATGGTCATTGTCTCTCTCTTAAACTTTAAAAGTAATGAAGTCCGTTTTGTTTCATTAGCTGATGCTAATCGTGTATATTGTGTTTATTAATCTTCAATTAATTCATATGCAAACGTATCACGAAAAAACGTTGTTGTTAGAATATACACAACCATCCAGATCTAAACCAATTGATACCGAATCTTCCGAAAGAAAAACGGTTCTCCTTTATCTAAATGATGCCATAAGTCTCATTATGTAGAACGTTTTCGTTTATTCAGCATTAGCAGTAATTGTATTTGCACAAAACTTGCAGACAAGCAAATAACTAGTGCTTCCGAAATCCCGAAATTCTTTTTTCTTGTTTTTCGTTGAATAGTTTACATGCACATGCCGCTTTAATAAATCGTACAACCTTTCCACTACGCATTTTGCACAAATATCCGAAAAAGAGAGGAAAGGAAACTGACACTGTTTAAAAGAAATATTTAATTCGACTAATAAAATATATTTGTCTTGTGCAAGGAAGAGAACGTCACGACACAATTGATTGATATGCAAACAGAATGAACTGTTTCTGACATTTGCTGTAATATAGACATTCCCTGTTTAATAAATTTGCAACAAATCATACTGCAAGCAGACACAAACATCATTCTTCATATTTACATAACTTACGTTCCTTACATAGAGATATATTCCTCCTGAACATTATATCGATTACGCCGATTCACTCTGAGATCATGCATAAAATTTTTGATATTTTACAATTGATGATATGACTTTTTAATATTCTTAAGCTTTATAACATTCTTAACGAAGGAAAGTGTTTTGTTGTTGCTGCCACTGAGTTAAATATTTCACGTTCTATAAAATAAAACATTGCATAAGTACGGAACCATTTGTATTCCAGAACATCAGACGTGTCTGAAACTAAAGTCGTGAAGAATTCCATGAGCATCTGTTCCGATGTTCAGTTTCCTATTGTGTTTCGTCTTAAACTAGTGTATGAAAACTAGTCGATGCCGCCAGTGATTCCTTGTGGATTTAATACCACGGAGTTTAATTTGTTTCCTACAAAGCGTTGCTTTTGTAATAGCTCTATAAATCAAACTTCGCAATGTTTTATTTTGCGTAAATCGAAATTGGAAAACTTGTAAATTATTTACTTTAAATGCAAGCAAGACTGATTGTCACCTCGTAGGTGATTATATAGATTGTCATTTCGTTTCGCAACTTTTAATCACAACTATATATAATATATATATATATATATATATATTTATATATATATATATATATATATATATATATATATATATATATATATATATATATATATATATATATATATATATATATATATATATAATATATATATATATATATATATATATATATATATATATATATATATATATATATATATATATTATATGTTTTCGATTATAGTCCTGATATAAAAAGTCTCTTTACAAACAAAACTGATTTTTTTCTTATCAACAAGATAATAATGAGTAATATACACATACACACTTCCAGCAGACCGGTGACTGTAGTGTTAGTTAACAACATTTTTTCCTCGATTTAAAATAATATCGCGATACCGGCCTTTTTCACATACATTGCCCAACATGCTGTCATATTAAAACCTCAAGTAATAATTAATTTCACAAAAAAACTATCTAGTATATCACTTAGGCGAAACTCAGATAAGAACTGACTTGGATGCAGTTACGTACAAAAGTGATATGGTAAACAGTCACAAACAGTCATCTACAAATGTGGTGTGATATAACTCGATTAAGAATTCATTTGCACTGTCATCGGGAAAGTAAGTTACCATAGATGAGAACACTACTTATTCTAGATTTTTGTCATAGAGGCCGACACAATTCATGGCTCACATTGGCTCCAAAGGAGGACACTATTCCTGATTGTCTTTTTCCCCACTGATTGCACTATTTACGATGCTCACCAGTTTCACCAGTTCCAAGGATGACACCACAAACTGAGGTGAATTTTTTATCATGAGGAATAAAGCCATCCCAGCAGCAAAGATGATGAATGCAGTAGATAGCCGCTACAGTTAGTACTTGTACGAAGCAGCAAAGGCAGGTCAAACACCGCATTGCAAAACTGCAACGACCAACATTCATCTAATACACGCAGACGATCAGTTTCTAGAAAGTCTTGGCAATAAATTCTCCAGATAAATCCTAGTCACCAACAGTCAGCAACGCCTTTTCGCACACAGCCATGGGAATAGGATGCAAGTAAGACGGCTGGATAGCTTGAGGAAGCAACGGTTAACGCTGCATCGTTAGTTAACAGTCAGTGTGTATATCCTAGGTACGCATGTTTGTCTATTACTGTTTTCCAAGCAACGTGTGCGAGACTAGTTATATCCCATTCAGACAGGTGTACAATAAGAGTGGACATCATTGTGAAGAAATGTTTTCTGCAACTGCTTACACGGACAGTTGGCATATTCTGCGAGTAGTCCGCCAACGAAAAATGGAATCTATCCGGCCTCGCAACTGGAAATGACCTTGCTACATAACTTCCATCGTATGAACATTCCTTCGGGGACTGTAATAGGTATAACAGGACATGAATGTATAAGCTGTCGGCATTGTTGGTAATAGTCAAGATGATGTTGTCTTCGGCCTATTCATGCACTTGCTTCTGAAAGCGATCACATATTAAATGTTACAACAGCCGTACGCGGTTGAGGATGCCAGAAAAGTTCAGCGAGTGTATGTATTCGACACAGTATTACCAATAGCTGTTAGAAAGTAGGAACCATTTGAGTGTTTGGAGTTGGTTCTGTAGGTAGTCGATTTCCATCTCCGACAGGTCTGCCTTGGCTACAGCTATGGCGTCTGCATAACTGCTTTGTTTCCAATCTAATTATGTGCCTTTTGGTTGGCCAGGCGCTGAATCTTCTCAATAGTACTTCCAAAGAGTTTGTACTTCCTGGAGACCGTATGCATGCCGTAGGTTTTCGGTTGATAGTTTCTTATCGATAGATGAGTAGTTACCAAAAGGAGCTTAGCTGCAATGTAGTTGCTTTATTATATAGCGTCTTCCCCTTGCTTTTATAAAATCTATACACTTGAATGCCATCTAGGGGTCGCAAGTGCTTGTGATCCTCGTAGCCAGCAAGGGCGTCAACATCGACAGTGTTACTGGGGTCTCTGGTAAGAGGTTTACTGTCTTAATTTTCTCTTATCGAATCTCCATTTCGTGAAATATAGTGAATCCGTGAATTGATCCCTGCCTTTCCCTACTTGTTTTGCGGCTTTTCTACCTGTGTTGCTCAATATCTTTCTTCAACAACATTTTCCACCTGGTTGTCCTAATCGTCTTCTGGTGTTAGTGTTCTGGCTTCTTTTGTTCTATGTGAAACGGTCTTTTATACAACAACGTCTCTGCAAATGGTTTTCGAGATTGGTAGTTTAACTTGTTTGTTGCACTATTTTGCAATATGTCAGATGTTGTATTTGTTAGAACAATGTTTGTCCGATTGGTATTCGTCTCGATCATCTATTTTCTGGATGCGAGCAAGTAACGTGACCTTACAATACCTATATATGTGGCTCGTTAGTGCTCGTATGTTCGCTAGTGTCTGCTGGATTTATGTTGGAGGAAGGAGAAAAGAAGATTATCCTGTGAATTCAGGAAGCTGGTTTCTGTGCAAAAGAAAGAGTTCTCCTGTATAGAAATGATATATTGTAGATTGGTTGCGACTCGAAATGGTTGTATAGTGGGTGGTCAAAGCTTCCTACATGACTATTAAAGTCTTATATTATCTAAGATGGTATATCAAACAAACTCGAGCTGAGTTTCCTTTAGTTACATAGCCCCACTCTCTAGTTTAAGTTCTTCCGTTTGACCGCCAGTCATGATTAGCCCCTTCTTCCACCCTTTAAAAAATCTTTAATACTTGATTAGGGTTAGGCTTAAAACGTAGGTGTTTATGGACTTTGCACTTTGAGAATCAACATTTTTGTTTACAAGTCCTTCAGTACATATAGCACTTTTTCACTGTACATTGTTACAAATGGAAACCTTAACTATAAATAATCACTATCATGCTGTATGATTGTTTGCAAGACTTATTAGATATTGGATAAGACTGGTCCATTTATTACTAGCCCAGAGAAAAATTCTAATCAACAAAAGGTTATATACATTTATACCCCATTTAGACCCCTGATATTTAATTTAAAAGATATGGTAACCAAGGAGAAGAAAAAGAGGCAGACATAGCATAGAAAAGATTAGCATTGAAAGCAAACGTTTTTGTTCATCTTTAAAACAAGAAGCCACAAATCTAATAAATGATAAGTAAACTAAAACAAAGTTTACTAAAACAAATTATATATTAAGCAGCATACCTCTTTGATACATACTTATGGTGACCAAACTACCTGTACCGTAATTACTTTTCAGTGACAGTCTAGATGACAGTTGCTCAAGACTAAGAAGATTCTTCTTTAATATATTCTTTAATAAATTTGAAAGAAAACACCATAAAAGAACTCTGGTGTAGGTAACATTAAAAACATTTGCAAAAAACAAAACTAGCATTTACAAGCCTCTGGGATGTATATTCAATATGCACATTACCAACGTTCTTAATCAGTTAAAATTTGCAAATGTTTTACCAGTTTATAGACACTGTTATGGATAAAATGCTTCTAGTAATAAATGAAGTGCATGTTTACTATTTTGGAAAGAATTAATTTAAACATGAATGCAATTATTTAAATAGCCCCAATCTTATACATATACCGATCGGGGTCCATTTCTGGGTCACGGAGCTAAATATTACTTAATATTTGTAATTCTTTATCTGTACCCTATGATGATAGCAAATATTCTGGAAGTTTCTTATCCGATATATTGCAAACATTTGACCCGGTTTTGCATGAATATTTGATAAGTAAACTAGTAAAAGATTGTGTCTCCGGTACTTCCCTGTCCTAGTTAAAATCTTATATTGGAAAGAATTTTTTTAAAAAAATTATCCTTGGCAACAGTTTTTCTGAGAACTACAATCCACTCCTGATAGGTTCGAATGTTTAAGACCCTTCCTGTTTTGGTATATGTAAATGATCTTGCTAATGAGAAAATATCACCGACAAGACTGTATTCTGATAGCTGTCTTTCTTTTTCTCCTACATTGTTCCTTTCGAGATACAAAGTGTTGTAAAATATTACTTAGACAAGATAATCTTCTGGGCTAATAAAAGGTTCATAAACTTTTAAATCTTCGAATTTTTATTTTCTTTTGTCGATATTGCCAGGAAAATATTAATATTTCAGTTGCACGAATACCAGATAGTAATTTTATCACCTAATGAATCATTTTCAGAACAATCTGAGAATGTTATTACCTCAGCTTTCAAGTGAATGGACAGTCTAAAAGAAATGAAGTATATCTCATCCAACTTAGTTTTAGTAAATTCTGTCTTATTTACATGAGACCTGAACTTGAACATGGGCCTGGGTAATGGTCATCAATCAATCAAACGCACAAGAACAATCTTGAAGAGGTTTAATTACATGTGTATGTAATCATTCCAGCAAACATACATTGCCTTTTGAAGCCATTTAGAACACATAAGCAGGGTGACGACGGTTAAAATATATGGACGTACATGTCATAAAATTATCATTATGAATGTGACATCCACATATATCAGAATTAAGTAAACTATTTGTTATAATTGGAAACATGGAGATATTGTTGAAAGCATACTATTTAAAATAATAATTTACCAAAATTCTTTGACCCTGTCGACTAAAACCGGTTGGAGCAATCTTTAACGATCAAATAGGAATAAAACAAACAAAACCAATATTAAAACAAGCTGTTGCTAAGACTTTCAGCAAGTATCAGCAAGTTTTTAATGTAAACATCATGAAAAATCAATTATTATATATGCAACTAATTTATAAAGAAGACAAGAATTGTGATGGCGAATAAGCTCTTTTGTCAACATTTTTGGTGATAACGGCTATCACGACGATGAGGAATGTTACTATGATACCGTTCAACGCCTGTTGGGCCTGTGAAGCAAAAAGAATGATATGGGGCCTTCCAACAAATCGCAGCATTTTCACCTGAAGTTCTGAAAGACATCAATGTACTGTTAATTACCTTGCTCTCTGCCGGAGCTCTGATTGTAGGTCCCTCCACCTTATGATGACCGTTGTTTCATTGTATCAAATATGTCAACAAAGCGAAGTACGCAAATTGTAAACAGTATTATTTTGTTCTATGTACTTGATTGGTTACCTGTAATTAGCGATCGATTCTACTTCATGATTAAAAGTAAGCTGTCCCGTGCTTAGTAGTGTGTTAATGCATCGCTAATTAAATAAATCGAGTGATTCCAATGCGTTTATTTAACAATGAAATTGGACTACTTAATTGACGAATTATAAACGCTCTCGATGCAAACGTTCTTTACTCCGAAAACTGAAATCATTTCGTTTATTTTAAACAATTTAGTTCGAAAAGTTGGTGCCCGTTGATATTATTGATACTCTATGCTTTCTGTAATTGAGATACGGATACGGCAACGGAAATGATTTCAAAATTTGAAGATATTTTTTTATTAATTGAAAACAATACCACGGCCTCTCCATTTTCATTTCTATTTTCAGCTTTGATTAAGAGATATAGTGCTTATTGTATGAGTCAGAAACGAAACTTCAGTATTTTCCAGTACTCATTTGTACCATTCTTAATAAATTAATCAGTCTGTATATTGACCCGAAGACAAAACTGAAGGTATAAAGAGATCGCTAGACTAGATGTGTATGTCACAATTAACCTGACTTCCACACCTACGCATGCACACAAAGTGAAATTGATTACATTTCGGCAGTTGTGAGACACTATAAAGCATAGTGTCTCATGAACAATTTTACGACTCTAATGGACCAGTGAATTAACTTTTATGAACGGGATGGGGTGTAAAAATAATAGAAAACACACATGGTCTTCTTGGGCAAATCGATTTTTTGTCAGAGTGAGTCATATATTTTTAAAGCTACTTCTTTTTGCCCTTCTCCTAACCAGATATTCGTTGAGCACTGCTTTCGCCTTAAACTATACCATTTTCATTTGAACAAAGTAATGGATAGAAATACTAGAATAAAAAACTGATTATGTGTCCCTAATGAGAGTTATTATTACTCCATTACTCTTATTACGTGTCATGTTTAAGACATTTGGCTGTGATTTCCCACATCGGCTGTACTCATTCTTATGCAGAAAGATGCTTTTAAATGGCAAATCAGTTACTCTCTAAGTACGATACGTACGTCAAATGGATGGAAACTGTTATTAAAATGGAGAGTTTGCATATTTTGAAAATGACTGGCAGAAACAGGCTTTAAAATAAGCCTAGTTATCACTTGCAAATGTAGCAACAAGTTCTTTTAGTTTTCTGTTTTGATCTTATCGCTTTCAAAAGGACTTTTTAAAATCAATAATACATCTCTAGGAAGCAGTGAGATATTTATCATCAGTTTTTAGCTGCATAAATTCAATGTTTTACATTCGGCTTCAATAAGAAATAACTAATATGTCATTGACAAAGTTTACAGTTTGTATGAAGGTAGAATTTTCTTGCTATCGTTACTACAAGATTGAAGTCATATGTTTTATATTAATACTGCAGATTGGCATTCCGTCTTACGAACTTGTTTAGGTACCTCCTTTAGATAAAGATTTAACTGTTTGGTTTATAAATTTTTCAGTTGCATAAATAGAAACATTTTACCTTATTAGCTACGACAACAAATGTTTTCTGCGCTCCAAGATAACATGATCCCCCATACAGTGTGCTGAATAATAAATCTCGACCACACGAGACTTTTGAAGACGAACAAATATTATATTTACCCTTCAAGATGAGACTAAGTCATGTGCTTTGTCGGAATATTCTTTTGATTGTAAGTCAGTTTTGTCGATTATGATTAAAAACTTTCCAAAGTTGGCGTGAACTGTATCATGCGATTGTAAATAAGAATATCCCATATCATAAATGGTGCGCTTACCATGCCAAAATGTGTTCACTGTTATCAGTCGATTTGAATGGCTTGAATAGTCCCTAACATTGTTCACAGGCCATGTGAACAATCCTTAATATTGTCTATAAATCATGCGAATATTTCTTAAAATTGTCCATAAAGCAACATTTATTATGCACCACGGGAAGAATCCTTGATATTGTCCATAGATTGCGTCAACGGTCCTTAACATTGCCGAAAGATCATTCTTTGAAAGACATAAAGGACTGTGCCACACTGTTTAAATTTATAATTTCGGTGAAATCTCTCTCTCTCTCTCTCTCTCTCTCTCTCTCTCTCTCTCTCTCTCTCTCTCTCTCTCTCTCTCTCTCTCTCTCTCTCTCTCTCTCTCTCTCTCTCTCTCTCTCTCTCTCTCTCTGCCTGAATCAGCTGCATCAATATGATGCATCAATCGCGCTACAATAACCTGCTATGTTGCATTTGTATCGTGAATATTGCTTGATAGCAATTTTGTTTCTCATTGCAAACCATTATGTGTTCCCAATTACCGATACGAATATTGCTTAGCAAGATGATTGCCTTTTTTGAAATTATTGTGTTGTCAGCTTGAATTATCCACTATATATGAGGTTTAGCATGATTGTATTATCATATATATATATATATATATATATATATATATATATATATATATATATATATATATATATATATATATATATATATATATATATATATATGTTTTTATATATATATAAAAAAACCCATTGACATTCAAATAAACAACCGTATATTATATTTACTACCTGTGTTGCGTGCATCATCCAACAGCAAATGATGGTTTCTTGTGAATAGATAGATTCCTGTTATTACGTACGTGCATGTATTATAAAGAACTAATCAGTCGGATGGATGGTTGGATGGATAGGTGGGTGGATGAATGGATGGATCGATCGATCGATCGATAGATCGATCCATCGATAGATAGATAGATAGATAGATAGATAGATAGATAGATAGATAGATAGATAGATAGATAGATAGATAGATAGATAGATAGATAGATAGATAGATAGATAGATAGATAGATAGATAGATAGATAGATAGATACCAGGCGTATATACTTTCATTACTACTTGCACATTATATTGACATATTCTGCTTTCAATAACACAATTCAATGCTTTATGAAAGGTGATCCCGACAGGAGCGTTTTAGCATCTTATAGATACACAGAGAGGCAAAGCAAAAAATTTCAATACGTTTTGCTAAGTATAGCAACGTTTTGTATTAGCCCCAGTACGATTAAACGAAAACTGAAAAAATATCAAAGACAAGATTTTCGGAATGTTTAACCTTTGAACATTATCAATGCTATTAAGACGATTATCGCATACGTTTATAAATTCATTTAATTCGGCGACTCAAAAGTATGCCGCTCGGCTACAAAAATAAAAATATTTACGTTTATACTTTGCCAAATTGAAAGATAGTAGACACGGACATATCGTTGTCAGATGTCCATAATTACGGTATTTTAATGCAATAGGCAAAAGAATGTAAGGACGGTAATATTGGTCCAAACCATTATTGAATTATACTCAAAACGTATCGGGAACATATGAATACTTGAAAGTGTCCAACTTGATACGTATTAGTGAACATTTTGCTCAGATCTTGATAAAGCAACTGTATTTAATAAATACTTCCGTACCCTCTCTATATCTTTTCTATACTGCTCTTAATTAGATTCATATCGTCAGGAACAAAATTGAAGGTGCAGGTTCAAATATCAGTATTAGAACAAAGATTGATCTTGATGAGATCCTATGATACTTAAGGAAATGCTCACATATCAAAGCAACATTTAAAAGATATTTGGACAAAACTGTATCCAAGATTCATATTAATTAATAGCTATGGGACAGGCTCATATTCAGTTGTTTTACATTGCAGACCTATTTCTATAGTCTTGTGTGAGCATACAACTTTTAAAACGTTAAATGTGTCTTTAAACATTTGTTTAACACCCTTACAGTCAGAAACGTATTATTCATCTGCAATCGGCTTTGGCCATCAAATTGTTCAGTTGTTTTACAGCTATGTTATGTACGATACCGTTCCAAAGGAAGTCGGCAAAGGTAAAGAGATTTGAGCTGTATTTAACAAGTTTATTATCAAGTCATTGGACATTGCATCCTGTCAAGATTGAAGTTATTACGGAAAATCTTATTTTGAATTGGTCACAGACTAAATAAATGGTTTTAAGATTATCTTTAAACTAATGGAAAAGTTTGGAATAGAGGACTGCACTTCAGACCAACAACATGCCACGGTTGGACCATGTTACAGAAAGATGCATTTTGGACAAACATTATATCATTTGTTGATATATCTCTTGAATATGTACAATAACATTGATTTTTAAATATTTATGTCAATGATATTCTCACTGATATTCAGTCCGGTATAAGGCTTTCTGCTGATATGGTTATCAATGACTATTTTATAACCAGTTATAGATGCTGGTGGTTTGAATGAAGACAAGAGTAACATCATTAGTGGGTTGTTAAACAGTAAATTTAATTCGTTTAAAAATCAAATCCATCAGAATATCCAGAAATACTCAATGCAATATATTTGAATGGTAATATTAATTTGAACATCTTCTTTTAGAATAAACTCAAACCCAATCCTGGATGAGACCCTATATTTACATAAATGTGTATGCAAAAAAATAATAAACAAAGGGTGTAAGTGGCTATGTATACAACCCGGTTTGATGTTCAGTTTAATCTAAAATATTTACAGGTCTATATGTAATCATAGTTTGGACGTCTTCTTGTGAATAACGATGGTAATTTGTAAGGATAATTGCATCCAGTATAGAAAAGATATATTAATACAACGCAAGCTGAATCTTCCTTGCAACAACACAATCAACGTCATATGCTAGATACATGAAATCTTCTGCCATAATATAAACATAGCTTCTTTATTAAAGAGTAATCGAATCGTTTCTTATTGATCGTTGCCAGTGAATAGATTTTTTTTAGGTTGGTCAAAATGATCATAACTGCAAAATACGTATGCTGACCAAGATGCTACGTGAGTTGAAATTAAAAGTCGATTACCACTCCACCACCATATATCAGCACAAACATTTATCTATTTTGTATTTTAGTATATAGCGGCATTGTTCTCCTGCTAGCGTTTGTTGTTTTCCTTCTAATAATATTTCAATATTGAATATATATGTTTTTTTGAACATCTTATTAATTTCTATCAATATTTTCAATAGTTCCCTATTTTATTTCATTCCGCACGTCAGGCAAAGTATCAAAAGAGGTTAGTGTACGAAGGGAGAGAGCTCGAAAATAACTTAACGTATTTGTTTAAACATCATATGGTTTTGAGTTTTGTGTACATTCCATGGTGATATCTACTCAGACCACGGTCTCTAGAACTGTTGGCAACTTTTGTTGGTATTCTTCTTGATAAGTGAAACATTAATTTCCCAAATAGATAGCTTACCTACATTTAATGTCTCAGTGACCTCGGTATTACTTTGTGCCTTTAAGGCAGTTTATGGGGCACCATTGTCGGCAGATTAATCAATCTTTTGTACATGAACATGTTTTCAAAATACGACCCCTTTAAACCATAACTCGACCAATGTTACAGAATATTTGTGATTATATTGCTAGTTGTCCTGTGTAATCTCTGTGTTTTTAATTGACTGTTTATATAACTTGTACGTTACACCCAGCGACTGAAATATATCACTAACTAGTCTTTGTGAATAATGCAATCCTTTCTTCATTTATCAACTGGTTAGCGTTGTCTTAATCCATGGTTTGAGACCAGTCACACGACCCAATGAATTTCGTGCAAAGAAACGAAACGAAAAGACCATCGAAATGTCACTTGTATTATACTGCATATTAATATATTTTTCAATTCATGAAAGAATAATATATCCAGCGATATGTTAGTAATGACGGATAGGGCTAGGGTGGTTTGGGGAAGCATTTGAAAAGCAAGCTTTGAATAATTTGACACTAACCGTGAATTTATGAAGCAAAACAAATATTATTTCATTGCACAGTTCGCTAGATGTATCGTATATAGCCATATGACAGCTATTTATTTTTATTTTATTTTCAGACATCCTCAATATGTTCGATCAAACGACAACCCGATGACATGCCGCCAGAGAATAAGTCACAGGGCACAAAACTCGCGGGAAAATAAGAATAACATTCTTAAGAGTAGAAAACAGGTAAGTAGTGCATCGTATTAATTTCAATTTGAGACGAGTATCCATATGAGGGTAATAGCTAACACTATGCCATATTTACCCAAATAAACGTATATAATTATTGTATGATATAATTGTGCAACAGTATATTAACGAGTAAACTACCTGACACCGCAAACAATCACTAACTTCGTTACCACATGTAATACGCCCGTTTCCTTGAGGAGGTGAAATATCAACCATTGTCTAATTCATTTATTCATTTACAATATTAATATCTCACAGATTACATACGTTTATCGAGATCAATCTGATAAATTGTTTCATATTTGAAATGTGGCTGAAAATATTATCAATGAATGAATGCAAACTTTCTTTATTATGTGGCTGAAGAAGAACATATATAAAGAAGTATAATATAGGATGAAAACTTTAAGTTATCTAAAGATTATATTTTTGTAGAATATTTTATATATATATATATATATATATATATATATATATATATATATATATATATATATATATATATGAAAACAATTAGAAATCGAATTAGTATAACATACATGTGGAATTCTGTTGATCATAGCGCTAGAGGGAAAATATAAACTACACAGACGAAAATAAGCAATAAAATGCAAAAACAAAGTTGTGCAATAAAATATGATTTGGAAACAACAATGTGTACAATATCGCTGCAGATTTATAAATACAATTATGAAAGATATGGAAAGAGGTACTATTGAAAAAATGTACAGTTCATTCAAATTACATCTCGACAAAGCTGAAAACCTAGTACAGAAAAACACATCATAAAAGTGTCTTTGAATTTTGTAAACATTAGAAAATGTTACACAAATCAAATAAATCTCGATTAAATCGTAGGGATATTTAAGCGATTTCGCACTATTGCAAAGTAGGTATACCGGTCCTTCGGGAAATCACGTTAAAATTCATATATTTGCAAAGGGGGAAAAATATTACCATGTACAATTTAAATGCATACATAATATCTTAGGATGTTAAGACGTATTACAAAATAAACTAAAATTGGTTAAATTTTATTCACAACTTGCATCAAATAAAGTCCAGGACACATTTAACGTTATGTAAATATAAAAGTTTTGAATATAAAAACCTTAGTTGCACATTTAGCAGTAAGCGAACTTATTACTGCTTCATAATTCAACCTAATAACATTGATTGGTTTTGCGAAACAATTAGTGACATCTTGTTAAGTCAGTTAGTGTCGTTTTTCAATACCTAAATATTTATGCAGTAACAATGGTCGACGTTCGACAAAAACACATACGACAGAAACATTCCAAAGAGAATGCTAAGTTTATCGCAATTAAAGTAGTC
Source organism: Potamilus streckersoni (assembly GCA_016746295.1). Taxonomy (NCBI): domain Eukaryota; kingdom Metazoa; phylum Mollusca; class Bivalvia; order Unionida; family Unionidae; genus Potamilus; species Potamilus streckersoni. The sequence continues at coordinate 325,936 of JAEAOA010000707.1, read as the reverse complement.
AACGATCGCGTCACTAAAGTTAAAGCCGAGGCGTCTACTTGTCGACAAAAGCTTTCAACGATCGCGTCACTAAAACCGTGACGTCTGCGTGTCAACAAGAATCGGCCTGCAAAGAAATGACGAAAGGGAATACATCAAAAATTGAATTTCTAACCATTATTGAAAAAAGCAAACCTACATCGGACAAAATATAACCACTAAAGAGACATTCAGGAATCTTCAAACAAAATAAACATGCAATAATAATCTGTTTAAGAACCTATTGAACGTGCAATAAAGTTTAGACTGGTTCTTTTGATTTCAAATGACAGCGCAAGATGAACTCAACGAAATATGTGAAATTTTAAAGCAAAACAGATCATGGAAAAGGAACCTCTTAGTTTTAGCAGAGGCAAAGGTATTTTGTCAAGAGAAAACCTCTTTGAAGTAGATATAGAAAAGCAGAAAACTGAAAAGCCACTTGAGAAACTTTTATTATTTTGAGCTGTGTTTGTCCAGTTTGATATAGCTTATTGAATACATGACGAAGCATATGTGAACCAAGCGAAAGTTAAAGTGCAGGGCTTACAATGTGCGTGGAATTATAAGATCATACGAAAAGCGACGAAAAGAAAAGCAATTTTAGAACACAGCAGCGACTATAGCACCCATCAAATGGTTATAACGCTTGTACTGTTTGCATGTCTGCGTTGTGAACATTTTCAAAAGACTATTTGGATATAAGATGAGGTGACCGACCAATTTACCTATCAATGAAACGCTTATATAGCTTGTGCCTGTTTCAATATCGGAAATTATAACATAATATATGATTTACATGTGCTATTATGTCTTACTGCTTTTTTAAATATTGTTTGTTCATCAAGAATATATACAATATGTTATGTCTCCAAACGTTGAATAATGTAAACAATATATTTAATCTACTTCTGTTTTTTCCTATGTGCAAATTTATTTCATTCACATAATAAATTGTGTAAGATGGTGATATTGTGACAAGTGAGACAATTGTAATTTTGCCCCAATTTGCACAGATATGTTGCGCTAATATACAATATATCAGGACAGGCAAATTAATTATACTTACAGGAGTTTCGAATCTGTATTATTGTGTACATTTCCTACCTAATGATCCAAAGCGGATTGCCCCTAACCTGTTAACTATGTTCTAATATTTTATACTTTATCATCTACGTAATTTCCAAAACTAGTAACTCGATTTTCCATGTCTTTAAATTAAAACAAATATTCATATCAACGTCTATGGTGCACACGTTATGACGAAGACTGGACAAATTACCGTGATTCTTCTGACGAGTAAAACTGTTATCATTACTGTTTGCTGTGTATCCATGTAGAGGAATCTGCTTTGTTTGGCCATGAATAAATATGCTTAACATTACTACGTATTCCCATACCCGAATTTTATATTAATGCTTATGTCAGGAACTGTTGTGACATTTATATATAGATTGTCCTGCATGCGCATCCTTCAAACAATTTGTCCGCATTATTTAAACGATAATTGTGCAGGAAGGCACTTTTTCACTTAAAACTGTCTGTCGAATGAATAATACAAGGTGTACAAAGATATAGGATTTTGATAACTTTACATTATTTTGTGTCCAAAATGACTAAAGGTTGTTTTTAATTTTTGCTATATTGAATGCAAAATCTATATAATGATAATGAATTTGGTTTCTCCAGATGACATCAGTGCATAACGAAAATTTGGTTTCAATATTTCAGACGTTTTTGCTCAGTCTAGTACACATTCAATAATATTCACTTCTAAGGTCAAAAGTGGCACTCACATATATTCATTTTAAACAAAACGTTCTTAAAAGCATGTATTCAAGCATCTGATGTACAATACGGGCCGTATAATTTCTCATAACCCTTCTGCATGAAGAAATATTCGTTACCAATAGGTTCTAGAGATGTTTATTAATATAATCTTGTTTAAGCCACTTAAGCAAAATTTCAAAACATATGACACCAATGATATTTGATTTCACAAAATTATTTATGCAACTGACTAGACGTAAACGTAACATTATATAAGGGACAAGCCTTGACATGTCTAATCCATAGGTTCAGCAGCTTCTACAGGGACTTGATCAGAGAAATTTCGAAACCCATCCATCGAATACCAAATGTCATTATTCAGTTTCAATATGATGAAAATGTCTTACACATACGCCATATATACTTGGTTGTCTATATACAAGAAAAACTATCAATAAAATACTTAAATACAATATTCTTTTTGTTTTTACAGATTATTAAGATGTTGATAACGGTAGTTTTGATATTCTTTCTTTGCCGGGGACCCAAGTTTGTAATGCAACTATTGAGAAGAATTTTTCCTGTGGATATGCAGACACAAGCAGGATTTACATCAAAGGTAATTATTAAATATTACAATATATAGGAAAGGTAATAATTTTTACGATGCTTGATTTTGCGCAAATTGCCATTACAGGAAAGACCATACAAATGCTAATTGGAAATTTCTTCAAACTAATAATGAAGATGATGATGCTGATAATTTTTACCATTTCATACAATTTATTAAAAACTTATATATGTAGTATTAATGTATAAACTTTTAAAGCTGTATTTAATTCCTATAATTTGTTGAATACCTAACTGTGTATCATTTGTTTTAACTTTCAATTATGTAGTTAATCTGTATATGTTGGTGAAAAAATTGTGTGGGGGTGGGGGTGGGTGAGTTTTCTTTCGGACTTTCAATGTTGCTTTTAACAATTCAGTCAAGTCGCTATGATGTCTAGTATCGAGGCATCATTTATCATCATGTCCCACCTACCCATATTATCCTGAAACAAGGCTTACCTGTCCTAATACTAGCCTCATAATGCTAAGCCCTATGCGAGGAAGCTGTAAGTACGATTTTTAAAAGTATTTGATATGTATCGGCCGGGATTCGAACCAGCAATTTCCAGTATCCGAAGTGGACGCTGTAACCACTAATGCCACCGGAGCGGTCCTCCTATGTAGTATTAATGTAATCATTTTTCTGAAATATATCATTTTAATAAATTAACGACTAACAAAATATTATAGCGTTTTTCAAAACATTGCTTAAAATCTTTTTGAATCTTTCGCTCAGAATTTGGCTGTTGTCTCTCCAAGTCGATACACCTATAAAAGACATGTGCTACATATTGCTATTTCCTTAGCATATTTAATTAGGGCACAAGATAAATGCGTGGGCGTCGATACGTCGATCTTTGAATGTTTTTAATTTGTTGTAAGTTAATACAAAAACAAGTAAATACGTAATAGAAAACTAAACACAGCAAACAACAAACTTAAAGACGAAATCCCTCATCCGAAAAAATAATGCATTTTGTCACAACCTAACTCATAATTCAAATTGGCCGACTCACCATGGACCTGTCTTTTAAAGACGTTGTTTATTAATGAAGTTCATAGTGATTTCTTAGCAAACGTTCCAGAGTTTCTTTCTAGACTTGGACATCTGGAAGTGACAGAAAATCTATTTTGTGAAGATTATTTATTCTTTGTTGCCGCTGAACAAAAGTGTGTTTTGTTCATTTAAGATTAACATATGCACAACTTCCCTCAAGATGTCAAGTCTATACTTCACTTGAACTTACAAAAGTTTTGGACGAGTATCATAACTCTGCCATTTTGCCCTCTTTGCTCTTTTGTCATCTAATGATCGCCACAACCTCTATTTTCCATGACTTAACAAGCAAGCCACATGCAATATGAAACCAGTGAATGATCTACAAAGAAAGGATTCTTTTTACTTGATTTTTATTCTCAGTAAGTCTACAACCGCTTTCTAATCTGTTATGAGAGCGGTCGGTGATTTTCCAATCACGCCAAGACCAGCAATTGCTAACGTAGCAAAACCGTAAATAGCCTCTTAACAAACACGTGCGTTTCTATTTTACAATCAAAGCGGGTTTTTTTTGGTGATTCCATCTCAGAGATTCTTTTTCATCCTCGATTATTTTTATTTCAAGGTGGTAACATTGAATGTCAATCATAACTTTTTTATTAATAATACAATCGGTTGGTACAATTGCATGACTGGCATACCATGTTCTTAAATATGATTTCCAGGTGCAATATGCACAATTAACCCTAACTATCATAAAACTATAACACATCTCTGGCTTGGAAGTGCTTTTATATCCAGCGATTGTGCGTTCTTGGGACTTGGCACCATTTCGTTGCAAACAGATCGATTACGCATATACCTTTTGCATGTAAAGATTTACTTTTGCCATAATCTGTTGCCCATAAAAGTGCATTCTTGTTCAATAGCAGTCGAGATCTTCTTTGTCTCAATTAAGTCCATATTGGTGTAAAATATTCTTTGCTTAACGCAATCAACGTGGATTCATCGGTTGATACCAAGTCGCCGCTATAGAAACAATAAGGTAGGGTTTTGCACCTGTTGGTGCAGCCAACGGTTAGACATTTCCTTGTCTGTAGATTCCGCAAACTGATCACCGCGGTTAGAATCTATCACAAATATAAGTCTAATCTTAAACACAATCAACACAGATGGTTACCTTTTGGTTTGGAAATAATCTTGGTTTGTAAGTTGAAACGCCACAAACACATGTTCATGGTGCCGTAAAACCATTTTGGGTACTTATGAGGCACATAGACAGTTCCACTTAGCAACAACAAAGCAATTTCGTATCGTCCATGTTGTCCGTTTTGAGGATACTGCAAGCTGATAATAGCCTTTATCCCAAGTAATACATTAACATTGATGTATGGGTTAGGTGTTTAAGATTTGTTTCATGTGGCTTTTGTAAGCTGAAAACGAAATTCCATTTTACCAAAGGTTAGTTTGAGGCCCCGATTGGGCGAGTGGTCTAAAGCGCTGTCCGTTACGGATAAATGCCATCTCACCTCTGTCTGTGTGAGTTCGAGTCTAGGATTCAGTGAATGTTGATATGTGAGAAAGCTTGCCAGTACCTTCTCGTGGGTCGGCGGTTCTTTCGGGTGGTTTTCAGGTTTCTTCATCCACCATTAATACTGGCCGCCATGTACAGCCTATCGTGTGCTGAAAAATGGCGTTAAGCCCCGCAACAACAACAACTACAACAACAACCAAAGGTGAGTTCACCCACGTGCTGCCGCTATTATCTAGGCAGGTCTTGGTTATTACTAGCTAGATATAAAGCTGGGAAATTGCCCAATCAAAAATCTATCAACATTCTTTCCAGTTAGCACTGGCCTCAGTAGTATAAAAATGGTGTTGGTATGTAACTGGATCCACAAAACTTTCATATCAAGAGATATGTACCTAGCTTGGAGCACATATTTCGAGAGTCCATCCCATTGCTTCATTGGTGCATTTCTCCAACGTATCGAGAATCTTTACAATGCCTTTGTGTATGTCGTCATCGATGGCACTGGTGTCACTATTTGTTCACGATTGTAGAAGCACCGCTCTGAATCCACGGTTAGCAGTTTTAAATCAACCTTTGTCAAGTGGCGTACCAGATGCATGCTAAAGACAATGTCATTTGTTAACAGTTGAGCGTCATTATCTGTTTTTTCTATAGGGTAAAATAATTGCCACATGATTTTCTAACATATCATTACGCGTATGAAATTTGAATTCAGGTACTTGTAATTGCAGTGTTTGTTCATGAACATGCTCAGCGACTTCAATAGCAATAGCAGATGCTTTACGTTTTTGTTCATCTTTAATACGATGACGGTGTTATTCATCATCAATACAACGATGGTTTTGTTCAAAGAAGTCTACAAATGCAATAATGTCTGCATTTTTTGGACCTGCTTGGTATGTGTATATTATGCTGAAATGCAAATTTTTCATTTGTTGTACTATGTTGCTATAGTGATGGAATAGTCCCCGTTATTGAACCTGATTGATTCAGTGCAATTTATGTCTCAATAATTCAAGTATTTCAGGTTTTCTCATACGACTTGCTATTAGCATTCCACGCTGTTCAGTGATTTGCGTTAGCTGAAGCATGGTAGGGTCAGTTATTTAATGGAAAAGGATAATCAAGAAGTCCGTCAATTACTTAATTTAGTTTTTGTACTATTCTTGGATTGGAAACAACAACTGCTTTGAATCTGACTATTATTTCGTTTATTTATATATCTAAAGGTGTAGTCGCTTATGACTTTATTTTACGCGTCAGACATTACTCTCAAACAGAACCACATGACCGCAAGCGTTGATTACCTGATCTGACATTGATACCACATATAAAACATGGTAAAAAATCTGGACCAGTAAGCAACGCGAGCATATATATTGTTAAGGTTTCATAGTTCTGTCGCAGGATACCCTCTTTCCAAGGCATGCTCCTTTACATTTATTGCGTCCCAATGTATTTGAGCTTTTTTATATGCAAGGCTTATCTTATTGGGAACATATTGATTTACATCTTCTATCTTATTGTAGGCCTCCAGTAGTGCTTTATACACAACCCCGTGGAGTCCGCCAACAGTAACAAAGTTGTAAATCTCCCCCTATCAAATTAAGTATGCCTGTTCAGGTTCTTCATATCAAAGTTCATTTGCGGAGCTAGCTGAAGTATCGTTTATAAATGACCGATCACTGACTACAATGCCAATTTTGTTAGACTAACAGACATATCTAATAATGTCAAAGGTCTTGTAAATTTCATCAATAATTTTAGGTTCTTTTAGTTTAGAGCTAGCCAGTAATAATTTTCTAGTATCCTTGCCCTGCATCGCTTCTGCATCATGCTATATAATGTTGTACTACAAATACTGTTTTGTAATAATTAGAAATTCAATTCCTATAGTAATAACCAAGAACATTAGTCAATTTAGGTATTTATGTCTTTGCCTTAACAGTCATAAAATTTGCAATTTTCATATGCATTTCATAACATTGCAATACTTGTCAAGTATTTCATTCGCTTCAGACGCTTCATGCGTAGTGAGCGATTTATGCAGGGAATCTGCATTTTCTTTCGCTACATTATATACAGTCTTCTTTATTTTCTCCTCAAAAGCCTCTCCTACGTTATCCCATTTCTGAGGTCATTCATAATTTAATAATTTATCAAAGTGACTCATTATATCTCTGAAAACGCATATACAATTCATTGAGCCTCTTCGCTAAACATAGATGATGATTTCCAATGATTCAGTGAATGCAGCATTTCTGACACATACGTTATATTCCAGTCGTTTGGTAGTTTGATGCCATTTCTAGAGATCTTAATAAACTTCAAAACTTTCGAGAGTCATCCTGCTTTTTAGCCGTAAAATACCACATCAATTTTGTAAAATAAGTATATTTCTCCGTCAAAGTTGTTTTTTTTTTAAAACTGTTTTTTAAACCTAGGATCCAGATGAGATTTTCAACAAATTAATGTGTACAGTCCACATCAGTTTGAAATATTATGCACGCCATGTATCTATTATCTTGCTCTGATAAAATATGCTCTGGTTGGAACTGGATGATGTAGTCACACAGCCAGTTTATGTAGCTTAGGAAGCTATGATCCATCACCTGCTCTCTGCCACAGATGCATAGTGATGCCTTACACATCCTCAAGAGTGAAAGTCATTAATGATATTCATTGAATGGTTGTTAATTGTATGTGGCTTGTTTGCCAAGTAATGTAGTTATTAGTTAATCAGCATTTGACGTTTTCAAACATATGCCATATACAGCAAAATAGGATACTCTACAAACGAAATTTAAAAATGTCTCTTCTTAATTTTAGAACTACCCTTAATTCAGCTATTCTACAGCAATTATGTGCATGCTTTTCGCCTATTAAAAATCATTACCAAAATGGTCAAGGCATATGATATTTTATATCCAACGTATAAACGCGTAACAATCCATTCATAACGTCAAGTAAGTTTTATTGGTTCTGAAAATTAGCCAACATTTCAGTTAAACTATGATTAATTTTATGCTAAAGCGCAGCATTATATTCAAATGTTTATACATTCTCTCTTCAAAAGAATGAGCTATATTTCATAAACAATTATTTTCATTAAATTCAATTTGTCATGTCTGTGAATATATTACATGAGAAATGTTACGTTTGCTGAGACGTTCTACTTGCATTTCATGACATATCTACCATTCGCACTCCTGTAAATTTAAACACCTGAGAAATGATGGATCTTCTGGTTAGTTAATTTGTTTTCATATCTCATTTCAGATAGTTATTCACTGCCTTCCATATGTTAAGTCGACTATTAATCCATTTGTATATGTCTTCATGTCCCGGAATTTCCGGCGAAGCATAGTAACATCATGTACCAAATGGAATCTTCCTTCCGCTTCCTGTCGGGCTAGGAATTCTCGAGGCATAAACATCGAGATGAAGCTTCGTACAAAGAGTGCGAGCGATGTGCATACCTTACCAACAAGGTTATGCAATCAGAACAGCGCTTCTACAGACTCTTGAATCACAATTAAAGATTTAATGCCCTTTTGGCGACATTGAAACAAATTTATATTGTAAATTTAATACTCACCGTACGGCAAGAATAGTACAATCATAGTTTAATTAAAAGAAGCAAAGTACTTTCAATTATATAATTCAAACCACTACAAATTTCAAACACCGTTAACAAAATATCGGTTTTGATAGACATCAGACTTACTTGTTATCGAAACTTGGGTAAAAGCAAGAATACTAATTCTGAGGTAGCGGTTTTCAAAATATTACTAACCTCGAACCGATGTTCAAACAATATGAGGTCGTAAATTCAGATCATTTCATAACATATGCGGACACATTTATTCTTTCAAGAAATGACGTCAATACAGCTTCCACAATTCACTTTCACCGGAGAAAATGGTGTCTAAACCACATGATGGAGTGAAATTCCTTTCCTCAAGAAAAGACTACTGTAGCCGATCCGGATCATACTGGGCCGATTTCGCTGTGTATCTTATGCATGTCATTCTAATTTATTTCTCATATCTCTCCATAAAGTATATTTGTTGCAGTACCTTGAAATCCCCAAACAAATTAAATGTTTTGATAATGTACATACTGAATCTTGAAAGCAATACCTATGTTGCACAAAAAAGCAATTCAATGTTCCTTTCAAAGTATTTGTATCCTACCCATGTATCATTCGTGCAACTCCTGACATGTTATCTTGTCTCTTAATACAATCTCTTGATAATATATTCCTTGGTCGACACTTTCAACCCTGTCGTTGTTGAGAGTATAGAAAGCAACAAAATGAAATATTTTTCGCAAGGTTTGGTTAATATTTGTATCTAATTAAATTGCAAAATAAGCTGATATATATATATATATATATATATATATATATATAGATATATATATATATATATATATATATATATATATATATATATATATATATATATATATATGCAATAAACTGATGATGAACAGTACGAAACTAGTAACTAACTAGCCTAAGCGCTTTCGACTCCTAATGAGTCTTTTTTAAATGCAAATACAAAACATATATACGTTAATTCCGGCGAAGCATAGTAACATCATGTACCAAATGGAATCTTCCTTCCACTTCCTGTCGGGCTAGGAATTATCGAGGCATATTGTCTTATATGTGTTTTGTATTTGCCTTTGAAAAAGACTCATTAAGAGTCGAAAGCGCTTAGGCTAGTTAGTTACTAGTTTCGTACTGTTCGTCGTCAGTTTATTGCATCTATTTTAATCAATCCTTGACACACGTGATCCCTTGGTGGATCCAGTATTCTTGAAAGGGTTGTTATTCTCTATATGATTTGTATTCTTTATATATATATATATATATATATATATATATATATATATATATATATATATATATATATATATATATATATATATATATATATATATATATATATATTATGATGTTTGAATTGTGTTTGTTACAATCATAGTTTTACAGAAGACCTATTAGCCATATGTTGTAATAGTTTTCGTTTGCTCAGTTTCTTCGTTTGTAAATAAAAATATGTAAATGCTGTACTAGAATGTAGGTTTCAATATTCACATTTTGCTAGTAAGTTTTAATGTAAAGACAATAGTTCCCATGGAGACTGAATTTTATACAAATGCTAACATGTGTGTTATCTAGAAAGAATCTCAGCGGAAACTTATTTTTAAAACAAACTTTTATCCATCTATTTTTTACCATATGTATAAATAAACAACGACAGTAATGATATTGTGTAAAATTACAAAGATGCAGCTGCATTTCAAACATATGAAACTGGATAGAAAAAGGAAATATACTTCTAATACAAATATTATTCTAAAATCATTGTACATATGTGTATGTTTTACAAATCTAATTTGCTAATGTTTGCCTAGTTACCTAAACAATCCTGGCCTTTAATGTTAGGCCGACATCATCTAAAATAAAGCCAATTAAAATTAAATATTATAGTGGTGCAATTATTTCTTAGTAAACGTTTACGTTTGCTGTTGATAGAGATAGGCTTCATTTTGTCACACTTATAAACCATGACATTCAGAATAAATTCAACTCAGCTCTTTAAATAACAACATTATTTCCCATCTGGACGCAATATTGTGATTGATTCCTATGGACACATGAACTCCGTTGAATTTGTAGTGTATCTATTGGTACTTAGATAAATGCGATCTGCTTATTTATATTCATATCGAATGTTCAGTTGCCCAATTTAGTATTCTCTATTTAAACAAAAATAAATTTTAATTAGAAAGATCAGCCTTAATTTATTTCATACTTTCCCTTTAAACTTTGTGAAAGATGTATAAACTAAAACAGGACAAATGAAATTTAGGAAATTAATCAGCTGAGATTGTACCTTTATTATTGTATGGAAGCTATAAAGACGTCATAACAACATAAGATTAACTACCCTAAGAACGTAAAATATTGCACCTTCGAAGATATCTGTATCATTGTGCACATGATAGAATACACATCTGTACAAGCTCGTTTGGAATAACATTAAGCAAATCTTAACTTGACTAGAAAGATTAAACATTCGTTGTTATAATACAACCTCCCTCCCAAAAAAGCAACCAAGTCACTTTAAAAATGATAACGTAAATCGAGATTCATGGTAATCCCATAACATTGAAATAGAATTTAAGAATGATTTTCTTGACTTAACGAGGATTTGTTTACACATTAACTCACAACAAACCAAAAGAGCAACATCCTTTCAGTATTTGTTAAAAATGTTAATTGTTCATTTTAATGTGATTGTAATGACAATATATTGCGAATGAATACAGTGGTAGACGCAATCACTTGAAAAGAAGCAAATATATACACACCTAAAATGGAACTTAACTGAAAAAAATATTCCGCCATTCCTTAAACTGTTACATGACCTAATATTTAATATCATTTCAGTGACCTCGATGCTTTCAATTCATCTACATTCTTGAATTTAGTACATTTAATAGAAGAAAGTAACTAGTTTAAATTTGATAATATATTATCTTAGAGAATAACAAGTCTATTTAACACTTCCTTCCTCTTTGCGTTTAGCAGTTGCCCGATTTTTTCTATTTCATTTGCTTTTATATGGCTATTCATCATTCTACTATACAGCTTTAGTTACCATGTCATGCTGCAGTTGAACAGAGAAAAGTTTCCGAGTTTACTCAGACAGGGACATGCAGCAACAACGACAATAATGATAAGAAGAAGAAGAAGAAGAAGAAGAAGAAGAAGAAGAAGAAGAAGAAGAAGAAGAAGAAGAAGAAGAAGAAGAAGAAGAACAACAACAACAACAACAACAACAACAACAACAACAACAAAAACAACAACAAAAACAACAACGATAACAAGAACAAGAACAAGAAGAACAAAAACAGGAATAAAAGCTCACACCAATGGTTGTAAATATAGATACGCATTAAATGAACTCACACAGGAAAAAAACCCACCTGGTTGTAGTAAATGAGTCACTCTTAGAAAGACGTGGCTATCTACCTTGGCTATGGCTGAACTCTTTACGTTAGGATTTTTTTCCCTCTCGATACATGGTTGTACAAAAAAATGAAACAATTCTAGACGTGTATGGTTAGATGTTTGGCTGACGTTAACTTAATCATAAAGTCAAGGTGCAGATGTCAATGACGATTTTGTTGAGGTGTTTCTATATGTTTCATAAAATTCTTTCCCGCGTCAGATGACAGATTCGAGACTATTATAATGATATATCTTAAAGAGTTTTGACCAAACGGGTACACAGGAATTTAATAAGGCACTTGAGGATAATACGTCAAAACTGATACAGAGTATCATTTCATTTATAACAGTATACTTTTATGGATAATTGCGAATGGCCTTTAAACCGAACAAATATAAGAAAAAAGTTATGTATCACAACTATGTGACAAGGTAACATAAGAAAGCAAAATCCAATTCATGTTAGACTTTAATATGTGTTCGTTTCACTTATCAGAATACAGAAGCTAAAACGGTGCAATAATTGAAAACGATCAGAAATTAAAATATGTAACAAGAGTCTCACAAACCAGGGATCATATAACGTCCTTTAGCTTGATGTTGACGTTCATATTCCTCTTCATTTCCATGGACGTTAGAACAATAGTCGTTGCTAACTCTAGGGTTTTAAACTAGAGCATACTACAAATATTTTTCACTAATTGCCATATGACCTCAAAGTACGAACGTCTAATTCTCTGATTGTTTGTTGTGTCACATTTTTATTATACTTTAGTAAGTCTGTCGAAGCCAAATATTAGTTTTTTACGCCATACAATGAAATGCGTGACGCCAATACACAATGCAAAGTTTAATTGTTATTTCAAATAACTAAATATAACTGACTAAAATATACAGAAAATTACGTAAGTTAACGAATTAGGAAGAATCAATTTTACGAATGCAATCAGTGCGTTCTATACTTTTGTGAAAACTGTACATTATGTACATTATGATATCGGTTAATAGAAATATTTTGTTAATTAATCTGGCTGAAACATATCTTCCAAACATCACCAAATACTCACAAATCCCATGTTTATTTTGCATTGTAGTGCCAGAATATTTTGATATAGTACAAACACAGCCTGAGAGTATAAGAATCTCTAACAGTCTCAGAAGATAGACGGATATAACGCACAAACTAGTGAATGTACTTGAAGTATTACAACACAAACCCAAAGTCAAACCTAAGGCATTCGATATGTTGCTAATACCAAAGATACTACACAAACAAGCACTCCTGTTATAAAAAGTACTCAAAATCTAATCCTGAGAAAGGAGTCACACATTTCGGTAGCCTCAATAACCTTAGATCAACATGCTGGCCTATGGCAGATGCATATGCAAGTGCCAGTTTGCCAGGATTGCGAACTGCTAATAAAGGGTTCATTCCTTTTCTAAACATATATAGTAAGCCAATACTGTGAAAATGGTCTAAACAAAAGACTACAATTAAATACATGCATATACACATGCATACATACATACATGCTTACACGCACACGCACCCGGACACGTACACGCACACGCATACATACATACATACATACATACATACATACATACATACATACATACATACATACATACATACATACATACATACATACATACATACATACATACATACATACATACATACATACATACATACATACATACATACATACATACATACATACATACATACGAGTGTCTTTTTTCTTGCAAGTACACTACTGTTAGACTTTCCTCAAATAGTTCCTAATTCCATAAAGTAATTTCGTTTCAGAGGTTCAGTCCTCGTCAATCAGTTATTATGCAAAGCAAGTCAGGATACATATTTTGTATAGGTCATCTAAGCGTTATTCGGAGCACAATAATTTTGTTAGCAAAAGTATTGACAAGGGAAGAAACTAATCCTAAAGACCGCGTACTATATCTTCAGATCTGGCCTCAATCAGTTTTTGTGTTTATGTTTTGAATTTTTTTCGTATATTTTGACAATTTGTATATTTCAAATAGCTACGATGCCCGCAGAGTGGCCGTTTATAGTGATATCTAGCAATGGTTTATCATGCATCAGATGTGGCATAATGCCCCACCTAGGCCGTCCAGTCAAAATAATACAATCTTACTGCTGAGCGGCAAGCGAGAAAGCTGCTATTAAGATTTTTATACTGGGGTTCGAACACGTAACATCCGAGGTGGAGGATACAATCATGTTGGTCACAGGAGTTGCCAAACACCTTTAACATGTTATATATCTTTTCAAACTTAAACTGTTTTCTTTCCCAATATCTGCGACGAGGAAACTAGAGCTCGTCACAAATTAAAGGCGATCAAAACTGAAAGATAGTAAAAAGGTAAAAAGGCAATCAAAACTACAAGATAGTCCAGATTATGATTGTGTCAGAAGAGCATGCACTAATATGCAAGTTTCGAATCAAAGACCCTTCTATATTTATTAGGAGCATTCACTCCATGAAAATACCATTGTTTTAACCTTAAGGAGCTTCTGGTCGTTACCCATCTTGGAATGAACATCTTAAAGACAATCGAGAAAAATGCGGTTTTCATGATCGTGAGATCAGGATAGGTTCGAACTGGCATTTCCTGCGTAAACCTCATAGAAATAGACATCAATACCAGTAATCCAATAGGGTATGAATAAATGGCAAGTACAAGTTTTATCTGCAAATACATTCCACGTATTTGTTGAAGGATAATCACACACTAAGAAATTCTTGGCACGACTGTCTATGAACTGTTAACTCACAGCCCTCCATTCTTCGGCAAGTGATGTTCAACATTACAAACCAACACAAAGTCAAATGTTCTTTTGTCATGATTGCACGTCTTGTCTTCTAGTGCACTTAATTGTTCGAGAAATTATTCAAGCAATTTAGACACATGCAGTAATTTGTCTATCTGGTTAAATCACTTTTAACTCCGATTGGACATTCAAAATTTAGAAAACGTTTGTCAAGATTATACAGACGGAATTATCATATATTTATTGCGATTTGTTTTTCCTCATGGTTTTGAACCAGCATAGTCCTATTATGCCCCCAAAAAAACCAATCCTGCAGCAATGTATGTAAGGGCTGTAAAGGCGTGCCTACGTAACGCATCAGGTTATGCAGCTAATATTGGGACATTTGCAACCAAAATCATTACCATCAGAACATTAGACTTTCAATGTGCAATGTAGTTCCTGAGCTCGCAGTCATTTTAGAACTGAGCTAAAACAGCGTCAGACGTTAATGATTGCAATAATATATCTTGATTCCTGGGAACGTAGAACAATTAAACATGCCAAGAGATAGGATGATTCTGTATCTGTCATTAAACAATAAAGGAAATGGATGCTGCAGCATCCAATCATATGTGAAACCAGCTCATAGGCACTTTCCTATTAATCCAAGAGGATTGGATTTTATAACCCTAATGATGCGACAAAAAGTAAATTTTGATTCATTTCAGACTATAAGTTTTGTTCAGTCTCCAATACTTGTCAGTTCTACTTGATAACAATTATTATTTGAATATTATAACCGTTGCACAACGCGCAAATTGTTTCCTGGATTCTTTTATATGATTTTAATATTGAGAAATCTAACAAAATCAAATATCAACAATAGAAAGCTTTGAATAAAGGAATATTTTTTATGCTGACTTCATCAGAGATTTCCAAATGTATGATTGTCGATTTGTGTAGATACTTTCACACTTTATTGCCTAAATTTAGGCAGAACAGAAAGATACTCAATGCATGTTAAGAACATCGAGTTATATCATAGCATTTGTTAGGCTGGGGAGAAATGAGGGATATAATTCTAAATTTATAATAAAACCAATCAATGGCAACGGACGCTCAATAAAGAGCCAGTTTTTGACCACATGTCACTCCCAGAGAACTAAGCTGTACACACATGCTGGCAACTCTTCTAGAGGTTATATTCAATGACATTCTTTCACCCAAAGTGTTTATCCCGCATCAAAACTTGCAATGTTACCATAAAACAGCTAAACTATTATACACATAAAAAAGTATTGATGTTGTTTTAAACAGTGCAAGAGTAAAAGACTGATGAAACTTTACCAGAAATAGGTGTCGTGTTCAAGAGAACACCGCTTATTGACTTTTCTGCATGTCCGCGTTGGGAAATATTATATTTCAATGCCATTTACCGTAAGATATTCAGGATGCATATTGTTCTAATGTAATAAATATCTTTAGCAACTTATCTTGCTGTCAATGCAGCCGAACACGCTGTATTGAATTGCAGGAATATTTGGTGAATATTATTTCGTTCACGAACTTACTTGAGCATGGTATGCATTGGAAGCAAAAATTTTCTTTTGTAAATATTTGTTTCTCTTGCTCCTATTCCAGCAGCAACAACTGCTATTTTTGTTTTGGAAATAAAAATCATTGTCAACAATCAATATCTATCTTAGTGCATACAGCATCTGCATATCGTTCAGGTTCTGGCTTGTTTCTAAGTTCAAAGTTCTGCTTTGTCACGGGCAATCTGCACCTTACTGAATTTTTTTTCGTTATTCCATATGAACCACAGAAACAAGTTCCTTGATAATGGATAAACAATCGTATGAATAAAATATTACTCGTAATGCAAATAAAATTCATACAAGGTCACAATTTTTGTACTATAAATTACCAATGGAGATTGGCGTTAAATTTGTTTGATAGCAATGACCTTGATTGTTCATTTAGTAAACAACTTTGATGATGGACTTTAAAATTATTTGATAGAAGTTGCCTTAGTTGTTCATTTAGTAAACAACCTTGATGATGTGTGATATTTTCGAGGAGTTTAACAAAGCAAACTTGACCCAGTCACTATTACATTGAATGTCATTCTAACTCGTTGTGCATGCTTAAACATCTCGGGTATTGTCCTGAAAATGTGACAGAATATGACGTATTTGGCATAGATGAAATGTAAATCAGAGATAAGCAAAACCTAGGTCAAGGTCAGATATCAGATCTATTGCAGCTGTAATCCGTCTGACGCGGCAACTATCCGATTCAGGTCTATACAACACTGAATGAGAAAACGATAACAAAAATTAGATATGCATCATAGAAGACTTTGCTAAACATCTAAGACGACAAAGACAATATGGATTTTAGATTTGCTTGGAGATGCCAACATATTTACATGACCATTTCAGAAAGATCCAATTCGCTCCAGATAGTTACTTGTCGATACAATATGTATCTCCCTTGTAAGAGAAATTGATACAATTAGTGGCTGGTACATGTCCAGATGTACCAAACCATTAAGTGCATTGCTGGACATAGCGAAATAATTTTACATTACATGACATGAAGCTTCACCTGTAATTAGATTTGAAAAGAAACGTAGAGTTGATATTGCTTTACCTTACCCAAAATATATTGACAAACCTTATATCAACAAGGAAGTCAAACTTAGTATAATAAATTAACCAACGAAACATTTCTCAAAACTGTCCTACATTTGATATAGTAATGGAAGTAAGGTTATTGGAAACTTTTTGCATTTAGGAAAGGTTGACTACAAATGAATTTTGAAGTTCAATTTTTTCATCGCAGCTACATTTTTTGAATTTGTTACAAAGGAGGATTTTGATATATTTTGATATGTCTGTGTTGTGACTTTCAAGGATGCAATGTGCTACTATCTCTTTTACGGCGTCAAACTTGTTTTTACTATATGCACGTTTGAAAGAGGAGTGCTGTTAATCAACTTACTGGTGTATATTGTGCCTTCCTGCTTCGTAGACATTGCCAAATAACTAAGTGTGCATGATCTTTATGCTATAATTTGTTTGACAATATTTTTCATCCTTCCAACATTTTTGCGTGGCTTTTCAACTTTGTGATTATTTCCTATGTCATTTTGACGACTGTGTACATGCATATGATTTTAAGCTATAAATATGATTATAATATTCATTTTGATGTCTTGACAGGATATAATACTTTTTCACTCTTTTTGGAATGATCCACATAATGTAATTACCCTTCATATACATCATATGAATCAAATAGAAACTATAAGATAGTTATTCTTCACTTTTATATTATTTGTAGACCTAGAAAATCTATTGATTGCGTGTTACTTGTACAGATATATGTTGTTGTTTTTTTTATAGAAATATGATCCTATCAGTTAGAGCCTCCGTGCGCCACTAATGCAAAATACTGTTTATAACTTATGTCATTAATAATTAACATATTGAGTAGACTGGATGAATTTTGCTTTACGAAGAAATGTTTATAAGCTTAATAGATGGTCCTAACACCCAAGATTTCCATCAAAGTGACTAAGAGACAACATGTCAATACAAGTTGCTAGTTCATCTAAAATTTGAATATAGAATTTAACACAATTCAAAATTACCTTCACTGAAATTGTATTTCAGTTAAAACACAACTTTCTTTTATAAAGAACAAAATTATTTACTAGTATTGATGTAAATGATTGATAAAAGATTATATTGATAAAGAAATAAAGGTATTCAATTCTCATATATGATGCTGCATATGTTGAACGTGATTTTGAATCGAAGTCGGAACTACAGACTTTGATATAGCTTTTGCCATTTTAATAAATTTATTATGCGATGTCCAGTAGATTGTATTATTTTAGAACAAAGGCATTGTTCGAAGGATTGTCGCTTTATGCAATATTATCAAATTCATTATTGAAATATCATTTTACATGTGTTTACTATTATCATACATACGGGACAGGTTCACTTGATGCACTCATCTGAATATGTCGTTATGTCCGCATGGAAATAACAGAATAGAACCATTTACTGCCATATATCTAGCATAAAACTACACAGAAATAACTTTATTGAGACTTGCATATCCCTATCACACGTTTGTAGCTTAGACGGATGAGATTGGTCATCGCACGAATGTAACAGTTGCCAATGACTTGTTGAAACGCTATCAAACTAATTTTCCACTGCATTATATGACATCCTTTGATGACAGATTACATATAGTAATCGGTAAAAATGATACTAGATGAAGTAGAGCAGGTCAGTGATGGTATTTAATATGTTTAAAACGTCGACTCGAAGAGCCTTTAGTGAATATAGGCTTATTTACAATTTATATTTTCCTTCTTATAATTCAGTTCTGAACGCAACCTTTGATGATGTGCATATGGTTGATGAGATGGTCAATGAAAGGTTTTAGGCAAGACAAATGGGCAACTTGACTATTGCCTATCAGGCCCCAAAATTCTGATTAACTTGTTACTTGCTACTTGATCCATAACATTAATATTATGACAAGTGCTTGCTCTTTGCGAACAATTGTCCAGCATTTCAAACTTTCAACCTTCTTAGAGCAAATGGTCTCTGTAAAATCTGCACTTTGCAATTTGAAGCAATACGTATATGACTTCTTATTCCCAAATTAGATAGAAGCTGATCAGTATAAGGCATTAATGCTAACATTTTTGTAAATCTCTTTCCGATTTGATGTTACATACTACAGATAACAAAACAGTATGGCCAAGAACTGCAATAATTTTCTTAGGTCTCATTCTCGATTTCGTAAACATGGAAATAAGAATGCCACATAAAGTGTAGCAAATCACGACCAAAATTATTGAGATACTTTTTAAACAAAATGGGCACGTTACTGATTATGTAATGTTGATAAAACATATTTAAGTTTGCTTGTGGGGAAATGTTTCGAGGATGCTCATTAAGCAGGAGTTGACAGATACTACTAGACGATTACTATACACTTATCACAATTTGCACAATTAATGAGGGACTCATTTAGTACTCCAAAGCTTGATCGATGATTTTCGTTTCTAATTTTGATGATGGGTCTACTTTTTAATATTTATTATTGGTTATAAATTGCAATTTTAACTTCATTACAGAGAAAGCTGATTGTATATGTCGGGGTTTGTACTGCCTACTTTAACGAAAAGTAGATCTATGCAGTTTCATAGCATATAGTCACAAAAAGACACCATAGTTCTTTAAATATTGACCAACCCAGTTTTAATTGTACATTCCGTGGAACGAATTGACAAATATGAAAATGATTTTCCAGCGTGATGGTCCTGCGTTTGTACATATCTGAATATTCTGACCACGACATCAGGGAGAACGGGGTGGATTTCATCCAGACCTTCGTATTGAAATATTTGCCACTAGGTAACGTTGTCAATCCAAGCATATTACAGGTTCATTGACGTTC
The DNA here is from genome assembly GCA_016746295.1 of Potamilus streckersoni. Lineage (NCBI taxonomy): Eukaryota > Metazoa > Mollusca > Bivalvia > Unionida > Unionidae > Potamilus > Potamilus streckersoni. Next base: position 305,703 of record JAEAOA010000707.1, on the reverse strand, counting down.
TTATCTTCTCAAAAAAAGATAAAATTTATAAATCAGCAAGTTTCATTAATTAGCACCGTATGTATAACTTATACCAGAAGCATATGTAAATGAATTTTCAATATAGAAAGCCTTGTTATTTGACAGCGCCATCTACCCGTGTATTTTGTGTTGTTGTTTTAATTCTTAGTTTTTGCGTTATTCAGTAGGCAAGGGTGCTGCTTTGTTGGCGTATCATGATTTTAGTCAGTGGCTTTGTTTAGATACGTGGGTGCTGTCAGTGAGATAGTGTTGGACAGTTGTAGTATATACATTCCACTTTTGAAATATTTTAACTAATTTTCTTTTTATCTTTGTTGTTTTCATTATTAAAGTTGTAACATTAGTTCTTGGATGCTATTTGTATATATTTTATATGAACATATTTCATAAAATAGTAACATCCATATTATTGAACACTGAATAATTAAATGTTGTATACAAAACCGATGGTTCTGTTAAGTAAGAAATTTAGTATCGTATACTTGCTGCTAGGACGCTAACATATTACTTGATATATTCTGTTTCATGATTGTGTTGTGCGAACTAGTGCCTGGCTATAATGACCTGTCAAAGATTCTGTTAGGTTTGATATTATGTGAATTACAGTATGTCAGCCTCCTCGTCACCAGTAATCATCGCTATGATAAATATATCAAAGGTTCATGTCATTGCTTGGATCTATTACATTTGAAATGTTTATCATGTACATTTATGAATCTGTTTCATCTTTTCAAAATTTCAGTGATTATAAGATCTGGTGAAATATCAATTTAGTAATATAATAGATATTTCATTAATTCTTATATCTGCATCATCAGTCGATTGTTTACAAAAAAACTTTTTGTATTTTTTTTCTGAACCAGTCTGCTAGTTTTGTCCATTCTATCATTTAAAGTCCTTTATGCATGAATGGCCGTAGGACGTATATCCATAAAATCTAAATGGTTAAAGAAAACATAAATAATAATACAAGTTGTTATACATTTCATAATATAAATTATTCATGGTGTGTTGCCTCTTTGTATAAATTATCAAACAGTAACAGCAATGTTTAAAGATAGGTCAGCTGACCTAACTAACAAAGAAACAAATCCTAACACTATAATTTAGTCATACTATTTGATTTATTTGACCCGCCGTTGTAAAACTAGTACTTGTTTGTAAATGTATGTTCAAAAGCCAGAGATACTAATTAAAATGTAGTCATTCAGCATTCATAATTTTTAACTTAATTATCGTTGTCATCATATAAATTTTCGTATCAATTGTTTTGCAGATGAATAAGATTATGAATATTTTTAGTAACATAAAGCTTTGGATTCCATAATGATTCAATTTACCCATACTTTCTAATATAATTATTCACTTTACCCATGTTCTCTAATAAACTCATTTTTTCTCTCCACTAGTTTGCTGCGTATTGTTAAATGCCAAATCAATAAATATTTCTAAACCTAAAACACATTTTATATTTTAATGCCATAAATATTATTGATGGTTTTCCTCTATCATAGTACATTACATTTAACATTATTTATTTATCACTTTAGCTCACATGTGAGTTAAGTTTTATATCTGTTTTGCATTCATCTATATATCTAAATATATTTGCCCTATCCCAAAATGCCATACCGAGAAATAAAAGAATACAAATATGTTGAGACAGTGAACTGCTGATGTGTACTACTGCTAAACCGAAGAATATCAGCAGCATTTGAATTCCATAAAATTAATATATTCACTGTTTTTCAAAGTTTCAACGTTTCGCACAATATCAACTTTATTACAAGGAAATTAAGACATTGTGAAAACTATTGACAGCAAAAAGGTAAATTATAAGCAAAACGTTATTTTTGTATCGCTAACAGGGAATCAATGACTATTGATAATTTTACATTCTATTTCTAGTTGTTTCAATATACAAACGATATGAATGGCTTTGTCCTTTTTGAATACTTGGTAATTTAGGAACTAAAGATATATGTGTAACAAGGGATCCATATTCTCGGGCTTTATTGCGCTATCACTACCGCCCACCTGTGCATACGTGCCCATGTTCCCCGAGCTTTGAGCTCAGAAGTTTGATCCTATTTCCAGTATTCTAGTGAGCATCTAAAGGCTATCTTCCATCTTCATAGAATAATGACTGTGTAATATCTGGAGATTATTTAAGCTTAGTATTATGTTGTCTTCCAAAGCAAAGGACAATTACATATTAGGGTTATATATATATATATATATATATATATATATATTTATTTATATATATATATATATATATATATATATATATATATATATATATATATATATATATATAATTAAGAAAAGCCAAGATTAATATTTACTAAATACACATTAACCTCCCCTCAACACCACGACATAGGTTTACATGATTATTAAATCCCTTTCAATTTACGTCCATATTCCAAATAAAATTCGTAACTAAACTTTCTGTTATGTAAGCAAAGTAAGTATAAGGAAAATATACACTATGTAACTTTGCAAATATTCATTCGTATTTATTCAGGAAAACTAAATCAAAGAAAGTAATTGCTACGTCAGTTAATAACAAATCTTATTTTTCGCAAAACAAAATTTATTTAAAACAAATAAAATTTCCAAATATTGCAACATTGCACTAAGCATGCAGGCAAATTGATTGGTTTCTTTCTTATTTTCATACTGCACTTTTAACACATTATCGGTTATATCATGTGAAGGAAATAGACGCTAAATGTATATTCCAGTGAAACATGGAAGCAGCAGACCCTAGTGGCCATGGACTTATCCTGAACCTGCGTCTAATATATAATGAATTTGACCCTCTACCAACTAAGAAAGAATTAATATTTTCTGGGATGTTATTTAATTTCTAGAGGTATCCATTTTCATGGTTTTGCGAATATTTATATTTTTGGCGATACCTAAATTTGTAAATATGAGAAATGCTCGTCTTCATTCTACAGGGGACTCACTATTGGTTATGTCATTGTAGGAACTGAAATATACAGGAAATCTGGTATAAAAGTCGAAAATAACAAAGTGCAAGGGACACGAAAACAAAGGCAAACTGACCTGCAATAAAATATGTATTTTGATTACTAAACTTTGATTCAAACCATCACATGATATTTATCATCAAACTAGATAGTTGCAGGTAGGACACACATGCTGCCACTTGTAGGGGTTGAAAAAGGTAAGCATCAAAATATAGTTCCAATAAAAATTCACAAAGGTAGGTGGGTATATAATGTACATATTGAATGTGGAAACCTGATTTATGCTCACTGATTTCCTTGCATCCGCTGTGAAATAAAATATAACTGCCAATAGAAACATCAATTGTACTTTACTGCTAATGGATGCCAATAACTATAAAAGTATACAAAGCATCTCATCTAATGCAATTTTGTTACAAGAATAACTGCATAACTATTTTGCTATCCACCGCTTCCGATAGAACTTCATTCAACAATTTACGGCTGTTTTTGGCAAACATTGTGTATTTTGCCACATATTTATATGAGTTTCTAGATTCACTTAATAATGCATGTTTAGTGGTTACCTGATCAAGTTCCAGTAGATTTACTGCACATGAATCCCAAGCTGCTATCAACGTTCAGAAAATGGAGGAATAAATTAATATATATCTCTCTCAAAATCGCTATCAGCAGAAGTCTATTCTTTTATAAATGAACATTGAATTCTAACAATAGTTCGTGTTTTGCCATCTTACAATTACCAAAGGACAAATTAAGGTTTTATTCAAAAGACATTGAAAGCTTTGCTGAATTAATGTCATATTTCATGTTATAGTTTATTCGATAATACATGTGCATTTTCAAAATTTTCAAAACAATATATAATCGAACAGATAATGAACTTTCGAGGTGATGTTCATTACAAGCATTGTTTTACAGTTGTATGTTCTGTATTGTTTTCTGATTATGTTATTGGTGGGGGAACTAAACGTATATTATAAGGTCTCTCTTGAATTACTTTATTGCCATGCGTTTGTAAACTGTATGCAAATCTCAAGATATAGCTAATAAAATCCACAAGAGCTAGTGTAAAATCAATATTTGGAGAACGATTCAGAATATATTGTTATTTTGTTTTAGTTTTCGGTGTTACTCAGCCACAAATTTTACTAAAAGCAATGTGTCCTGTATTTATCTATTGTCATATGCACGCAACATAAAGTACCAACCCTGTTGCTGGTCTTCATTCTTCATTTTCTATCGATTTTCAAAGAATCTTTTCTATTACGGAAATGATCTAGAATGAGTAATGATAGATGGTTTCGATTCGCGTTTCATCCTATTGGATTAGGCTAAATCTTATTTGGCCAAGCAGAAGCAACCAGCATGCTATCTTTAAATTAATAATGCTTAACCGAAATGCCAAATAGGAAAAGAGAAACTAATGTTCAAGAAGATTTCGAAATTATATCATCATGCAACATTTAATTCAGAATATATTTGGGTTCTATCTTCTGAATTCTTACCAATTATGTCTTTCTTAAATAGGACATGTATACACTTTCCAAACTAAATCAGTTGTATTTGATCATTCATTGTAACAAAGTAATCAAGTCTCTTTTACTGCACGCGATATCACGCAAAACCTGAATGATATTTAAAATATTATCGGCCTAATGCTCAGAGGATCCTGATAAGTCAAATATCAAATATGCAATTAAATATGCATTTTATATCACATTTTGCAATTTTCATCACTTGCAGTATGCATTCCTTCCCTACCCACTCCATACCCATACAATCTATAATTATTCTAGCGTGTGTTGGAAATATTTATGTGCTTAGTATGTCTTCGTCTCTCTATGTAACACTTTACAAAATATGCTTAATTTTAACAGAAATGTCACTGTTATGACAAAACACAATGCCTCTCATGTACATTATTCTATAAACTATTATTCATGATTATAAGTTGTAAATGTGGTTACTTTAAAACAAATAATATCAATGAGAATTTATGGATTGGTTTGTACTGTAAGATCAGCCATGAAAATATTTCGTAGAATCATTCATACTATTTCAAATTTGAGACATGCAGTAATTTAAGTGAACATCAATTTAAGTGAATGGATGATTTTTTTTGTTAGGTATGGCAAAAAATTACTTTTTTGGAAGTACTTTATTGCAATGGTCCTAATACAGTTAATAAGAATGTAAGTGACTTGAATATTATCAACACTCTTGGGAGGATAACCTTACACACCTTTGCCACATAAATATGTTAAATGAGTTTGTTAATGGAGATGGGCATGTTAATCATTTAGTTGTAAGTGTCCCATACAGCGAAAACTTAAAACATGACAATCTTTATTACTGTATTAACTTTCGTTTGAGCAAATTGTGGATTCAACACTATTGAAACAGCAAACATAAGGAATGGATCCTCTCAAAGAGGAATGTTTTCGAAAAGGCCATTCATTATTTGCTGGTGTTAAATGTTTAGAAAATGTAATGAGAGAATGTCAGGTTAACTTATAAACGTTAAGGAATACTCTCTCTCTCTCTCTCTCTCTCTCTCTCTCTCTCTCTCTCTCTCTCTCTCTCTCTCTCTCTCTCTCTCTCTCTCTCTCTCTCTCTCTCTCTCTCTCTCTCTCTCTCTCTCTCTCTCTCTCTCTCTCTCTCTCTCTGCCTTTTCTGTGCCTATCAAGAATAAAACAAATCATGCGATATTTTACAATGGCTGGATATTATCAAACATTTTGCTTCAGGTTTTCATGACTGCATAAATAAAAGGCCATCCTTATGAGTGTACAAGTTCTCTTAGCTGCAAAATTTGAATCAATCATTTAAAATTTGCATTTATGTATGTGATCTACAGGCTTAAGGAGAATTGTTTCAAGAGAAGTATGGTGCGGATCATCTAGTGTGATATTATATATATATATATATATATATATATATATATATATATATATATATATATATATATATATATATATATATATATATATATATATATATAAAATATATACGAAAAATTGGCTTTGATATTGGCTTACAACAATTCAACTGCATATTAGATTAGCTCCTTTTCGGATTATTTTATTCAAAGACCACAACCCCTAACAATGGTTGCAAAATGAAATTAAAACCTCAGAGATAGTTGAATGGAGTTTGATGTTGCAGGAAAAAAACATTGACATTCGACACATCAAAGTATAATTTTAGATGTACTTTCATATGCTTGAATCTGTGTATACCTTTTGTCATTTATAAGACATCTATACTATGTAAGTTTAATTCCTATAGCATGATACGTTTATATGACTAAAATGTATTAAGGAAATGTTTTATTGTACACGTAAATTGTAAGCTAAACTATACCAATCTATTCGTGTATCAGCACCAATTGATATTCATTTTGAAAACCACCAGAATTCGTTTCGAATACTCTAGACTTTTCGACCTGTGATGCACTTTAAGGACTATTCCGGATTTCATTCACAATAATGCAAATCCTTTTAAACTTTTCTCTTGGAAATAAATTAGTTTGTATAATTTTGCAAAACGTGTCTGTTTTTTGCTCCTTTATATTACTTAGTCCAAAAAACATAGTCATAACGCTGTCAACGAAACTAATAATTATGGTGGCATAAAATTCGCTTTAATTTAAGTTTGACAGCTCTCTGTAGTCTATGTTTCAATGATTTCCAAAAAAAGATTAAAACTGTAACTGTTAGCCAGACAGAATCCTTCTAATCAGTTTACACCGTTGGACCTACATCACATAATCATCAGTTTTTTTTAATCAACCAGTAGACTTCAAAAACATGGGATTAAAAGCTGCCAATCTAGATTTTGTATTCGTTGTTTTTTCTATATAGAATGAAGCTATAAGAAGTTCGGTAAGAGATACTTAAGGGTGCAACAAGAACACTTTTGTAAGCAAAAGCATTTTTATTATCAAAGTTTGTTGTCTCTACGTAATTTTTCCTGCATATGGCATAGATGACAATAATTCCGTACTAAGATTGCCAAACACTTTGATTTCAAATTGCCGCATGCGTCATGTCCACCAGAAGAATCCATTGGAAATCCATTCTGCGGATTGCGGTGAGCAAAGTAATTGGTTCCTGTAAGGCATTTTTAAATAATGGGTCCATGAAAACCAGAGGCGTTCTTGATGTTGCCTTTTGAGCAATATATTCTCATATAAATTGCGAACAGCGAGCTACCAATCCATTGTTTCTTGATTGATAGTGAATAACAGTATGGGTACATAATATACCTCCAGAGTTGTAGTTTCTTCTACCTAAAGTCAGTCTTGTATATATTGCCTTCTTATGTAGTGCCGTTTTGCATTATTCGATGGAAAAAAGAACTATTTTGCATTAGTTACGCTAGCGCATATTCAATAAAATACAAAGCTTAGAACAATTTTGGAGTCACATTAATAATGTAACAAGCATAAAACCATTGGACATTTTTAAACTTAAAGCCTCTAATGGATATATTATAATTGTTTCACTGCATATCGTCAATGACAAAAATTTAAATTTACAATGTCTGAACCAAGAAATACAGTGATGATATTAGAAAATTTATATCTTTATTTCGAAGCATACAAGTATGATATTCATCTTCATTTTTTTGATTACACGTGCTCAGACAAGAGTAAATCATGTCAATAGTCATTATTTACTTATATCGTACAACGAAAAATAAGTATATGATATCCTAATATAAGAGTGATAATTAATTCTCATTTACATTTATGATGACGTTGCTTTTATTTTTTCTTGATCCTCAAATATCATAAATATCAGTATAAATATTATGGTGAAAATATAGATAGAAACGACATCTGGTTTGAATCAACACATAATCATTAGGACAGCTAAGCTTTGCACACTGGTTCATTTGGGTAGAGACCAGGAGAAGTACATTATCCTGACAACTAAATTTTACAACTAGGTGAAACCATAACAATTTCAGCTGAGTCGAATCCACGAGAAGTACACCATACGGACAGCAAAACGTTATATTTTACTCAGTACCGTAACAAGTTGCAAAGGACGATCTGAAACAATATTTAGTAAAGCTATGACAGTTAAACCTCAGCATTAACCAAACCAAAATAAACTCATCATAATCGAAGAGAATTACATCCTGATGAGTTAACGGGATGTACATGGCTATGGAGATAACCTTTCCACTGCTGTAATAAATCTGACACGTTCGGGTAAGTAGTAACCAGGAAAACTACCAAGTGACAGTTTAGAATCCGAAATGTAAGCAAACTCTTCAAAAGAGAATTTTTCATCAAGTGCCTTAAGACATTGGCTATTGCTAACAAATAATTAAGAAAGTGCCTTAAGACATTGGCTATTGCTAACAAATAATTAAGGAATCTATTTCACTCACTTTCAAAGTGCTTGTAACCTTCTATATTGATTTTCAGTTTTATATATAATTATTATCAATTTGTAATTATAGGATTTACTTCTGTCGAAATGCAATTGTTATGTCAGCTAAATGTTTACAACAAAATACCTTTTAATTAACAGGTAATAAAAAGTTCGTACTTTAGATCAAATATTCAATAAAATAATTTTATTGCAAAAAATTTTTATATTAGTTTGGAACATTTAATCTTTGAATATTTTTGGATAATTGTTAACTTATTAGACCTTTACATTCAATCAAAACTACAAAAATTATAGAATTGTCTGAAGTAGTTTATTTTTCAATAAATAAAGCATATTTATTATATAAATTAAATGTATAATTTGGTATAATTTTTCAACATTGGGTGATGTTTAATTTCAGTAAAGAATTGCTACAATGCAGACCTCATTTTATGACTTCCGTTATCGAGTTCGAGTTAGAGCCCAATACCTCTCAACGCACTAGTAGACACATCGAAGGATGTGACGTCCTTAAATGGAGGCCATAATGATGTCTTTTATCTCTCTTTCTATCTGAGAGTTGTCTGGTCAATAAATTGGCCGTTATAAAATGAACCTCAATCAGTTCAACTTACCACACCAATGAGTTTCTAACCCAATAATCATTTACATCGTACAATATTACATTTCATCGTACAATCGTATGCTCGGTACATTTTTAATGTGACTCCAAAAATGTTCTAAGCTTTGTATTTTATTGAATATTCGCTAGCGTAACTAATCCAAACATCGTACACCAATGGGTTTCTAACCGAATGATCATTTACATCGTACAATCTTTAATAATGAATGATTCTTAGTCTAAGGAACCTCTTTATCATTCGAATACCCGGCAATCATATTTGTGAATAGAGATGGTAAATTAAAAACATAAAAATCTGCAATCTATGTTCTCCTCTTTACATTGTGGTTCTTCAAAAAAATCAAAATACATTACTTTTTTCTTTTATTTTATATCAGCATATTTTAGAATTTAAAATACAAAACAGCACCTTAAATAGTATGAGATCACTTTATCTGTTAAGTGCCGATACTTAGCACATATTTGTAAGGTATCGGTTTAATGTGATTATATCTTCAAACTTTTATGATACCTTCATTCTTACCATAGTGCCGACAATGTTTGTCACAAACTGAAACATTACAGAAATAAATCATTCAGCGAATGTGGGTATGCGAGAAAGCTTGCCAGACACACATACATATGTGTCTGTGTGTGCGTGTGTATAAAACTTTTCTCGTAACTAATAAAAGAAAATTTCAATGCTGAGTCGTCGAAAGGGCAATCTTTTCATTTTTCTGTCGGGTTAGAAAACAAAAATAATGTACCACACTATCCTAAAGTCTCTGACACAAAGGCAAGGATATAATTTGTTACGATCTAACAAGCCTCAAGCAGACGCCGTTTTTAATAAAGGATATATATTTTCTAAATTACCTTAAAGGCGATTTCTGTTTGAGGCAAAACTCATATTTAGACAATATTTTATCAAATCCCAGAAAGCTTTCAAGCTTGTAAAGAGGTGTAAATGTTCCTTACGTTCACAATGAGTCATGTACCATTAATTTGCATCGATGATGGTTCTAAGAACTGACAGACCGATTCAGGAATATTTATCATCTCTTTAGTTTAAGACAACGTGTTGATATCCACGTGAAAGAAAGATACAAGTGAGTGTTTGAATTTCTTTTTTTTAAGCTTCGGCGTCAAGCGAAGATATTTTTGCATTTTCTAATTATCCTTAAGTTTTATATCCACATGGTCTCTCTATTAAGAAGACTAAAAGAAGATATGTGACAGAGAAGAACACGAAAAAGAATTTCAATATATTCAAAAGTATAACATTATGTCATAATTGTCAGACGAAAATGTGTTGGCAACTATATTGGCTAATTAGTTTCATTCTCAAAACCGTTGCCTGTTATTACGATCTCGTCTATTATTGCATCACTTCATTGCCAAAAAACATGACTGAAATCTTCCTGGTACGGATAGCATCATTTATAGAGATTTCAAAGGTATTTAGAAAATAGAAACACACTACAATGAATTTCTACTATTGGAGAATTTATATAATACAATGTACTGTGAGTCGTACAAAGCATTCGTTAGATTGCTTTCTATTTGGAGAAAACGTGCAAAATTAGTCTCTTGTGTCTCGCTATGAAATATTTGGGTTTTCTCTGTTTTTCAGATTTTTACACACTTATCAATCGGAATGTTTCATTCGGAGAAAAGGAGGAATTTATCTTCTCTTTTTGGTCATGTCCTACAAATTAATAATACATATTAATTCAGGAAAGACATATTGGTTATATAAGGTTTCAAATAGTCGCGAAATACTATTAATTTCATACTCTGAAATCAGACTAAAAATTCAAAGATACGTCCAATCATATAATTCCTGTTCATCTCCGACTCTCCCACTGTACACTTTCTTCAAATCGATATAGGTAATTTAAAGAAATAAATCTTTACAATAGTTGAAAAATGTCTTTGTTCATATATATATATATATATATATATATATATATATATATATATATAATGTTTGTGTGTGTGTGTGTGTGGTTGGTTGGTTGAATTTTTACGGCGTTGCACCAGCACGATGAAGCTATTTAGCGCCATACAAAATGTTATATATTTAATTATGTACAAGAGGTAAAAGGTTTTGTATATACCAGCGATAAGAACCCAAATAGTTAACGGTAAAATGATAAAAATGGTAACGCTGATAAATAAATAAAGTTTACCGATCAACGGGGATTGCAATTAATGTATAACAACGTAAACAGATGAATGGTAATTAAAATATACCGAACGTACATATATAGCACATGCAAATGTTCAAGGTGATAACATAATAGCTATAACTTAATATAAATCTGTACGACCGTAAGTAAGTGTATTATATAAGAAATGCTAACTGTATCAAAGAGCTCCGTCATGTCTTGCACATTATAATATTGACTACGTGTAGATTAGAGGTCTAAACAATCCAGCAAAAAGTGCTTAATAGTGAATGTTGCATTGCAAGATATGCACTCTGGTGGGTCTTCTCCTTTTAGTATGTAGGAGTTGGTTAAATAAGTATGACCGATTCGAATTATTGCAGCGAGGTTGGTTTGTTATTCACGGCATCATTTCATGACACCTGCCGGTTCGGATGTATACAGTCTTGATACTATGTCTAAAATCAGTACATGAATCAAAAGATTAGGTAAAGGCTGCTGCAGCCATCGTTAGTGGAAAACACACAACCGAAGTTCGCTTGCAAAATGGTACGTCAATATTTTCAGCAGAAATCAGAGCTGATGAAATATATATATATATATATATATATATATATATATATATATATATATATATATATATATATATATATATATATATATATATATATATATATATATAAGGGAGAGAGAGATTTGCCAATAATAACATAATGATTTTTAAGTGACAACTAAACAGGAAAGATTGAAATGAATTTGTATTCATCTTCGACTATATTATTTACACAAAGTTCACATTTCCTTTAAATGTCATTTGTCTCCTACATATTTACCAGTCATGATATTTGAAATAAGTGCAATTCTTAATTTACTTAAAACATCTCTGTGGCTAGTATTAGCAATTTTTTTAGGACTCCAGTCTAAACAAAGTTTGTCTTTAAATCTTTGATTAAAACAGCTATGCAAAGAAGATATCTGAACTTAATTTGGAAAATATCAGACTTCTATAAAGCTTGAGATCAATAAGATCAGTGTTTCTTTCATAATATATAAATATAAATTATTCTGTGTTTCGAAGAATCTATGTTTTGTTTAGCAGTTTCAACCAATACTTAATGATATGTACGTATATAGTTACATGTGTGATTTTGGTTTGGACTTTTAATGTAGTTTTAACAGTATTTGTGTCATATCGCTACCATGTCTGCTTTGTTGCAGTGTAGATAGATGTGTAGCACTGTAGCATCATGCCGCAGACATGTTGTATGATGTTCAGCACAGTCACATTATCCTGACAATAGGAAGGCCAGTCCTAAGACTAACCTTTTATTGCTCAGAGCCTATTAAGGCAGCTGTTAATACCATTTCTTTTATAAGTCTTTGGTATGACTTGGCTGGACATCAAACCAGAAACTTCCCGCATCCGAGGAAGACGCCCTTCCTAGTTGGCAACCGGAGCGGTTTATAGTTACACAGAGGTAAAATCGGCCTAACTCTCCATGTACAAACATGTTCTTTCTATAAAGTTGCACATCTAGTAACAACGGTCAATATTTTTGTATACCCGTTATATTGTTCTAATTTCAGATATATTTCGTTATATTGTTCTAATTTTGTATACCCGTTATATTGTTCTAATTTCAGATATATTTCGTTATATTGTTCTAATTTTGTATACCCGTTATATTGTTCTAATTTCTAATTGCTCTAAGTTTACAGCAATAAGGAATCTTGGAAATACAAAATAATAAACAAAACTTTTTATATTCACTGTATATTGTAGATCTTTAGTATAATTCAAACGTATGCTCATTGTCTTGACACCATTGTCAGCAACGATATCTGTAGCACACCTAAACGAGCCTTTGCTATGAAACTCAAGTCCTAAATAATTAAAAGTATTCTCCTTACTTGGAAACGTCGAGACGTCTAACCATTCTGCTAAAAATAATATCTTTTGTTTATCTATTTACAAATGTATTCCATTTGATACAAAACTGAGTATGCATCGAACTTCTCTAGAATGCGTGTATACCTTCTCCTGCAACCTAATGTTACTGTAGTATCAGCAGATAGCAAAATGGCAAAATAAATACAGACATAAGTTGCTCATTCGATAGATTGGCGGTATGAAAATCTTTGGTTCATCCAAACGTTAAGGTCATATTCACGGCGGACAACCCATACCACTCACACTTAAATTGTTTCAAATCAGCAGCTGCAAACTCATTTGATTTCGAACGCTATCTTGGTGGGGAATGAAATCCATCTTGCATATCTGTGCGGATTTTGTACACACCATCTTATTATCTATTTCATGTTTTATGCGTTTACTGTTATTTATGAACTGAGAATTACTTACTCAAACAGGGGAATTAAGTGATTATTGTCCATGCATTCATATATGATTGGTCTAAATGCCTAAATTAAACTACATTTATCCACTACAATTTTGCTTATATTTTCAATTATTTTTACTCAAATCCAGTTACTTAGAATGTTTCACTTACTGCATTCAATTCGTGGACGATATACTTAGTCCTACAAGATCTGGTGATTCATGATTTATAAATTTGGTTAATTTTTTTTAAATTTTCATGCTAAAAACCATCTGTAGTAGAAACAAATTACTTCCGTTTCAAAAGAAAATTAGGTTTTGCAGAAATATGGACTAACTTATAACAATAATTTACACATGATAACAAGTCTTTGCCTTGTAACTGCAGGTGCTTCACAATTCGACCTGTCTTATTAGGCATCAGCGAACGGTTATATAATTAGCCGCATGCACGAGTGAGCTTTAAGCCTCTTATGGATACAAATTTTAGACGTCTCAAATCCGATATTGAGGAAGAAATGTCTTCCACAGTTCCAAATGATTATTAATACACTAAAAAGATGTCCATGAAAATATAGTCTCTTTGACGATTACAGTTAGCAACATACGTCATGTCTGCCTCTAGTTTGCTGTCAAAATATTTTATTTTACGGAGAAATGGACGAGCATTTTAGAGCTTAATGTGTTCTTTATGTATTATTTATCTTTATTTTCACTTCATTCTTTTGCTTGCTCCGTTATTCGTAAAAATAAAATATGACAAACATAAACAAAATGGGATAATCGGTGTTCTAAAACTGAAATGAAGAATCGTTACTCCCTGTCATAGAAACCGTTAAATTGTCAAAAGAGGGAATATATTTGTTACAGCAGAAACATGTATTTACACAATCAATAGAAAAGCAACATTTATAGATATTGCGTGGTAAAGCTCAGTTTCCAGTTCACGTTGTGTTTTCGAGGCGACAGTATCAATATATATATATATATATATATATATATATATATATATATATATATATATATATATATATATATATATATATATATATATATATATATATATATATATATATATATATATTGGTAGTCTTTCGGGCTTCGAGAAAGACATACTGTGCGTTCTCATCGACGATGGACACGCTTGTGGCTCCGGAGTCCAAATTCCGAAGGACAAAGGTAGTTGCAGGTGTGGCATGGGACACCAATGGTTGGCAGGGACGTAGCTCTGTGACGTCTCTAACGAGCTACAGCAAGAATCTGGTGGACTTTTCTGGTCACGGCTCGCAAGTTTATTTCTCTCTGAGTCAGAGAGCTCGTGGAGAGCTGGTGGAGTTGAATGTCTGTCTATTTGATGTACGTCTTGAGGCTGGCTTTGTACATCTTGCGAGGGCGGCCTTAATTTCGGTCACACTCGGCTAGGTCGCCAAAGAACGCTGTTTTGGGATTCTTTATTTATCCATGTGGATAACATGGCTCGTCCAACAAAGCTGGGTTGGGAATAGTTTTAGTTTATTCTGTTGGCTCTATCAAGGACATCCTGGTTGGGGACTCGGTCATTCCACTTGAATAGCATGATGGATCTCAAAGACTGCTGATGGAACTTTCCCAATTGACTGATGTGCTTTCGGTAGAGAGTTTATGTTTCACAGACATACAACAGAGAGATGTGAGGACAACTCCAATATACACCTTTATCTTTGTTAACGGTGTATCTCCTTGTGTACATAATCCTGTCTGACTGCATTTGATAAGAGGAATTTCTCAGAGGGTTGACCGTCTTAGAGAAATTCTTCAGTTATGTCATCATGGAAAGGCCGAATGAGGTTGGTAAACTTTTGTGGACAGTCAAGCTTCTTAAGAAGAACCCACAGTGCCTATATGTTGACTGTTTAGAATGCCTTGATCAGTTCCACGAAGACGGAATACAGATCCATGTTCATGCTCAAGGTCTCTCTCTTGGACTTGTCTCATTCCGAAGATCATGTCAGCGATGGCACTGAAGACGTCATGGCCATCCAACGCTGACGAAAAGTCCACAGCCGTGACGAATCTTCCTATCATTGTGTCCCAACTACCAAGGCCGAGAGAGTGAGTTGGTTTTGTTCAAATGCTGTTTCACTTAAATCTCCTGCACGCACATGTTATGTTGTGCACTTATCATTCATCCCCATCATCACACTCATAGTTCCCTGCCTGAACCTACCAAAGTACTACGGCAATGGGCAACTTGCGAAGCAACATGTGGAGATGACCACTGGTAGTTGTAGTCAGAGACCTGCACTTAGGCGATCCTCGAACAAGTGGTCGATCTGCTCTGTACCTATGGCAACGTAACAGTTTGGCAGCATCCAGGGCAACTGATCAGAACGTTTCATGAAAGTGATGTTTACCCTGAATAGGGGGAAGGGCCAAGAAAAGGTGGCCTAACAATTGCTAGCCCTTTAAAATCAGGCCACCTTGCCGATTCTGGCATGAACATCCACATCTGCGGTCGAAACCATCAAAGAAACAAACTTCTTATTAGAGCATGGAATATCCGTACTATCATGCACAGACAACTTAGCACGACCTCACATGAGAACATCCATAATTCCTAAGGAGCTTTCACGCTACTATATCGAAATTGCGGCCTTGAGTGAAGCCAAGTTCATAGAGGAGGGTTCTCTGACTGAGTTAACGAGCGGCAATATATTCTTCTGAGAAGACAGGATCCACGTATTCTGTATGGATGTGAAAGCAAGTCTTATGAAGCATCTTACAGACCTGCCTGTTGATATTAATGAGAGGCTAAATAAATTGTGGCTATCTATCAACTACAATCACCACACAACAATCATCACCGCTCCCGCCACTACCCTCACGATCCCAGCAGAAACCATCAAGCAGTTATATGCGGACCTCATCTCTGGATTGTGCTCAGTTCCAGCTCAAGATCATACTACTTAGGGAACTTCATCGCCCGTGGTAGAAGAAAAGGTGTGCTTGGCAAGCACGGTGTCGGCAAGATCAACAAAATCAGACTGCTCTTACTCAGCAAATGCTCAGACTTTGACAACCTTATTACAAACTCAATATTCAGAATGGCGAACAAGCATAAGAACATAAGGATGCACCCCAGATCTCATCAATGGTACCTGATCGACTATATAATAATCCATAAGCCCGATGCACAAGATCTCATGATCACCAAGGCCATGAGAGGAGCAGACTACAGACTTGTCCGAACTACCCACATCACCCAAGGCGGACTTAGCTGATGCGCACAGCCTTCAACATTATCAAACTGCAGCAGCCTTACACCCATACACCCAGCTCGATTTCCAGAACAGCCAAGATAACAAACTGTCTACCCTACCAACGGATACACACCCACCCACACACCCACACCCACACACACATTAATATATATATATATATATATATATATATATATATATATATATATATATATATATATATATATATATATATATATATATATATATATATATATTCGGGTGGGTGGGGTTTTTCCTTTTAAGTCATAACTTATTCCTGTTTGGCCTGTTATTCATTCTGGTATTGATTTGAGGTGAAAGTAGGGTAGACATATGCAAGTAACATAGAATGTTCAAAATAATGGTGTCATTACCACAACAAAGGAGAAAGTTCTGACAGGCTTAATCGGATAAAAATGCACATTAAAAAAAAACTAGGCAACGTAAGATATCGTCAGTCCGTAAGTAAGCAGTAAATTATTGTTTATCGCAACATAGTAACGAGTTACAAATTGAGCACAATAGATAATATAAATTTCGATCGATCATCATCCGAAGCAGCCATGTATTTTCGACCAGAGACGGTCTCAAGACTATGTAATTTATGGAAACTAGGTCCATCTAGAAACTATTATAAATATTCCTAATAAAAAGATACAAATATGATACATTTTTGAGACAGCTTGAAGTCCAGCGTAATTGTATTTGTTGTTAACACTTACTTGGCATTACGATGGCACCTCTTGTTTAAGCACATCATTTTATATTTCTGTGGGTTCTCATGAAGTTTCTCGAAAGATGATTTTGTCGCAATCATCCAGCCTTATTTACGTTTACTAGCTGTCCTAGTTACTGAAAACTTGCCAGAACAAAAGTTATTGTCATTCTGTTATAATTTAAATTTTCTTTTGTGTAAAATGCCTTCTAATAAATTCAAGAACCGATTGAAAAATAATCACCCACCTACATTAATGACTTTAGAATATATTTGTAAATGAAATTTTTATAGTTATTCTCTATTTTGGTTATTTACTTCACGGAAATCTCTCGATCAATTATCATATCACTGGCAATCTAATTCAAATCAGATTTCCGCTGTCCTACATAAAGATCTGATATAGACCCCTGCGTAGTCATATTCTTGTAACCTGTCTTATTACCATAATCGCTAATTTCATCAACCAATCAGACGATGTCTCCCATCTTCGCGTTTGGAGACTGAGCAGTGTGAATGAAGAGCACGAGTGTGTACCAAACGATTTGATTCACTTTCAGGTTTTTGAAAGCTGCATTTCTCTTATCGCGATTCAAACATCACCAGAACATGACCCGCAAGCGATTATCATCAGATCTTCAGGTACGACATCAGATTTTAATCAGATTGGTTGACTGGTTACTAGCTCTAATTGGTTGGTTCCTGGCGCTTGTTTGATAGATCACTTAATGAAAGGAAGAACTTAGCGTACACTGACAACAACAAAATAGCAATAGTGATAGGTCTTACGTTCGAGTTACGTCTGATATAATGTTTAGATTGTTGTAAGGTCCATATTAGGCTTCTGTTGATATAAGTGCAAACGTTTAAGAAAAAATGTTGGATATGCAAGATGACCCAGCACAAGCACATGTTCGCCTTAAATAAAGTTAGCATAAACTATCAAAACTAGTCGCTTTACGGAATTTAAAATAATAAATAAACTAAATGTTGTAAAAGCCCTTTACTGATTAAAGTCCTTCTCGTGACTGGATAATTTTGAAATGTCGGCAAAATTAAAATTGCAAAATTAAACTTATCGTATATTAAATAGTATTTTATTTAGAAATCTCTATAAAAACATGTCCCATCAAAAGAAGAGAGTAACGAGTGAATTTCATATTATGCAAAAAGCATATTGTCGCGGATAGATTATCGTAAACACTTTAGATACACGGATTATAGTCGATAAGTAATTTATAGCCAGTGAAGTACTTTTATACTACTGAGTCTATTAGTTTAGTTCATTTGGTGTGTGCTGTATTCTTTATTCTCAATTACTCTTGTAAGATTATCTCCTTGGTGCACTGGTACTCTTTTAACCTTGATCTGTCAGCTGCCAAATAGTTTTTCTAGAGTAAAGCTTTTTTTTGCATGTAGGCCTCGATATTTATTTATTCCATAATTATATATAAAACTGCTTTATTTAAACGCGCATATCTTTAATTTCTGCCGGACTAAAAAAATTTAAAATTAATTTGTACATTAATCTGTTACATCGAAAAAAAAACGCAATAATAAGTTTGAAAAAATGATACTTTAACATGACCTGTCTTCTGCTTAGAAATGTCCTTTCAGTTAGCTTTGTGATGGTCTCGATTGACGTGCATTTCGGTGGCTCGAGTCACGACTACTCCGCTGTATTTAAAAAAAAAAATAAAGTTGGCGTGCTTAATGACACGTGGATTTTTTTAATTACTGTCTTCCTTAGATTGTGCATTGGAGAACATATAGTTTTCACACACAATTTGGATATGCAAAAGAAAATTCACCTCATCTTCATTTAATAGTAATAACTATAAAATGTTGATTTTCCATTTCCTTCTTTCTATTTAATAAATTATTTCTAGATAGAATTATTTACGTTCTAGCATGTAATCTGTGTCAGTTTTTTTCATAGAATAATATCCATTAATCTAAACTGGAATAACGCAAATGTAATGGAAAGAAGTCAATGCGTAAGCTTTGTCATTGAATGGGGCTTACTATGTTTTGGTGAAGACGTTAGTAACGTATAGGGAATACACCATTACTAATTGAAGGTATAAATTTTGATATTCTAATAGCATAAAGGACCAGCACCGCAAAAGTTCAAATTAAGCTGTTGCCAGTGGGAAATCCAAGTTTTGCGAAACTTGTACCATTCAGCTGTTCATATTCTTCACTCTACAATATTAATGTTTCCTATCACATCTAAGAATAGCCTTATCAGACAAAATATAACTCTACATCATATTCTTCTGCAGCGCTATACGCTTTATTGGTGCTACTGGATTGCTGCATTTCATATATAATCTAGTACAGAAAAAAATGACAGACAAGGTATTAATTCTTCCTACGTTTAAAAGAGTAAAGTCAAATTTTCTTTTTCTTCAAAGAGAAAAAGTGCAAAGTCAGAAAATCGCCTTCTGCTTCAACTGCATAATATTGCAAGGTAATTTTAACGCCCATGTAAGGGACAATTATCTGGAAGATTCAAAATACATTCTTTCCTTGCAACACATTTTGTATGCATTCTATGCATAGAAAAGGAATAACAATAGTTCTACTGATTGCAGCTATCTATACAGGAACCGGAACAAAATGAAACGGTCTGTTGTCACATGTTTGAAGTAGTTGACAGTTTGGCTATTTCGCGTGTGTGTGTGTGTGTGTGTGTGTGTGTGTGTGTGTGTGTGTGTGACTGGATCCAAGTGTTAATGATCAATGGAAAGAATAGTTTCGAAACTGAAATACAATAAAGAAATTGAACAAGGTTGTTATACTTTTTTGGACTACTATAAGTAGATCATCTTATGCTTTTTTACTCAGTGCATTTCTTACTGATAGTTTTAAGAATAATATTAAAATTATTTTTTATCTATTTTTCTCGCAAAAGGACGACATTCTAAATAAAACAGTTATTGGTCTTAAAGCAAACGTGCTGAAATGGAAACAAGTCCCGCTGCCTCAAGTTCTCTATCTTCCGTTTTGCTGTGTCATTAATGGTAGAAGAAGATCGCACTTCAGATCCATGCTCTTATAGTAGACTAATGTAAGTTGATATGACTTTTGATAAGATACTATTTAGATAAAGTGTACTTAAAGTTTATGAGGTGCAATACACTTTATGAGGTTGATTCAACAATATTATCAGTGTTGTCTGGTCATGCACCAATGAATTTTAACGTATTCCACAAATGCAAATGATAGACTCGTGACACAAACTGATTTTTTGTTCCAAATTGAATTTAGACTGAGATAAATATAATTCATCTCACGGTTTATAAATGAAATACATTTTATTCTATGTGGAATACAGTTTAAAAACCCAGCGATTATCTTGTTCTGACAGTTGCTGACATCATTATTTAGAACGGGTGATTAATAAATGAGTCAAAAATTAGTTTGAAGCGAGATGTTATCTACAAATAACAATAGGAGATATTAAAGTATCAGCTATATCGTTGATGAGTAAGACAAAAAAAATGGGAATGAACAAAGAACTGATATATATATATATATATATATATATATATATATATATATATATATATATATATATATATATATATATATATATATATATATATATATATATATATATATATATATATATATATATATATATATATATATATGGCACACCAGCATGAGATTGCCTACATTAAAATTCCGTTGCAGACGATGACATCCGTTTGTTGCCACAATCTCATTCCATTAGGACTCACTTAAACTAATGCACAAAATAAATTAATATAAGTATATAGCGCTTGTAGCATTATTTATTAGTCAGTTTGTTATTACCAGTAACAATTTTACCAGGATTTATATAAATTTATATATATTCGTCTGTGTCAACCTCCTACGTAAATAAATTGTTATAACGAATTCATTTCTTAACGTAATATTATCTATATTTTGTAATTATTTTTGAAGAAAACGCCAAGCTATCTAAATCAATTATACTTCAAGACGATCAAAGTTGACTAAAGGCTCCAAAAGTTTACTTCTTTCTTTCCGCAAGGGGTCTTACAAGCCAATTAGCATCCGAATACATAAGCATGTGAAAAGGTCTGCTGAACATCAAGCTATGTACTATAATTTTGACTTTTTTGTTTAAAACATATACAAATATTTAGCAACATAGATCAGATAAACACATTATAATGGAAATATATGCTTGGGCTGATGAATTGGTAACTTAAACATTTTATATCAAAAATACTATTTGGATTCGAAACAAGAAACGTTAGTTGTTAAAGAGTTTAACAGTCATATATCTTTAAAAACAATGATATTACAAAATTACAAATATCCAAAATATAAATAGTGTATTGGATGTAGACGTAAGTCTTGATTATTGCTAAATCAGCACTGTTCATACATCTTGCTTCATTTTATTTTCTTGCTCATGTACATGTGTCGCGTATAGTGAGTATGCACTTTTTGACATCTGACAAAAACAAGTATTTCGGTTTATAAAATCAAGCATGTAAATCCAACATAAATGAACTCAGTCTCATATTTTAGTGATTGATGGTACATTTAGTACATGTAATAATATATTTGCAGTGATACCATGTTATTGTATCAAATTCCATAGTAGAAAAAATTTAGTGGAAACAAATGTAATCTGTTCAACAACAAAGTATTACTTTTGTCTGTTTCACAGGTTAGCATCATCTTGTCTTGATTGTCGATTTATCAGATTTCATTAAACACAGAAAGTTAGCAGTAAGATTTGGTAGTAAAACAAACCGAAAATAGAATTGATACCTTTCGCTGTAATCCAAAATCAAAAGTGAAAGAATATTAACATTATAATGAGTTTTATCTCCAAAAACGAAGACAGAAAACGAGGACACAAATTTATTATGATTCGGCGATAGATTAAAAAAGGTTGTTAATTCCTCGTTTATAGACATTTAACCACAAAATGAGCTCTACTAGTATGTTCTTGTCTTCATGAGGTGTGTCATACCAGCTGAGCCCATTCAAGTATGAGAAGAAGAGATAGTCAGTCCTAACAACAATCTACAACAAGATATGTCAGACAGGTGAATTGCCCACCACATGGGGTCTATCCTTCGTCATCGTGCTCCCAAAGAAAGAACACCTAAAGACTAAACTGCCTCAAGCAGAGAAAATTGTTGCTGAAGAGAAGGCAGGCTCCAAGCAGAAAAGAGCACCACAGACGAAATATTCAATCTCAGACTCATTTGCGAGAAATATCTATATTAGGATTTTCGTATTAGCAACGCAGAGGTATTGTGTGTGATTCAAACTAGCTAGACCTTAAGATAATGCTTTAAAAAGCCAATGATATTATAATACTTTACTTCATGGAATTAAATATGCAATATGACTCGTCTTATCTGGATAACAAACATTTTTTTGAAACGAAAAAACTTAAACAATCATGTGTTCAAAGTTAAGAAGTCTGACATTTATATTTGTAAAACAAACAATGCTAAAAGTTAAATTTATGCATATGAAGACAATGCAATTCTAGAACGAATATGAAATTAATTTCCTTTTAATTCTGATAAAATCTCAACTAAAAGCTATAAAGTACTGAACATGAATTAGGAAATATATATATATATATATATATATATATATATATATATATATATATATATATATATATATATATATATATATATATATATATATATATATATATATATATATATATATATATATATATATATATATATATATAAAAAAAAAATTAAATGAATAAGAATTAGAAAAATCTCCCGCTACTATCATTCTGCATATATCGTCATCGGTTGTTCATTTATCATATACTTTATATACTTTGATCAAACTTATGTACCCAAACATTTATGAACTTTAACAAAATCATCATGAATACTGTTAAGTGTTCTCGTGACTTATAGAGAATTAGAAATTTAAGACAGATAACGAATCAAACCCATGAGTGCGGCAGATTTTGTTTGAATATTTTTCCTTTTATTGAATTCTGAAAAAAACTGCTTGATAAAATATATTCCAGAAAACAATAATGTGACACGTAACCACAATATCGTCTATTACATGTAAACTGTAGACGATAGCGTTATGTAACAAGTCTCCGAAATGGGCTAACTCACTACTGGCCTAAAAAATGTTGGTAATAAGGCTTCCCGTTTAAAGCATGAATTGTATTCTCTTTTAATTCCTCTTTTTTAATATGGCCATTATGTCAGAAGTAGTGATAACAAGGCTTGGATGTTCAGTTTGGCTTCTACGCTGGCTGCATTGGGTGCCTAATAAACACTATTTGGTTTTAGGATTAACCGGAGTTTATGATAAAACTTTGAGCGAAGTTTCATGACTCCCCGATATAATTAGAAGGCTTAGCGATAACAAGCACATACTAACAGATGCATTTCAGTTGTATGTCTCAGTTTTCTGGTTTGCATGAGAGTTGCACGATTGCGTTGTATCTATTTTCTTAATATTATATTGAGAATTAAAGTTGCCAATTGTACTAAATTTAATGTTGATCGCATATCATTACGTATATGCGTTCGTTTTATAGTTAGAAGTTAATCCAGTCTTAGAGTGTACAGTGTTTTGATCTACAAAGGTTCTCTAAAGACCAATTCTACACTTGGCCTGTTATTATCTAGCATCTCTACCATTTGACAGAGTAATCTAAATAATTTGCTGACATTACTTTTGTTACTTCAGTCTGGTTGTCTCAGCCAGGAGGCATATCATGGTGTAATCGTGCTAGAAACTATTGTTTAGAAGATGAAACATATGTTGTCGTGTGTAGTGTCTCATGAAATTGTAATAATATCAAACAACAACACAATATACAGTACAAAGAACTTCAAATATCAAATATCAAATCAAATAATATCAAACAACAACAAAATATATAGCACAAAGCTACTTTTGAGAGAGAGAGAGAGACACGCGCACAAAGTCGAGCTAATTTGGTAGAATTCCAATAACAGTCGATGCATATCACTGGCGACAAAAATCTATACTTTCGCAAGAACTATCACAAAGCTGGCAACAACCATAAGTGTTATGTCAGGCCTGGTTTCTTCAAACTTTGTAAAAACACCCTTATTATTATCCGCTTAATCAAACCTTAAATTTTAATTGCAAAGAAAACCTGCTGCACTCATCACACAACGAAACATACCACAATAAGATTTTCATCTAGAGCATCATTGAACTAGTAATAGCAACATTTACCATATTTCCAGTACAGAAAATATAAATTTCCAAAAAAAAATCATGCATTATAAATCTCCTAACAGTCTCTGCACAAGTCATTAAAACTGAATATCTAGTGCTTTTTCAAATTAGAACTGATGAAAGTCTCCAGTTGTCAGCATAAATTATATGAATCAATTTTTTATGACATTCATATTTTGCATGTGAGAATGCAGTAATAACTTCCAAATTTTATGTTTCTACTTTTTCATGCGTAGAAGTGTGTACTTAGGGTTAAAATGTCATTCCACTAGCTTCATCAATGTATACGTATTAATGCGCGATGTATTGGAAACACTGAGAAAAAGTATCTATATATTAAGAAAACGCAGTCGAAGGAATGTTATTTGATGACATTAGTTGATACACATATGCACTATCCAAATTAGTAGTGGCAACAACAATGATAACAAGTATTTTTTTTTCAGATCAACGAAGTGTACTTTGTCACTAGAACATCGATCAAAAACGTATGTTTGCATCATTGGGATAACAAATTTAGGAACCATCATATGGAGCATTTGTGTTGGCTATTGCGTTTCCAATCATGAAATATACCGAGTGTAGCACAGTGGCAGCACTAACCGTAGCATTAACGTCATTCCCAAACAAAATCATCACAACGACGATAGTTACACTATCCCTTGGAATAGAGCTTTTTTCTCGTGGAAATACCATATAAACATGGACACGTACAAGTGGACAGAATAATATGAACATTTGGAAACCAAATAATAATTTTAAGCAATGTCTATATCAATTTGTATTAGAGAAGATTTTCTGATGTATGCTAACATAGTACTCGACATCTGTGAATAGGACTTCGTATTTCTTTAGCCATTTTTATCGCGGCATATTAACGAAAGTCAACATACGACTAATCATCTACCACCATGCAATCTCCCGTCTTCTACCAATGAATTTTCTCTACACCAGAGCACAATCCATCAAATGAGGTTTCATCTCTTACCGATGATCACGTTTGTAAATTGCGTACCAAAAAAATCAGACAAACATAGTATTATTAACTACTGCCATGCACGTTCTCGTCGGTTTCAACGACAAGACTTTCTGAAATTTGCTTACTATGAATCAACGTTTTGCCCACTTTGTTGATATTCTCAGTGAAAAGTCACACCTACCTCTTTGCTCCATGAACTTCAGCAACAATTCTTAGATCATTTTCCATACCACGCTGACCTGAATATAGGACTAAGATATTATGGCGGACGTGATTCCATTTAGAGTGTACTTTCCTAATCCCCGCTATCCTGCCACAGGTAAATTGAGTTTTGCCAGGGAGAAAATTGAATGTAAAGGATATCTCAGATCATATAGAATAATTAAGAAAGTAAAACGTTTTAGTCTGATAAACGATTCTCGAGTGACAAGGAGAACACGATTTGGGGAGCCTTTTCAAATCATTCTGTTAGGCCGATCATTACCTATATTTGTTCACAAATGACTGATGCGTTCTTTGAAGTGATAGTCCCTGCAGCAAGGAAACCATTTTTACCCAAAGCACGATGGTCTAAACATAGAACCTTATACAAACGTTACGGAGTGCTGTCTAAAATATTATGATCTAGACAAGTGTTACGCCTATCGGCTGGTACAAAAGTAATAAAGAAAATAGTGAAATCAACAAGCTTTTTAAATTTAAAATAATTTATTTGCCAGGACATTAAGCTAAACATATGAAAAGGGACTTACGGTTTATGAATCAAATCCACAAATACATCCAATAATTAAAAGTACAAGTTCAATCAAAAAACGTTCTAATTGAATCAAAGATTGAATTCTGATGAAGTTCAAAACTTGCAGACTGTGACGTCTTCTATAATATGCTTTGTGCTTAAGAATAATAATCCGGGTTTTAGAATTCCGAATAACTTTCAGCAAATGTCCTTGTCCAAGAATTCTATTGAACACTAGTAATTTCCAGAGAATATAAATTAAATCCAAAAAATAGAAGAATTGTGAATCAAACTGGCAACAACATAAAAACACCTTGAGATCTGAAAGTGTGAATTACGACAAACTAAAATCACTATGAAACAAGTAAATTAAGCAAAACAGACCCACTTGATTGTAACAGAATTGAAAACGAGTGGGATTTCTGTTTGGACTAAATGAATAACAACAACACAAAGCGATGAATAATTGGGACTTATAAAATACAATACTATAAATATGTGTGTGTGGATATGAAACCAATACACTGATTCTCACACTACTATCATATAACTGATACAATTTTCCTACATACACACATGAAATGTTTAGAAAATACAAAAATATGATTCATTTACTTCTAACCTAACAAATATAATAATAATAATATATATATATGAAACAATTAAAAATGTAAAATGAGATTCACTTAATCTCTTGTGCACATTAAACTGAGATTCACGAAATCTCTTGAGATAAAGGGAAAGTGAGCAATACTCATATTGTTGTTTCTGTTACTTCGACTAAACCACCGTTCAACACAAATAGTTGAACACAAAAAACATACATCACTAAACTGGAATTCACTTTTTAAACTGTGACTCTACAGTTTATACAATATACGAACTCGAATCTGCAGTTTCACTGGATCCCTTTCTTATTGTTCCACTGATCCACGTTCATATGCATCACGAATCCCTTGTGTATATTCATTTATATATATATATATATATATATATATATATATATATATATATATATATATATATATATATATAGCTTTATACATCTGGACGTAGACGGCATGCTGCAATTCAGATAGGTACAGCCAATCCAGCCACGGTTAGCTATAGTCAGCGATCATTTGACACCGAATCTCCCATAAGACCTCGTCAGTTCCATTGAGACTCCGTCTGCACAATAATGTCCAATAATGTCCACTAATCTCCCTTAATGTTCACTATCCAATAAGTTACAATAATAGGATCCAACAGGCTACATTAGCTCCCAAAATCACAATAAGCTTCCATAATCACAATAGGCTCCCGTAGTATACAATAGCTCCCATAATCTACGATAGTGTCCAACAGTCGATAATAGTATCCAACAGGCTAAAACAAAACAAAACTATTTGTTGCTGAAATGGTAATAACAAAGCATGCAGTGTAAAAGAAAAACTATCACCCGACATAACACAGAACCGAGAAAATGTTTCGCAAATCAAATACAACAAAACTTTGGTACTTACCTGTATGGCCTGAGACGTTGGTGGAAAGTTCGCCTACCACTGACAAAATCCAAATGACTTGTCTATCAGTTCACAATGTATCAAGCTAAAATCCAAAGGAGTGAATAATAGTTATGGTCAAATGTTCATGTAATCCATGCTTTCCCGTGGCTATCCGCCTGCATGTAATTTCAAAATCGCTTTACCTGGTGACCAGTGATTCACTCCGGGTAACGTTGTACGCCTGTACAAGGAATAAGGTGAAAAATAGTTTTAAAGGCAAAACTAAGTTATTTGTAGCCTTATTCTGTGACAGTGATGGGATCACGTGATCATTTAGTCCGAACTGGGCAAAAAGACTACAAGTCGATTATCACATACACTATTGAAGACTTTGATTCTACTGAAAGAATCGTACTATAGGATTGGATATTAACAAAAATACAATTGAATTTTGTTTACACTAACTGACACTTAGGCCAAGTATGACCTTCATTGCGACCAACAATTTTCACTCTGGAAAGAAATTTTAAAAAAAGTTGTTTAACAGTTCTGAATCAAGGTCAGGAACTAGGTCATCTCAAAATACAATGTTGCAAACATGAATTGTTTTCTCTGAAAACAGTCAGAACTGAACTGAATTTATATTTGAAAAAAATTAAATATTATATACAGAATTATTACAGTAGCTTCTACTGAAAAAAAAATAATAAAATAAATCTTAAAAATTTACTTACAAATAATTAAATTACATATACGTAACACAACATAAAAGCTTTCGGCACCATTTGTATAAGTACACCACACGATTTTATAAACAGTTCTTTCGATTTCTTAGTATTAACAAAGCAAGAATGGGTGAGTAAAACATTAAGACAACAGGGACACAGTAAGGAAAGAGACGCAGAAAGATAAGTTCATAGGACAGTCTGATTACTACATTATAGGAGCAATGGCGACATCATCAACGCCAATTACCACCTTAACAACACGGCCAATAACGAATCATCTCACAAAGTATGAAATATTTGGAATATGACATCAAACTTTACCCTCTCTGTCACACTAGATTGGTTACACAATACTCAATCATAGCAGGAATTTGCTGCGAGTACGGAAAACACCAACTCATACATTTTCAGGGCTATATACATTGCGCCCTCCCTCTGTGTGTGTGTGTGTGTGTGTGTTTGTAAAGATGTATGGTTTCTAACAACTATAACAGGAATATATGTCCTTCATCAGTCCATTAGTATGGGTGAGTATGTGTGATTATGTGCGTAAGAATGCAAACTAAACGTCTCCGCTTTTATGTGTAATCGTATCTCCTACAGTAAAGATAAATGCATAAATTGCCGCTATCTCTTTATTTGTGTAATGGCGTATTTGACAGAACGTATTTCCTTTGCGCAAGTGATTCTATATTGGATAGTACATATAAGTATGTGAGTGTCATCTTTAATTCTCATAAGGTGCTTAATGACATCATAATGTTAAAGGTTCCATAAGATCTGTGCAAACTACATGTATTTTCAATTCCTATATGATTCATAATAACATGGAAATTTTACGTTTCTCAAAACCCATGGTGTAATTTTGAAGTCATCAAAATTTCAGTGCTAAGCTATTTAGGATCAGTAATTGTATCCGTTATGTAAAATGTCCACGTAGCCCATAGTAATACCTGTACTATTAGAACCTCCGATGTATTCCATACCGCCAGGCTTCCCATAATTACTACAAAGTAATACATTCATCACGTTAAACAAATACTTTTGGGACGCCAGTGTCCACTTTCTGCAGATAAACCAGTTAGTAAGAATCTCCTGCAGCTTTTATAAAAATATGCAGAATTTCATTGCGTACTTGAAAGCAATGGCATTGCATATTTTTACACCACTTTGTTGTTCGAAAACTATGGCTTACCAGTTTTAGGTGTTCTAGTATGTCCCTAATAGTATTTTCCTAACTCCGTAAACTTTTTAATAGGACTTTTTTAATTCGACTGTGCACATGCAAAAAAAAGAGAGAAACATACTTCTCTCAACAAATATGGAAATAGTTTTATTCTGACACGCTCATAATAATAACAGTGTGACGCTTGAACAAGTTTCATCCTTTTCAAAAATTGTTATTCGAATATCTTAAATTAAGACAATTTTAATGTACACTGTAGTCGACACACAATTAAAATATTGTCTCATAAAAGCATCACATCCCATGCTAGCCTAGATGTCTAATGTGTTAGGCTATTCAGATCGCTGATATCTCACCCCTTTCTTCATGGTTTCCAGTTATGCTGTTCACTGGTTCCCACCTGGATTTTCCCGCGATTCGTTTTCTACTATATATACTGGCCACCAAATATAATCTATCATGTGCTGCAAAAAAAGCGGTAAATCCAGAATAACAACAAAATAAAAGCATATTAGTCCCTTCCTTGCACATAATTGGTGCACTAAAAATACGTTTGAGAACGTCTATTAGTAAATCATGTATGTACATTTAATAATTACAAAGGAAATAAATAATAAAATAAAAAATAAATTAAATAAAATATCGAATACTTACTAAAAAATAAACTCAAGATATGAATGCCATTTAGAAAAGCTAGACGGAAGACATAATAGTAGCTGAATTTGATAGTATATTTAATTTGTAATTCATCTGCCGTTGCAGTTAATGAATTTTATAGCTTCAGTTAATGTGTCCTTACATAACTATGATTACCTCGTAGAAT
>JAEAOA010000707.1:145000-267500 GCA_016746295.1 Potamilus streckersoni | reverse complement strand
TATGTTATGTTATGTTATGTTATGTTATGTTATGTTATGTTATGTTATGTTATGTTATGTTATGTTATGTTATGTTATGTTATGTTGTTGTGTTATTTTACAATACGATACGATACGCTATGTTACGTTACGTTACGCCATTTAATTTATTGTCATATCATGTTATGTCATGTCATGTCATGTCATGTCATTTCATGTTATGTTATGTTATGTTATGTTATGTTATGTTATGTTATGTTATGTTATGTTATGTTATGTTATGTTATGTTATGTTATGTTATGTTATGTTATGTTATGTTATGTTATGTTATGTTATGTTATGTTATGTTATGTTATGTTATGTTATGTTATGTTATGTTATGTTATGTTATGTTATGTTATGTTGTGTTATGTTATGTTATGTTATGTTATGTTTTGTTATGTTATATACAGAGAGAGAGAAAGGGAGAGAACATTGATTTCTATTTTAGGTTCTGGAAGAGCTAATATATATTTTTCGGAACAAGTGCACAATTAGCACCACTGACCTGAAGTACCAAACTGAGTTAGAGTTATGCCTGTTGCACAAATTTCTTCACCCCTTGGTACATTAGAGACAGAAGCAACTCTAATGAAGTTTCGACAATTGATCACGTCAGTCACTTTCAGTCACATTAGCGTAGTCTAATGATACTCAGGCATACTCCTATATTGAATACTCTGGAATACTGCTTTATTTAATACTCATGCATACTTCTGTTGTTTAACACTCAGGCATCTATAGTAAGTAAACAAATATGCATTATATATATATATATATATATATATATATATATATATATATATATATATATATATATATATATATATATATATATATATATATGCGTGTGTGTGTGTGTGTTTCACATGGTACTACACAAATATATAAATTTTGGCAAGTCCCATTTAAAGCTATATTAACTTTGAAACTCGACTCAACCCAGTAAAAAAAAATAACATTTGTCATAATTTTCAACATTTATACTCTCTCTCTCTCTCTCTCTCTCTCTCTCTCTCTCTCTCTCTCTCTCTCTCTCTCTCTCTCTCTCTCTCTCTCTCTCTCTCTCTCTCTCTCTCTCTCTCTCTCTCTCTCTCTCTCTCATTACATTTCTTTATTGAACTAATTCCAATTGCACAAATACGTTAGAGTATAAATACATAAATAGAACAGAACTCAGTTGCGAATCAAACTATACACCACCAATGGAAGTGCCTAGATTGATTAAAATCTTTGTACGTTGTTCACCGTACCTACATGTTTTTTATATATGACTACCAAATCCAAGCATTTCCAATAGTCAGTGTGTGTGTATATGTGTGTGCGTTCGTGTGTGTGTGTGTGCTTGTGTGTGTGTGTGTGTGTGTGTGTGTGTGTAAGGTTCATTTACCCTAGAGTATCCAGATCACGGCAGGATCAGTGTAGTTTCCATTTGATATAATTTATTATTTTATTTTACAATAAATCTAGAAACTCTTCATAATCCTTGTCCAGCTTCTGCATACAATAAGATGGTACTATATCTTGTTCGTGCCCTAAAAAAAAAATTTGATTAAAATCTATTTAAATCCTTTTTGATTTAGTATTAGCACATTAAGACAAAATGGAATTTCCCAGTAAGAACTAATACATTTTGGGCAAATTCTCACCAAATAAATTGGCAGCATTCATAAATACCGGATAGATCTGCCTTGAAATTTTCGGAATAGATGACACAACAAACCGTTCTAAAATTGCTCTAAGAATTGACCAGGCAAAGGTACATATAGAAAACGCTTTCCAAAGTTATATAATTATCCATTTAATAGACCCTTTACTGAGGAAGCTTTATTTATTATTAAATTACTAGACACAAACACATAAATAGGGCATCACATATTCTATTGTATTAATTACTGTTAGTTTTTTCATTACAATTTATGAATATTAGACAGAATGTTCTGTTTGAGATATTGCAGGCCACTTCCAAAACAAGAAAATAAAATAGATCTAATTGAATCTGTACAGATATCATAAGGTCAAAGACATATTTGGAGAAAAAACAGGCGATCAAAGACTTGTTTACTTCCTTAAATCGATGACATACGAAAACTGCTGTGTATCAGCACGAGCACATTGAATTATGTCAATTTGTTCCGGTCTTTTTTCTGTGATAATATCATTAACTAGGTAAGAAAGTTTAGATGGTAAAACAGATCAGCGACATAACCAAATGAATCAAACATCTCTCAGTTTATACTATTGCATTTGGACTTTCTTCTTGTATTCTTGGTGGTTAATCTCAGCATGCATCTCTAACATTGATTTATATTTTGACTGTTCAAATAACAGTCCACAATACCATAATATAAGGATGACTACATTGAAATGAAAAGAGTGTGGGATCCATTTGTTGCTTAGTTTCGTTTTCCTTTTGTTGTTTATAAAAGGGCAATAAGGGCATGTTATTTAGGCTCGAAGCAGCAGGAATAACTTGCTTTGTCAAGAAAATTTTATACCAGCCGACCCACTCTGGTCGTATGAGTCCAATACATAACAATTTGGTTGTGAGACTGGCAGGTTAATTAGTTCCCACAGTGATATGTAAGCTGACATAGTCAAGACATGGATTTCAGCTCATAGTTTCAGACTTATAGGGCTTACATTTAAAACTTCGCTATCGAAGGGCTTACATTTAAAACTTCGTTATAGTGGACTACAATTTCTTATAAGCTTCATTAACTGATGGTCATGCAAATCCGAATAAATATTTGATCAGTCCCAGAAACTTTCTACTGAACTTAGCATTAATGAAATTGCTTTCAAATATGGTGTTATCATTTTAACATTACTCTTGAGCAATCAAACTAGAAATAAACATGTCTAATCTTCCATCAAAAAGCTGTAGATAACATTAAATCGACCGAGAAAATATATTATGTCTAGAACATGAGAGGTCCAAGATTGACATTGCCGGGTGGGAGTAGGAGAAAAGCGCCCCTCTCCTCCAGAAATGCTCTTCCCGAGCGGCGTTGTTGCAAAGTCCGGCAAACAATGCTTCTACTAAAAGAAGGCGGGGTGAAGTCTGGCCACTGGGGCCTAAAAACCAGTTGCCTCGGGTAAATGAGGCTTGTAAGAATATAATGGTAGCTCATCTAGGACAAGAAAAATTCTGCTCACAAACCTATGATGCATTGCGGCTATACCCAATTAATGGAAAGGCTAAGTGATTAAACACCGACAGAGAATCTGGGGACGGAGACTCTAAGGCGGTCTGACATTCACTAAAATGTCATTCCGGCAACTCTTTCAACGCCGTTGATGTCAAGTTGTATCGACAGTCGTAGTTCCCTTAGAAAAACCAGCTGCGGAGAGAATGTGGAATCGGCTGCATACACAACAGAGGACTGTCCATACTACCTTCACAGACTTCGTAGATCCATTGGAGAAGACACTCCAGCGTCGTTGTAAGTTTCCGGCACAACACGGTAAACAGCAGTTTCCCGGATCTAATCAATAGCTCTATTCACGTAGAGCAAAGAGACATGGTTTGCTTTAGATCGTCTTTTTCATTGAGTCTCTTTCAACAGGCACTGAGATTATCCTTGCACTCATGCTATAAAAATCCTCAGGCCTAGTCAACATCTTGACCGTGTATGCCCCAACCCTCTATCTTGACCGTGTAAACTACAACCATCAGTTCCACCTTTGAGGAGAAAGACCAGTTTTACGAGGTTCTGGATCAAGCAATATACAGTATTCCCAACATTGAAGGCCTCTACCTACCAGAAGACTTCAATACTAGAGTGGGAGCTGACCAAGAGGCTTTGTCCACCTGTCAAAGAGAACGGTCAGAGACTGCAGAAGATGTGCTTGTCCTACAGCCCCTATGTTACCAACACCTTCTTCAAATGCAAGGAGACACCTAGGTTCCCGCCACTGGCACCAGCTAGACCTTGTCACCACAAGCGTGCGGCATTGGCAAGTGTCCTCCTCATCCGCTGACACCAAACTGTTAGTACGACACGGACCACTTCCTCGGGCCAGCAAGGTGCGAATAATACCTAAGAAGCTGCACCACGCCAAGAAGAAGGGTAGCCCAGAGAAGACACAGCAGTTAATCAGCAAGCTGCAGGAGGCTTTCAAAAAGAGACACCTGATGACACTACCAACTCCAAGTGGTCCCACTTACGAGACTCTGTGTACAATTTAGCAGGATTGCCAAGGCATCCGCATTTATGGCTAGACTGAACAAGAGGGTCTGGAACAACCCCAACGTCATTCAGATGACCAAACTGCGTATCTACCGGGTCTATGTGCTCGTTACACACCAATGCAACATATAAGCATGGGCCATCTACGTGAGTCTCGAAAGGAAATTCAACAGTTTCCACCAGAGATGCCTGCTGCGCAAACTGCGTATAATGTGGCATGACATTATACTCAACACAGAGTTTATGTAACGCACCAGTATGAACAGCATGTTCTCCTTTTCCAGCGATAGGCGCTCGGCTACGTCAAGAGAATGAACCCAAGCCACATTCCATTGACCTGTTAAACAGCGACCTAGCAGAAGGCTCACGCCTGACTGGAAGGCCAATCTGCGTTGCAAAGATGTCTGCAAGAATAGCATGAAGGCGGCCAACATCTACGTTAAAGACTGGTAGAGCTGTGCTGACGAAAACTCCGCCTAACGCCTTGCTGTCAGACAGGGAGTTCAAAAAGCCCAGGAAGCGAGAAACACAATTCTCGATACGAAGGAAGAAGGCGAAACAACAACAGCCTCAACAAGCATCAGCGTTCGCCCGCAGCAAGTGCAACAGAGACTCTTACTCTAGGGTGGAGCTCTTCTCCCCCTCGCGAAGGTTCAGATAGTGTACCCCACTATAAGCAGCACCATCGTCTCCCGAAGACGGACGTATGCCGACGACGACAAGGACAACATGATTTTTTAATTCACCAGCATTATTTCTTTTGACGGTTATCATAATTTTTCAAACCGCTACCTATAGACAAGCGACAATGTTCGATATTATACAAAGACATGAATAGTTCAATCTGTTTAATTGCCCATAGATGTTAGTATAATCTTGTTCCCTGTATATGTGTTTTGGTCTAACTCATGTCTTCGTTGTTGATTTCCAAATTGAGATAAGTGCATTCAAGTATATGTTTTGTCATTCTCTTTCAAATAAAATTTTCGTTTTGAAGTACACAGAATATCAGAAAATTCGCCCACGAAAAATATTTGCCGTTGAATATTTTAATTCTGGTTTGTATGGTTGTTCAAACATTAAGTAGTGAGCATTTTCATAGACTTGTAGGTTTTTTTGATTTGGTACAACAGAAATCGTTTACCTACCAAAACACTTCAGCTTCATTACATTTTCGTGATTCAAGAAGTGGGACGTATTCATTAATTTCAGTTTCTTTCCAAAGGTTTTTGGAGCACTATTGATGATTTTCAGATTTGGTCATAACTTAATTTACAGTATATGTTAAGGACCAATAGATGCACAACGAAAGGGTCGCTAACTAAATTCCTGTTGACTTTTGCCCTTTGTTAATCTACAATAAGATTGATAAATAGTTTTATGCGTATAAACTTGTAAATAGCGAACATCTGTTGGGTACGCAAATAAATATTAGTCTGGTGGTTACTTTCCATGAATTAGTTCTCTCAGAATGCTGTTTGCAGCGGCATTCTGCAAATTAGATCACATTCTTGGTCACGTTGAATGCTTAAGTAAACTCAGTTTCCACACACTTTTGTCCCCATCGTATAGAATTCGATTTATTGAACACAGTATACTGTATAGTCATCGTACGAAATTCTGTGTATACTGCTGATACCCCATTGTCAAACAATATCTCGTGTAATTATTGTGTTATCGAATTCCTAATATCCGGAATATGTGTGTGAACCTGTACTTCACCGAGTACGTCTAGTATTTTCACGATGGAAACTGTTGATTCACTGTAATATAAAGTCCTGAGTAACATAAATGACTTACACAAAAGCAATTGCCCAATAGCGTTGCTGCTTCAGCTGCATATATTGAGACCATCTCGCCTTGGAACAACATACTGTGTTGTTATGAAATAAACACATAGAACTTCTGCTGATTAAAACTAAATAGAATTGATTAATCATATTTTAAAGTTCACCGTTTCCGATGAGTTGCCCAGTTTCAAAGAAGGCTGACTTGCCCACTGTTCAAAGATTTTAATGTTAGTGTGATATTTGCTGTTGGAATGCCAGGGATTGAGATTGATGTTACTGATACGTATATTGCTACTACAACTTTAGTTTCTATATTTTAACAATGGACTGAGAATTACATTGTCAGTCCAACTGCTAATTCAAATGGTCCACAATTGTTTATTTGCAATAATAGAATAACAATTGTGGACCATTTTACTAATCAGTTGGATTGTAGAGATCTTTTATCAAAGCTTAAGTGACACAATACGCTACGGAGACGTGGCTTTTGTTACAAGTTCCCCACCCCACCCCAACGACTCTCACTGTTGTTGTTAGTGTTTATTGTTGTTTCTGCTGCTATATTTGATAGTAAATTTGTGTAGAAATAACTCCCATCTATTCGTATGAATAATGTCACATGGGATAGTAAGTCTAAGTGCTTAATCTTGGTCAGTTCCCATTGTGTCAATAGGCACATCCAACTGCTGAAAGTTCTTTAAGTCAAATACGTACCCTATATTCACATATACTGCCCTACTGGTCTGTAACCACAACGATCATAATGGCATCTCTATATTCAAATTCCATACGAACGACAGTGACATACTAACGTTAAATTTAAACAACCCCTATTGTACCATATTTGTCGTGCCCAAAATGTCCATGTCCTATTCCCATTCCGCACACATTGCGATCAGAATTGCTAAATTTCAGTATAGTCTATGGTTCATCCTGAACAGCAACAAAGTTCAATGTAGCAAACAACCCACCATCCGCAATGCCAATGTTTAGGACAATAAGAACTAATCGTATTATCTGAACAATACATGTAAAGGTAATTATCTAGTATTTGTGTGTATACATACATATATATATATATATATATATATATATATATATATATATATATATATATATATATATATATATATATATATGTGTGTGTGTGTGTGTGTGTGTGTGTGTGTGTGTAGATAGATAGACAGACAGACAGGCATACAGATAGATAGATAGATAGATAGATAGATAGATAGATAGATAGATAGATAGATAGATAGATAGATAGATAGATAGATAGATAGATAGATAGATAGATAGATAGATGATAGATAGATAGATAGATAGATAGATAGATAGATAGATAGATAGATAGATAGATAGATAGATAGATAGATAGATAGATAGATAGATGATAGATAGATAGATAGATAGATAGATAGATAGATAGATAGATAGATAGATAGATAGATAGATAGATAGATAGATAGATAGATAGATAGATAGATAGATAGATAGATAGATAGATAGATAGATAGATAGATAGATAGATAGATAGATAGATAGATAGATAGATAGATAGATAGATAGATAGATAGATAGATAGATAGATAGTCAATTATCTAGCGTGCATTATGGCACAATTAACTACTCTTTCTCTCTTTCCTATGAGCAATTAAAGTATACCAATTATGCAAGTTATATATAGCTATATTTTTAAGGATTGTGATTACTGATCACCTAAAAGATTCGCAATAAATTACTACATTCTGAACGTTGGTGCACCGATTAAATCATTCCCAAATCAACACTTATATTAGGTCGATAATTGTCTCTATAATCAAATAGTATTAAATCTAAATAAAATGTCTTGATTACTCGGAAATATCTTTTTAAAACTTTTCATGAGCCTTAGAAAATACAGACTGGTTAATTAAATCACTATTCAGGCTTTGTGAAGAGCATAAAAAGCAATAAAGTGTAGATTTGTTTACTACTTAGTGAATTCGTTAGATAATTGTAAACCGAAAAAACAAACGAATCTGTTGAAGCAAAACTGATACGATTCCTTCCTCAGCAAATGATTAACGAGTCATTTACGATATCGCTGTGATTTATGAATCCAACTAAACTTGAAACACAGCGTGAAAATTATTAAGCTGTCAGAAATGCCTGATTTGTGACTATTGGAAGTGGTCCAAAAATTAAAACATCACAGTTATCACAGCTTTAGGGCAGCAATTGCACTACATGAACGTATTTACATCTCGTCGCTGTTTATGAGTTACTCTAAGACTCTTTTGCTTATTCCTTATCGATACAGCATATTATAGTTCACTCTGACCTGTGACGACGCAATTGTTTTGTTATCTGTTGAAACCCTGAATTATTCATTTCAAACAGATTACCCTATACTACACATTATTTTCTTTATTTTTATCACAGTTTTTGCGGAGGCTAGATAAAGAAATATTTGCAATGGTTAGATACTGCATAATGACAAACCACTCATGGCTTTCGCTCTGACATGGTATCACAAGCAAAGGTAGGTTTG
Organism: Potamilus streckersoni; assembly: GCA_016746295.1. NCBI lineage: Eukaryota > Metazoa > Mollusca > Bivalvia > Unionida > Unionidae > Potamilus > Potamilus streckersoni. The sequence continues at coordinate 258,965 of JAEAOA010000707.1, read as the reverse complement.
ATTTTCATACTTATATTTCGAAAGAGTATAAGAATACAGAGACTTTAATCATGTTTAAGATTTGCTAGCGTCTTTACCTGGTTCCTCTTTCGCAAAGTTCACGTTTTGCCAGCAATATACGCAAGCAAGTACGAAAACCATCCCAAGCGTACTTTCAACGTCATGCTTATTTATACCATCAGTTAGCTCGTGTGAATTTTATTCTATATTTTTGCCTTGTTTGATGCAATATTATTGTGATTCTTCGTGTCTGATATTTTAATTCTCAACTCAAATTTGTTCAATCATCGAAATGGTCTTATTTCACTTAGCGGTTAGTCAATAATCAGCATTGAAGCAGATAATCATGAGCTAAGTATAATATTTTTCTTATGACAGCCTCTGGATATCTAAACTCAATAAATCTTGAGATTCAATTAACTTTTGACTCCAAAATGAGTGCCCTTGCTTGGCGATATACAATCAACATTATGTTTCGTGAAACGGACACCCTTTTTCTCCCAAGCTAGTGTTGGCAGTTAAATATATAACACAATGCTAATAAATATGAAAACGAGAAGACTGTGAAAAATAGCATAGATGCATCTCCTAAGAAATTGTCAGAACGCCTCCTTTCCAGTTTGGTTTTAGATACCGATGATGTTCATTGCATTGTGCATGAAATACTTGCATCGCATCATCCACGTTGAAAATTGTAATCTTTTTGTCATTATCTCTTCTCATCTGATGGCCATATCAGCAGAGAGTGAATTTTTAAATAAAGTCGCGTTACGAACGGCATGATTCTGAATTTACATTGTCACCTTACCGCTCCTGAACTAAAACTTGTATAAACATGGCAGTTTCGCTAGAACAGTAGCTAGCCGCAAAAAAAAAAATTAACGCCTGATTTTTAATTCTCTATGCTAGACTTTTTCAATCCTGATTTGATGATTTATCTGACGATGACAAGGAAATAGTATCAGTTCATTGTCCATTATTTGCTCTTTTGAGCTATCTAACCATATGTGCTGATTCACACAAAAATGTAAACTCATGCTGATTATGAATATGAGAAAATTCATCATGTGTGGGGTATGTTGAGAGAGAGGGGGGAAAAAGAGGGGTTTCGTGATTCTAAATCCATAAATCCATAATATTTGGTCAAAAGCGAAACCAAATATTTCTTGCACAGAACTAACCATTTAAGCATTGCTGACGTAAACATATAACACAATGCATTTGCAAAACAACTTGTTCGTCACTGCTGTTAATTCATAAGAATATATCGTATAGTTTCGATACCAAAGCTGTTAAATGGAATAATAGAAGAGAATAATGAACTTTTCTTGGTTTCCTAACAGCGCTTTTAGACTAGTAGAGAGTTGACACTTTACAGTGACCATTGTTTCGTAATGCCTTCGTCTGAAAAAGACGTTATTTTATGAACTACAGGTCACTGTTGTTACATGTCACATCATCGGTCTTTTTGGGGGGAGTCGGATTTTATTTTTTGTTTTTGTTTTTGTTTTGGGGTTTTTGTTTCGGGGTGAGGGTATTTGCTTGTTTATTTGCTTTGCCTTTCTGGGTTTAATAGAGCAGGATTTGAGAATGCAAGAAGCATTTTCGCAAGGGAATTATTCAAACAAAATTTACCCCATTAATGAATGGTTTGACCTGTTACATATATGTAATTAAATTATTTGTGTTACTTTCATATTTTTATAATTTTGTTTCATTACATTTCATTGTAATGATAATTTTCAGGTGATTATATATTTGGGGTAAGGTGATTAAGTCTTCTGTTTTGACCTGATTAGAACGTAAGTGTTGCTTTTTTACTATTTTTAGCTTAGGTGAGGGGTTGGTAAACACTAAATCAAAATGATTGGTTATTATCAAGATCACGTTCGGTCCACGTGTTGGCCATATTGTAAACTGCCTTATTATTATTCATTTCCAGAGTGAGAAACTGTTTTATAGATAGAGGTATTCTAGGCTACGTGAAAATTGGCATAATTTTACTTCGCTTTTCGAATTAGTGATCACGTAGACTGTCACATGAGTCATCATGTGAATTTATCTTTATATTTAAAATAATTAATTAACCGGGAAAATACTTGTTTTTAATATTCTTGGACAAAGACATTTCTTGAAAATTCTTCCGAATTCTAAATCTGGAATACCATTTTTGATTCGTAAAATTCAACAAGGAACAGTTGACACAAAAACACCTTATAGAAGATGTCATCTCCTTCCATATTGTAACTTCATCTAAAGTCAAACTTGGAGTCTTATTTAGGACTTGTTAGTAATATGATGTATATTTTTAGATATCGGGATTAATTTTTGGATTATATCCACAAAAGTTAAGTCCTTTTTTCATATTTATGCGTTGCTTTATATAAGGAAATAAATTATTTTTCTTAAAATTGTTGGTTTCGTTCTTTTCTTTTGCTACTTTTAAACAAGCCGACACGTAACAGTTCCAGTATCAATCTAAAATTTCCAATTCTCAATATAATTTATGAGATCACTTTTTTGAGAACAGATTTTAGAACAGTCTACTACGCGTTTGATAGTTCGACAAGCTATAGCGAAAAGTCACAGCAGGCCAATAAAATGAGTAATGAGTAATTGTTAGGTCTAGTATTACTAATCACTTATTGAATTGGACTGATAATTCAAATAGGGGAGGATACAACACAAAGGACTTACACATTATAGGTTCGTAGTAAAATTGTTGGACCGATAAAAAAATTATATATTTGCGACTTCTCAGCTATATAACTAAACCATGAAAAATAGGAAAATCACAAAGATGCATTTAGCTGCCAAAAAAATAATTAAATATAGATATTAAAAATTAATACTTACATAAATAAAATCATTGATCAATGAAGTAAACACTCACATATCATTGAGTTCTGATAACAAATGATATAATTGTCTGTACTAAGCTATAACATAAATTAGAAATGAATAGCAATGATATAATTTGTAAGTTAAAAATAATAGATTTTCTAAATAAATATTGTTTCGTATTTAAGTAAACTTCAAAGAATACTTCAATGGCAAAAAATATTGACTAAAGTTCCAAAATATTTATACACAAAACTAATAAAATAAACAAAAATTAATATTATAAAACAAACTCAAGATCTACTTCTGGCTTGACTAGCTGGAAAATTGCTGATCAGACTGCCAACAAGCAACCAAAAAGTCTCAAAAACTTCTGAGGAAACCCACAAAACTTACAACCCGCAAAACCCAGAAATCCCACAACATCCATAATGTTTGTTAGATTCTTCCAAGAAAAATTAGCAGAATATCAATAGAACATTATATATATATATATATATATATATATATATATATATATATATATATATATATATATATATATATATATATATATATATATGTTTCACTCCATAAATGAGGTTAATTATCGTATTATAATTTATTTGGCAATAAACGCATTACATTCATGTCTGTCATGATTCGATCATCCGAATTTATCTTGTATTAAAAATATGAATATGAAGCTACTTAACGACAGACACTTTCTTTAGGATTTTCTCTTTTCAAATGTGTTTGGCGAAATTTCAAGGTAATAAGAGAAAAAATGGAAATCTCTCTTCACATTTGCTTATCGGATGCTGAATAGCAATGGTGGCGCAAATTGAACTCGAAGAAAAATTGCGATACACGATTTTGGCTTTTAAGTCGGAAACGTTAAACTCACATTACACTACATATCAAGTTGCGTGTGTGAAATTACGAGAAAATTGCATTTTTCAGCTAATAAAGTCGACTATTTCCTTGGTATAATATCTGGGAAATTGTTCAATGGAGGATAGATACGTTGATTTTTCGCCACAATACAGTTTTTATAGGTATTAATGTCGAACGATTGAATTTTTTGTCTGTAATTCCAAGAAAACTCGAATCATTACAAATGAAAAAATTGAAAGTAATCGCAGTCATTTTCTGAGAACAAATGAAAGTTCATGTCCATCGTTATACATAGCACTGAACAAATAAACATTCGGTGAATTTTGAAGCCAAATATCTCTATACTACAAAAATTAAACTTTGTCATCTATCCGGGAATCACAACAAATCTGAGTTCTCTTTTTGTGTGACTTGTATCTACCAAACCCTATTTTAATTATGACATACAAAATATTCAGAATTCGGACAAGAAGAGGATTAGAGAATAATATGAAGAGTGATAAACTGTGAAACCTAGAATAGTATTGTTTTGTTGTTCTCCTGGAATTGAAGCACGAACTTCACTTGAACTCTGGCATTTGATATAATAAGTAGACGGCGGAAATGTGCTAGTTGAGTGACTACTAATATTTGACAAAGATATTTCATCTAAATCTGTTCAAGTATGAAATGCACTACAATAATAAGGAATAAATATATCGATATGATTATATGTGCAGAACATACGATAATTTATTCTCGTCCTAATAGTTATAAATTACATTCATTTATATTAAGTCAGCTATTACCAGTTGATTTATGGGAAATAACTAAAGAATCTCTAAGCATGTAAAAAAAGAACAAACGCAGTATATATGTCCATACCTTTTGGTTAAATACAAAATTGAATTCACTTCAATTGGATATATTTGATTGATTTTATTAAATAAATGAAAAATTGAATATTCACTATATTTGTCATGTATGTCCATGAACAGAAAAACAATAAGATTAAAAATACAGGACAGCGCTGATCACAAAATCATCAAGGTTGACGTCTCCATGTAAGGCGGCATTTTTGGATGCTTTGAATTAGATGATGTTATAAATATACTAATGATAAACATATAATTAACAAAAGTATCCTGTTTTAAATCCAAAAAAAAAACATTAAGTTATAACCTTTTAAGCTATCATTTCATATAACTAAGAATGTATTTTCATTTAAATGCGTCCACTGCTCAGTTTATTTAATTTGTATTGTGATTTATCTTTGTCCATGTTTTACATGTTCTTTACTAATTTATTTGTAAAAGACCTGACCTTGTCACAGAATGTTTTGAAAAAGAATTCCATTAGAAAATTTCCCTCATCTTCATTCTGTTATTGTATCTTAAATATTTATAATCGAATCCTAATTGGATAGGATAAGCGGATGCTAATTGCTAGGATAACCGAATGCTAATCGAAAAATATTACCTATTGCAGAAATATAATATTAAATTATTAGGATCTTATAAGGACTAAGACCTTTCTGAAATAGAATAGTCTTGCATTTCTTGTTCGTGCACTTATTATTAGAGTCATAGTGAATTCAAAGACATTTTGGACTACGTTATTGCGATCAGTCACAAGAATGTCAGTACATTATCACACTTCAGGCTATTGGCACATTGCCTGGCTCGAGACTTCAGGTACATCAACACACTCATTATTATAAACTATTTGGAATACCAATGATATTCAGATGGAACATCATACATTTAGACCAGTGATATAAATAATAGGACTATTTGTAATTTAATTATTAACGCTGGTAGTTTTTTAAATTGTCCTTTCTATTCTTGGAAGATAAATTATTTGTTGAAGACTACAAAATTTGATGGTTCTGACTTGTTTCTGGTAATTAGTTTAAGACCATGGAGTCGTTACGATAGATAGATAGATAGATAGATAGATAGATAGATAGATAGATAGATAGATAGATAGATAGATAGATAGATAGATAGATAGATAGATAGATAGATAGATAGATAGATAGATAGATAGATAGATAGATAGATAGATAGAAAGATAGACAGAGAGACAGACAGAGAGACAGACAAATAGATAGATAGATAGATAGATAGATAGATAGATAGATAGATAGATAGATAGATAGATAGATAGATAGATAGATAGATAGATAGATAGATAGATAGAAAGAAAGAAAGATAGACAGAGAGACAGACAGAGAGACAGACAAATAGATAGATAGATAGATAGATAGATAGATAGATAGATAGATAGATAGATAGATAGATAGATAGATAGATAGATAGATAGATAGATAGATAGATAGAAAGATAGACAGAGAGACAGACAGAGAGACAAACAAATAGATAGATAGATAGATAGATAGATAGATAGATAGATAGATAGATAGATAGATAGATAGATAGATAGATAGATAGATAGATAGATAGATAGATAGATAGATAGATAGATAGATAGATAGATAGATAGATAGATAGATATCCTAAGATTGCATTATGACCCTTATCAACATATTTGCATTGGCATCGTAGTGGACGAAAGTTTTCAGTTATTTTTCCTTTCATAACTTTTACAGTTTGAGAGACAAAATATTGCAAAATGAAGAAGATAATGTATAGAAATCTCCACGTAATTATTCCGTACCATAGTACTAATTCTGCTTTTATATATAATGAAGCTGAAACAGTTTGAGATTCTCTAAATTAGCAATTTTTGGGGAGCGCCGGAAGAGTAAATTTATGTTTTGGATGTTCATACGACGGACGAAATAGTTCCTTGTCTATCATTAATTGCTATACATAACCATAAGTGAATCCAGGAAATCCAGTAGAACCCATAAAGATCAACTTTTCCGATATAACAAGAATGAGGAACACAGCAATGATACGTTTCGTCTCTGAATGCTATTTTGTACTGAAACAGGAAGCATCAAGAATTGAGTCGAATGTGTTTCTTAGTCATCAAAGAACCTGAATGTCAGTCACAGCTGAAAGGAACCATTTTCTCGAGACGGCATTGGGTTTCTCACTGACCGATAGCCTGATTAGAACATATTTATTGTTAGGCTCAATATATATGCTCTTAGAATCTCAATAGAATGTTTTTATGTTCGATCAGTACGGATGCAGTGTCTATACATTAGTCAAGTAGTTATTAATCACAATAATCATTAAAAGCCACATTCAAAGATAAACGTTACGAAACTTAACATCTGTAATATTTACTTCTTTCTTGTGCGTTTGCATGATTTAGTTACATTGATAAATATTATTAAAATGGAAATACTACGTGACATAGATCAAATGTTCAACGGAATTACAAAGATATCAGAATTCCTGATGTTAGAAGTGTTTTTGGAGCATAATCCTTACATATAAAGTGTTTACTACTCCATCAAAACAAATATGATTTCACTCACAATATGGAATTGACAAATTGTTTTTATTTTATGTAACAATTGTGCTAAGAGTTTTCTAGACAGATTCAAACTCTCTTTTGTCGAAATATTTAGCCGAAGAACTTGTGAAAAAGGAATCCCATCAAACAAACCACACTATCTGCAACTTTTGTGTCTAAGGGAGTTTAATTATTATTTACTTATATATGCATATAGATTGTTACGAGTCAATGCTCTTAAAAAAAGTAACAGAAAAGAGTGAAGACAACAGGCTTTTAATATTATAAAATAGTTTATTTCCATATAATACATCCCCCTGCGGGTCCGGAGTTGTAGCATTGGCCCGCCGTGCCTCGCTACGTGTCATAAAAGGCAACTAAGTAGAGGCAACCTGTTTGCGTGGGTTGCGTCCCGTGTTGGAGGAGGAAAGGATCCTGGTGGTTGAGAGGAGGCTTTCCGATGCAGCACACTATTTTGGCCTCTACTTCTTCTACACGGGTGGTCGGGATGGGCCCGGTCTCGACAAATCGGCTGGTCACGCCAAGCACTAGGATGTCTTTAGTTACTCGCTCTAATTCTGTATCTTTCTTCTCGCATCTTGTATCTCTCTTGATACCTCCGTTGCTCATATATTCTATCCCTTTAATTTTCACTTTCCTACACCTTAGAAGACTTCCTAGAAGGCGGTGGCTCAACGGGTCAATCTAAGAGTAATTTTACCGGCTGAGTATGTCTCACGAGAAGGTGATTTTATCAACAGAGTATAACACCTTCGTATCCCTGGCACATTTAAAGTGTCCCCTTGTTGGACTCCTTGGTGGGTGAGGAGCGCGGATGTTGAACACTTAAACACACCAGCATGGAAACTTTTTTTTAAAAAAATCAGCTAAAACGAACCAAACCAGGATCTGACACAGAAGATTAACCATGTGGCGTGGATTCATTTCCACGCTTTATGATAATACAATCCAAAGATGCCACAAAAGAGCCTACTACACTTTCTCCGTTCGTTATAGAAAAGACAATAACCGGATTGATTGGATCGCCAAAAAATGTTAAAAAGTTGAAATCGGGTTGTCTACTTGTTGAATGTCAGCGACGATGTCAAAAAGAAAACCTCAAAAAAATACATTCTTCGATATTGCAGCGTCATCATTCGCCCACACAACATTGAATACCTCCAAAGGTGTTATTCGCTGTCGTGACTTGGCTGGAGTCACCGACACAGATATCATTGAAGGAATGAAAAATGAAGGTGTCACTGCAGTCCGCAGAATACTTATCAAACATAACAACAATCTGCAGGACACCAACACCATTATACTCACCTTCAATAAACCAACAGTACCCAAAGTGGTCAAAGTTGGTTTTTTGCAAGTGAAGGTGCTACAAGTGTCATAAAATATGGACACCATGAAACCCGCTGTTCAAGAAACCAAATATGTGGCCAATGCGGAGACAACTCTCACCAGGAATCTGAGTGCAAAGCAGCTCCACATTGTATCAACTGTGGAAAAGAGCACTACGCCAATTCCAAGGATTGTGATACCTGGAAACAAGAAAAGGAAATTCAGAGGATCAAATATACATCCATCATTCCCTACCCAGAGGCATGAAAGCTAGAAAGCTAGTACAGTCAAAAACATCTCTTTCTGGCCCATCCTTCTCCACTATAGTAACAAACAATCGTAAGACATCGAAGGACGCTCAAACTCAAACAGATATACCCGATTCAACATCACAACACCCCACATTACCAAACACAAAAAGTCACGGCATCTACCCAAACGACCTTTAACAACACTCAGCAAACTAAGTCACTAAAGAAAAACAAATCCCATGGAAATAGACAACAAAAGGGGTCAGATGACCCCATCAAACTATTCAATAGGTTTGTGGACATTGAGAGCATGGATGCAGAAGATACTGCTCCGTGTTCTCAAAGTAGTTCAAAACCTAACAAAAGAATCACACCCGTACTTCCCCCAGATAAATAACCCTATAGATGTTCCCCTCGAAAAGTCTAACCTAAATCCAAAACCTCCAGTCTAAATTTATAATGAAGAATACAATAATAGAACTATCGATGACTTAGAGCTAATTACAATGAGATTCTTCTGCTTTTAAATAAATATAATCCAGCTTTGTTATGTCTTCAGGAAACCTTTTTAAAAGATACGGACAATATCACATTCAAAAACGACTCCCTGTTTAACACCTACCTACAGAACGTTGACAGGGCCTCAGGAGGGGTGTCTATTGCTGTGAACAATAGAGACCTACATAGAAACATCCCTTTGAATACTAATTTACAAGCCATTGCTGTAAGTGTCACTCTACATCGAGTAACTACATTTTGTTCTGTCTACATAACACCAAATACTAAATTATTACCAAACAAATTAGACACACTTGTTCAACAACTTCCCACGCCATTTGTTTTACTTGGTGATTTTAATGCCCATAACATTTATGAGGATCAAATTACATAAGCGATAGAGGGAAAAAGTTGAAGATTTTGTTGCTAGATACGACTTGTGTCTATTTAATAACAAGTCTCCGACTTAACTGCACCCAGGAACGGGTACATACACTTGCATTGACTTAACAATATGTACTCCTTCACTTCTGTTGGATTATAATTGGCAGGTTGCTGATGACCTTCATAGCGGTGATCATTTTCCAGTATATTTTAAGAACACCAGTGCCAAAATTGATGACACAATTCCACAGTGGAACCTAAAGAAAGCTGACTGGGCCAAATTTGAAACACTTTGTACAATGAGACCTAACAGGAATACCGTACGAAATGATGACAATTTACATCTATCGTAATTGCGATTGCAGAAGAGTCCATTTCTAAGTCCTCGACAAATTCTCAAAAAAAGCCCAAACCATGGTTCACTAAAGACTGTAAGGAAGCCAATAAACAACGCCCAGAAGCACTGAACAGATTCAATAATCGTCCAACCATCGAAAATCTAGCTCAATACCGTATTACTCGGGCTAAAACTCGCCGCACGATTAACGAAAGTAAACGAATATCATGGAAAAAATATGTTTCAACTTTAAACTCTCGCTCCTCAATAAACAAAGTTTGGGACACGATCCGCAAAATAAATGGAAAAAGAAAATACAATGTACCAAAAATTTGGAAAGAAGCAGTAATAATACCAATTCCCAAACCAGGCAAAGATAACGCAGATTCTACCAGCTACAAACCTATATCATTAACTAGCTGTGTATGTAAAACAATGGAACGAATGATCAATTCTCGGCTTGTATTATATCTGGAAAGCAACAATTTAATTTCTCCTTTCCAAAGTGGCTTTCGTCATGGAAATAGTGCCAACGATCATCTGGTTAGACTAGAAACATTTATTTGTGATGCTTTCATCAAGAGGGAACATTTAGTATCGGTTTTCCTTGATTTGGAAAAGGCCTATGACACAACATGGAAGTACGGTATACTAAATGGCCTGCACGATCTGGGTCTAAAAGGCCGACTGCCCTCATTCATATCAAACTTCCTTTCAGACAGGGAATTCAAAATACGAGTGGGCTCCACCCTCTCTGATATACACGATCAAGAGACGGGTGTACCCCGGGGCAGTATTTTATCGCTGACGCTTTTCAACATAAAGATTAATAGCATCACCAAGTGTTGATGCCAGGTGTGGATTGCTCACTATATGTTGATGACTTTTTAATATGTTACCGATCCAAACATATGCATACAATTGAAAGACACTTACAACAAAATATAAACAAAATTCAAAATTGGGCCAATACTAATGGCTTCAAATTCTCGAAATCAAAAACTGTCTTTATGCATTTCTGTCAGTTACGAAGACATCACGATAGACCTAATCTCACGCTGGAAGGAACACCTACTCCAGTTGTTGAGGAAACAAAATTTTTAGGCATTATCTTCGATAGAAAACTGACTTTTATTCCACATCTGAAACATTTGAAAGCCAAATGTTTGAAATCTCTTAATTTACTTAAAGTAATAGCGCACACTGACTGGGGTGTTGATAGGAGAGGCATACACAATTTATACATAACGTTTGTCCGCTCCAAATTAGACTATGGTTGCGTTGTTTATGGTTCAGCAAGGAAATCCTATTTAAAGATGCTTGACCCAATCCATCATCAGGGAATAAGACTTGCCCTGGGAGCATTTAAAACATCCCCGTGTGAAAGCTCCTAGTCGAAGCGGATGAACCACCCTTATCACAACGTAGAGAAATGCTCTCCGTACAATATCCTATCAAATTAAGATCTAGCCCTCTGAACCCAACTTTTTCGGCAGTTTTTGAACCAAAATATAAATTCTTATATGACAATAAACCAAATGGCATACCTACATTTGGCATTAGAATATCACAATTAATCGAAAGCACCCAAATTGATTTTTCAAAAATACTGAAAGCCGACATCTCCGAAATACCCCCATGGCTACTTCAGCAACCAAGGGTAATTTTTACGTTACATAATGGAAAAAAATCGGAGACAAACCCTTCCATTTTCCACAACGCTTAACATGAACTCCTCTCACAATTTGAAAAGTATACAAAAATATATACCGATGGATCAAAAGATGAGGAAAAGGCTGCTGCAGCCTTCGTAATTGGAAAACACACAACCAAAGCTCGCTTGCCAAATGGTACGTCAATTGTTTCAGCCGAAATTAGAGCAATAGACCTTGCTTTGCAATACATTGCAAGCAAGCGTATTTCAAATAGCATAATATTCTCCGACTCACTATTAGTACTTCAGTCACTACATAACAGAAAACTGGAGAATCTATTATTAGCAAATATTTTCCTTAAGCATACTGAGCTGAGTACCTCCCACAATATAGTATACTGTTGGTTACCCAGCCACGTAGGAATTAAAGGTAATGATAAAGCAGACCGTGCTGCTAAAATGGCCCTATTACTAGAACCAACTGATTTTAAAGCACCATATACTGATTTTAAACGTTGTATCAAAGACTGTTTACGTCAGAAATGGCAGGTATCATGGAATAATGCGTGAATAACCAACTTCATGCCATCAAGCTAACCTTAAGAGAATGGTCCCCTTCCTACAGATCCGTCCGTAGAGAGGAGGTAGTCATTGCAAGAATTCGACTCGGTCATACTCATTTAACACACTCCTACATATTAAAAGGAGAAGATCCACCAGAGTACATAACTTGTAATGAACCATTCACCGTTAAGCACTTTATGCTGAAAGGCTTCGATTTTCAACCTACCCGTAATCATTACTACGTTGTGCAAGACATGACGGAGCTCTTTGATACAAATAACATTACCAACATTATAGACTTCCTTAAGGAAGCAAATATTTATCATAAGTTATAGCTCTCATTTTATCACCTTGTTCAGTTTTGTGTTATATTTATGCAGTCAATATATTTTAATTGCCAATCATATGTTTTCGTTATCATACATTTGCACTCCCCGTTGATCGGGAAAATTTTAATTATTTACCATCATTACCATTTTTATCGCATTACCTTTAACTGTTTGGTCTCCAATCGCTAGTCGATAAAATTATTTTACCAGTTTTAAATGTAAAAGGATAAAACATTATGTTTGGGGCTAAATAGCCTCATAGTGCTGGTGTACCGTAAAAATATCAATCAATCAATCAATCAATCAATCAATCAATCAATCAATCCATATAATACAAAGTAAAAATAAGAAAAACGAACTTACGGCATTGCGAAGTAGATTCGAAAATAATCAAAGAATTAAAGACAAGTTCTAGTAACATAGAGTCCTAATCAAACGCAGTTCAAGTCCAGAAGAGATCTAAAATTGAAGGCAATGACGTGTCTGGTATAGCCTGCGAAGTGTTGGTGTGTCAACAGTTTCTTGTTGAATCACATAAATATTATTCTGTCTGAATTCAGAATAAATTCCAACGAATATCTTTATCCAAGAATTTTGTAACAACACTTTTGTATTTCCAGAGAAACTAATCACTTAAATTCAATAATTTCAAGAAAATAAAATTCAGCCCAAACTGGTCACAACATTAAAACAATTTAAAGAGCTAGATGTTAAAGCACGACTGGTAAAACCTTACAGGCACAAAATAACATAGTTTTTTACTTGACCTCAGGTCACAATTAGCATTTAATAAGAGCAACCATTAACTAATGGAAAATAACTTTCTAGAATGATCTAATGAATCTTGTTTATTTACAATACAATAGCCTACAAAATTCACATAGGAATATCCAAAACATTAATCCTAATCAACATATTTACTCCTTTTTGTTTACCTGAATAATCCTGATAATAAACTCATACTAATAACGAATAATGGAGTTAAAATTAGTTGTTTACATAAATGAAATAACTAAAAACAATTTTTAAAAATCAGGTCAAACAGAGCAGAAACGAACTCAGATTTTTACAAGGTCAAGTCCAGCATACAATGTTATAATACAATAGCATGTAATGAAATAAAAAATAAAACCAAATAATCAAATTAAAGATGCATAAAAAGATGTGCGCCCAGTTTTATAATGAAAATCATCCCCTATGTCAAATGTTATTTAAATGACCGCCATTGTTTATTTAGCTTTGACAGGTCATGTGATAAAAACATGCAACTGAGCAACATATCTCAGGCGGACTTTACAAATCAAAACATTATACCCAATTAAACTCTATAACAATGACAGGACATCATTGAATAAAAGCAAAACAAAAACCGAAGTGATTATGCCAGGAGCAAGAAGTACATGAATTTGACCGTTCCGGTGTCCTAAATGGTTAGAGGCTCCGCCTTGGAAGCGGTAAGTCACGGGATCGTATCCCGGCGGAGTCATACCAAAGATTTATAAAAATGGTACTAACAGCTGTCTGACTTGGTGCCCAGTATTAAGAAGTTAGTTTTAGGACTGGTCAACAGGATGTCAGGATAATTTGAAAGGGTTGGGGACGCCTTGCTACAATCTGTGGCACGATGCCCCACTGTTAGATATCAGTAAACTCTCACACTGCAGACATTGTACCAATATAACTAAAAAAATATTTAAAGCTAAGTTAAAAATCACACACACACACACACACATAAATAATTATTAAGGTTCCGACATGGTTTAATCCGATGACACCTCTCACACCTTGAGAAAAAAAAAATTAGTGTTAGAGAAATCTCTTGCATTCATTTAATGTGATGTATCGTGTATGGGAGGGTCTTCACATATTTGTGTTGCACAATGTTTCGTTAAAACATGGTTTACTGAACAAACTGCTGTCATTAACAATGATATTGATGCGGTTATTGATGGTGATATATCCCATACTGAGGTGGATGATTCCGTCCTGAGTGTGGAAATGAAGTTGTTGATTTTTTTGGATTATGTTCATTCGGAAGTGACACTGAGAGATAAGTGACAACATTTGATTTGAAATGAATATATATTGCATTACGAGGATACATGTTATGAAATTATTCATTGCTAGGTAGAAACTGAGTTGTTGAACAAAGATATTTACACGTAAAACTGATTTGTGTGACTAACCGGCTGGTAAATTAACATGTTTGTTGATGCTCTCATCAGCTAATACATTTACATATATGTTACACGTTTCATCAGATGGTAGACTTATATGTTTATCACCAGATAGAATTGTATTAATCATTGTTGTTTGAAAATATCATAATAATTACATCTGAGTTCTACCAGTAAATATACCAGGATAAATCATTTACTCTATGGACAAGTGCAAAACATTTTGTAAAGGAAACGATGAATCTGAATTCAAACTCCTAGCACCCTCTGAGTGTGTTTGTGCGCGCGTGCACGCGAGGGTGTGTGTGTGTGTGTGTGTGTGTGTGTGTGTTAGTGCGCATTCGTTTGGCGAGTTAGTTAAATCTCTGTACCGAAATGAGGACCATTTACGTAAAGCAACTGGCGCCCTGACAAACGTCTGTACAGTAACGGTAGAACGCCTACAATTTGAGCTATTTTAAAGACGACGGATTTTCGTACGCATGAAATCAATGAATGTGTTTGTTGTTGAGTGGAATTTGGTCCATAACATATTGAGATTACATCGGAAAGCGTGAGACGGTGATTTTCAGTATGTTGTAAATCGCTATTGATTTCCCAAGGCGTCGTATACATTTCGTTAACTCTATCATTTTCTTCGATTTTCTCTTACATCGCCGTAGTGATGATTACAATTGGACAAGCCATCACTTCCATAGTCCTTTTCCGGGAAAAGTTCGAGTCTAGATGGCGGCGGCATGAAATAAATGTTATATTTGCTGTACATGACAATAAATTCAAATACGACGAGAAAAACAATGTTCTTCGAAATAATTGCATGTTAATAATTTGGAGAAAAAAATGCAAAAGCTAGAATTCTCGTTGTCTTAAATATAATCTCTCCCAGAGAAAAAAATGAGTGACGTCATTACGATTTTCTCACAATCTGGTTATCTTATGTGTCATTCGAGTTGCGAAGTACAAGTTTATATGAAAACAGTAAATATCCTTAAAGCAAATGGAAAATATCAAAAACCATCATCTGTAAAGAAGTAAACTTCATCTTTCAGTTAAATATTATTGCATTGAATGTCCTGGAAACAAAACGAATTCCATCCACTTTCAATAATGACAACTGATCACAAAATAAGCACTTTCTTAGATTGTAAGGTTCCTGTAAACATTTTTACTTTCATAGTAGTTTCATTTTATTTATTCGCCATCAAAAGATTTTACAAGGAAACAAGCGAACTTCAAAACCTCATTTGATAAAGAACGATTAATAGGAACATTAAATTGCCGCCATGGGTACTGACTTAACTGCATTAATGTCAATATCACATTATTTCTTTCATTCCATGTCAATTTCATATTCGTCAATTCTACGACTTATTCCTGTGAACGGGAAAAGAAAGATAAATACAAAATATGTGGCCTGGAAGATTAACCTTCTCAATCATGTTGTCCTCTTTTAGACAACTCTGTTAAATGTAACACGTTTTCAAGCATTTTGCAGAGCTGAAGAATCGCCAACAGCCGTCCAAAAGTTATAACTTTCTGACAGAGGTTCCGGAATCAAAATGACCTAAGCCAGACTTTATGTAACCTGACAATGTTTTAATCAAACCAGCGCTTTACAGAATTAAATATGTCTTTTACTCTCAACCTGCATGTCTTTCTCAATAACTTAGCATCAACATTTCTCTGTTGAGTAAAATGTTAAACATCTACAGCACAGCCTTTATCATATTGTCATATGTTGTTTGAAAGAAAATGATTGGCATTTGTAATATAAGTGACCAATGGAAACCTTGCTAATTCTAATTTATATCCTGTCAGTCACAAGAAGATGTTATGGCATCAAACTGTTCAAAACTTTGGTATTGTAAGCAAACAAGCCGCAAGGTCGGTGATAACTCAAGCACAAAGTTGAGGAGCTAGTGCATTCAGTTCGGAAAACATGCAACCACCAAGAACGATTCGAACAGTTTTGAACACAGGGGTTGTAAGTGTGGCAGTAATTTAATTCATTTTCTTATTTTTATTTGCTTGGTAGATCTTTTGCCAAATTTCCAATTGCTCTAAGAAAGCCGAGTCCAAGACGTCTATACACACCCAAGGAATTCAGCATGAGGTTAAAAAACAAAATAAGTATGATCGATTATTACGTAATTAAAATCAAATATCTTTCAAATTTCTTGATAAAATTTTAGGTTTCACTAGGAATGAAGCCGATGTTATACTTTGGATCTCCTAAATCATATTTGGGTCTGCGATCCGTAAATGTTTATGGATTTATACGGACTTTAACCTCGGATAAAAGCAATCTAATCTCTCTGAGAAAACCCCTAGTTAGACCACGGTTCAGTTTTAATATAATATGCCTTCTACGGTTGATTAATGATTACTCAAGAAAGTGAATCAATTTACTTTTGCCTCATCACCCGTTATCTAGTGTCAAATAAGTGCACATGATTCATTTTAAGTGGACTTACCTAATAACGAAAAAGTAAGGTCAATAATCATTGGCGTATTATCAGCCGCAATCATCGAAAACGAAGCTTACTTGCCATTTGAACTTAATTTCCTCGAGTCTGAGAGGCCTTGACAAATTAATCAGAATCAGTGACCTGAGCACTTAGAGTGCCAAAAGGAAATAAGAAATATAAATCATCCAAATAACAAGTCATAAATATAAAAAATTAACTTTCAAAGCGTTAAATAGTACTTTGTATTTTGAGTTATTTCCCAAAAAATGATATGATGAATAAACTTAGAAAGTACTTTAATCTTGCATTATCATTTGTAAATGTATATAGCAATAATTATTTTGCCTTTATAGTCTGCGTATTCATAATATGGTACATTGAATATTTGTATATGTTATATTTATATATAACTATTACAGTTCATATAACGACCTAATATGGATCGTGTTTATACCATGATATATTGAAAAATATAAGATTTGTTTATGGTGTAATCATGTGTATCACTAAACACATTTTGAGTTTTGACAACGTTATCATGGACAAGGTCGATTTTATTATTTCAACGAAATTTTGCCTCTCTATTTGCTCAAAAGTTGTATTAGTTTTTCACAAAGCAGTAGTCGCTGATAATATATCCAACATCACTTGTGTGTGTCTGTATGTCTGCGTGTTTTTCTCTAGCTCACTATACCTTGCACACGTCTCACAGAAACTATTATGGACTATCAGTGGGTTAACCACGATTTCTAGTAAATTTGCATCAGAGATCCCTACAAATTTTAGTTACGACCTATACAACAATTTGTGTGCCTCTTTTCCAGAAATGTGTGATTTAACTGACTTTAGATAGGAGACATAAGAAACATTCCCTTTTATGGCACAAACAGCAACTGTTAAGGTTAATCACCATTTCTTCTCATACAAAACAAAAGCATAATTTACGCAGCAACAACATTAACAGCGAAATTTTTTAAATATTTTGTGCACTCACGCGTGATCAGTTTAAGATAATATTTCCAGTTTTATCCATTTTTCTATATTGATTTTATGTATTCACGGAAAATACATTTTATAAAAGACATCAAGTAATAGCAAACAATTTTCATATATGGATGCTTGATATATACAAACATTTGCAATTAATAAACCTTCCTTTACTAATCAATAATACAATGTCATACAAGCCGATATGCTTGACACTTTCTTCTCCGCCACAGAGAATAAATTAACAAGATAAGAAAGAAATTAACAAACTTTTCAAAAAACATATACACCATTTATTAGCACATTACTTTTAAGAAACATCACAACCGATTTAACCTCATTCTTACAAACTCGCGGCAATCAATCAACCATAAATATAATTTTAAGTTTGTGTTTCTCGATCACACTTTCATAAAACCAGGATAAAACTTGGATTACGTTGGTATATGAAGATGTATACATGAAAATTTTTAATTTTTTTACTTGTACATTTCCTATTTTAGCAAGCACATTGACAATCGGAATTCGTTCATTAGCTCAATATTTATTATGGCAACATTTGACATCGGTTTGATGAAACTCGCCCGCATTGAACATTGGACCTAAAATTGAGTTATGCGTGTACGTCAAGAAACGGATATCAAAATATCTATATTTAATTAACATATTTTGAATCTAAGAAAAGAACGTTTTCGATTGATTAGTATAGGACAAATGTATCTAAGTTTGCCAAAAGAAACATATTTAAAATGGTAATGTAAGATATTTTCTTAAGTCCCAAGAACCGAAATTGAAAAGAAAAACAAACTTTTATCAATCAAGTAATAAATATACTAAAGTGATAGAATGCATCAATCTGTAAAAGTGTCCCCTCAAATAATATGATACCTACCTTGTTTAACGTTTCATTTCTTATTTGATTACTGATTAAGCAGACGATGTATACAAGTACATCATTTTCACTTGGTTAAGTCTTTTCAGTCTGACGATAGCTAATTTTAATTATTTATTTGTTTGCTTTTCCAGCATATTTCGTCAACGATAACGTAAGAGGAAACGAGTCGTCGAAAAGCGTATTAGATGCATATATGAACCAGACCAACACACGTCCAGGACATAAGATCAACATTGAATTCGTCAGTTGAGAAGCTTATAAAAAAAAGTATTATAATTTATGCCCTTAGTATATCGACTTTTAAGATACATGGATGCATTTTTAAAAAAAAAACTCTTTGAGATTTCAGTGTAAGACCTATCTTCGAGTATTTTAAATTACTGTTCAATTAAGTTTAATTGCTGTGTGCTGCATTGACTAATTTATAATTTGACTAGATGACCATGTAATAAACGATATATGCATTAAACATGACCTTAATTTCCAGTGGCGATCGATTCACACATTAATAATGTGTGTGTGTATGTGTGTGTGTGAGAGAGAGAAAGAGAGAGAGCGATTACCTTTAATACAACAGTTTCATTTCAACATAATGAAAAATGAATGTTTGAAATTATTACCTGCATCTGAAAATTATTATCAAGGAATTTAGCCTATCCCGCTAGATTTCCGAAATTGTGCATATCTAAATTATTATTATAACTCGAGGGATAACACATCAATTCCTTCGCAAAAGTCCTTTAATAGATGCCTGACGTTGCAGACTCCCTTTTCAATCCTCCGTTTTCAATCTGATTAAAAGTTTCAAAACAACGATTTTGTTTACTCACATTGGTGTATCAATAAAATTATATTGTTCGATTGTTTTTTTATTTCAGATTAGAAAAGAAACTATTCAACTTTATTTTAGTCACATTTTCTTGCAGAATAAATTTTACGCCACAGAAACGTATCCAATAAATATGAATATGTAAACGAATCCTCAATTTAGCGCTTAATTATGTTGTCACAGAACCGATGATACTATATCAATTATTTACCAAATCTAAAACTTTAAATAATTTTCAGGCACATAAGATAGCTTTATAGTCTTCGAAACCATTTTAAATAAATAAGGAATGCATATTTCAAGATTCACACAATCCTTAGAATTATCGTTCCGCTCCTAAGTTTTGATATTCTGCACAATTTTAAAAAATTTATTCCATTGATTTTTCCCAATTTTGTGTCGAGAAAACCTGTAGAGTGCATGTTACAGTTATATTTAAGATTTGAAATAAATATCAGATTATTATTATTATTATTATTATTATTATTATTATTATTATTATTATTATTATTATTATTATTATTATTATTATTATTATTATTATTATTATTATTATTATTATTATTATCAATCAACACAAAAGAAAAAAGGCAAACCAACTTCTTTGTTTCCTCAAATATTCACACATCTATGTGTTAGGGTAAATATAAGATCTACAGTGGAATATCCACTTCCAAAACCAGCTTGATCTTCACTTGAAAGATCATTTTCTTTGATCCATTTATCGAATTATATCAATTAAAATGGAGGAAAATCATATGCTGATGACTGGTAAAATATTTTTCAGGCATATTTATATTCCTTTTCTGTGAATGAGTGTTATACAAAAAACAAGGACTAACACTAATTCATAGATTGTCTTCATGAATGAATTCAAAGTAGAATCGAGTGAATTTTGTTTTATCAATGTAAGTACAGTATTGGTTTGATCTGATAGTGTAAACACTGTATTTTGGACAAATATATTTATTTATGTTTTTAGATAGATAGATAGATAGATAGATAGATAGATAGATAGATAGATAGATAGATAGATAGATAGATAGATAGATAGATAGATAGATAGATAGATAGATAGATAGGTAGGTAGGTAGGTAGGTAGGTAGGTGGGTGGGTGGGTGGGTGGGTGGGTGGGTGGGTGGGTGGATGGATGGGTGGGTGGGTGGGTGGGTGGAGGGAGGGAGGGAGGGAGGGAGGGAGGTAGGGAGGGAGGGAGGGCGAAAGAAAGAAAGAAAGAAAGAAAGAAAGAAAGAAAGAAAGAAAGAAAGAAAGAAAGAAAGAAAGAAAGAAAGAAAGAAAGAAGGAAAGAAAGAAAGAAAGAAAGAAAGAAAGAAAGAAAGAAAGAAGAAAGAAAGAAAGAAAGAAAGAAAGAAAGAAAGAATATCTTAGGCTAATTCTTTCAGTATTATCGGTTGTGATGCTAGATCCGAATGAAATATTATTGGTTGATGAATAGATTCAATTATGTTTACAAGCCCAAAGGCAGTTATACAAGCAAATAATGATTGATCTAAAATTAAACTGCCTATCGTTGTGGCAAAGTTATATTGTATACATGTAAACATTCCAGTACCTTTATCATCTACACATCGACCATTTGCAATCCTCATTCCAGATAACTGACAAAATTTGAGTACATACTCGCCATATTGATTTAGGTCCTTTCTGTCTTTTTTTTTTTTTTTTTTTGCTCTCTTCCCCACTCACCTGATCAGTGTCCTCGACTTAAGCAATATTCGCATTATTGTTCGTATTACTATCGTGTATAATTAAAACAAAAAGGTGTCCTGTATAGTTTGTGCACTATGGGGTGAATTTTAACCGAAAAATATTTTGTATTTACTGACACTTATGTAACACGAGAAACCACTGATGTCGATTTTATCCTGGACCCAAGTCTCGACGACAGCACAAATATCAGAGACAAGTATAAATTTTTCATTTGACCATTTAAGCGGTCGATTGTATGTTCGAATTGATCAAATATATTGTTCAGGCGTCTCACGTCAGGACGGTTATCCCTCGCGATCTGTATAATGCTATCTGATCTTCACGGATTTCAGAACTGAATGCTAGATCTGATTTCTCCTCCCGTGACAATTGTGACCTCCTCCTGTGAAAATTGTGACCTCCTCCTGTGAAAATTGTGACCTCCTCCTGTGAAAATTGTGACGGTAAAATGTGCAGATGTTGCTCTCATTGAATCAGAGGAATTTGATACCGGTTGAGTTACGTCACTGATACGCTTTGTTTAATCCCAACTAAGCCATGCATTCATATATTGCATCCATGTTGCAAGTGGCTGACGTCAATCGGGCGGAATATTGTGGCCAGAGGTTGACCTGAATTCGCGTTACTGTAGGGAACAATAACCATATAGACATAGAGACGTGGTTAGATATATATTGCATAGATTTACGGACATAAACCTATCACACAATCGACTAAACATTTTTTCGGCAAGAGATTATATGCATCTTTTTGGGAAAATGGAATGGCCTTAAAAAGGGACATTGTGTTTCTTATTTTTCTTTTAATTTCTCTTTTCTTTTTCTCCACTAACTTCTTATCTTATCCATTACAGTTGTCTTCTGCTTCTTTCTTCCATTTTCCTACTTCTACTCCTCCTTCTCCACTTCATTCTCTTTTTTCTTTTCGTTTTCTTCTTCTGTTTCACGATTATCATACCATCTTCTATTTTGTTCACTTACCTTTGTTTTTTTTTTTTCTTTTCTTTCTTTTGTCCTTCTCAATATTTCCTTCCCTATCCTTAAATTATTGATTACTATTTTCAATAGGCGAAGGCTATATGAATCATACTCTAACATTACCAGCATCTCTTCCACTATCCCTATGGTATCAACCACCACTTGTAGCTTCTGCATTTTCTATCCAAAATTACTTGTCATATGTGTTATTCAATGATGAATTGAACATGAACATGAAAGAATTAGAGTAGTTTACGTCTTGAGGACTCTTTATTCACGAATGTCGTGATAGTCAATTGGTTGAGGCTGTAGTTATGGTGCCTGGGTGAGGCAAGGGAGATAGAAAATGACTGGAACGAAGACGCCAACCAACTCAGAAAAATCCTTTACATGCATGCTACCCCAGTCCCGCATCGTCGTCTTATGAATTTGAAAACATTTGAAATAACGCTGTACCCTCTCTTAAAAATTAAGCGATTGGTTTGAGGGATCATTGTTTTGTTAAATTATTTACTACTGGGTTCCTAATTGCAGTATGTTGATATTTGGTTGGGTGTATATTTCGATTTAATTTAGTCCCGCCTTGAGCAGGGAAGGGGGCAGATGACTTGGCTTTTGTCACTTTATTGATTTGTCCTAGGCAATATGAATGCTTTCGCCTCTCACCGACAGGCACACTGTCCCCTCCCCAAGACATTCCTCGGTTAAGTCAATTCTTATTTATAGTCTGTTTTCTAGATTGTATTCCTGCACTTGATTTTATGCATTTTAGTCTGTTTAGTTTCTTAAATTTGCTCTTAACATTAACGCTAACCTTATTTTTATGTATGTTTTCTAGGTTTGTGTTGATCATCCTTGACTGACATTGTGGAGACAGTTGTCGATATCATGAGTGAGATGGGATCTACTTAACGGAAAGCATTATCGTCCGAGCCTGGACAACATCCAGTGTTTCCCTCTCCCTCGTTCTTCTTCCTCTACCTTTTTTGTATAGAATTTCAAGAGTTTAACACTGATGTCTATTTGGGAGTTTTGGTTGCGCAACTGTTATATTTATAATGTTTGTTAGCTATTTTCAGATTTAATTATATCTTACAATTTTTTTACTAACATTATTGTGTTTTATATGTGGACTGTATTTTGTTGTTTTGCTTGATGTCTACAAACGCAGTGAATGTTTTTGTGGATCTGATTATTTTATTTATTTATTTATTTTGCTTTAAAATGAACTCCTTGCGCATTGTATTTGGGGAACTTGTTGAAGACTTGATCCTTGTTTTATTCTATAGTGCAGTGGGGACAGTTTGCATCCCTATTTGGTTCTGCATTTAAATCTTTCCCAAGGCAGTCCCTTAGCAGTTTTCTCCGTTTTATCCTATTTATAATTTTGAGGTCCACACTTTCTAAGCTTTTTTGGCATCTTATGTTTCTAGTGATCTCATATTTAACTGGAATCTGTGTCTGCCGTTGGTGGTTGTTTCCCAGAGCTGCTGCCATTTATTGTTGATTTTAGTTTTAATTTGGCAATATATTTCATGATCATAACGCTTCATCTGGTCTATTGTTTCCATCATTAGCTTGAGCTTTCCTTTTTGGTCTCCTTTGTCATCTCCAGTTAAGTTGATGTGCGAGCGTACCCGTAAGAATTTCATTATCTGCTATTTGTTTTCTATTTTCCTAGTTTTTTGCAGAGACATAACATCTGCATGACCACTGTATAACAAGCATCATCGACCTAGCTAGGACGACATCCCGCTTTTTCCCCGTATCCCTTGTTCTTCTTTTCCTGAACCTCAAGGCATAGTGCGAGGGTGCAGAAGAAGAGGCAGAGAGACAAAGAGGTGGGGAAACAACATTAAGGAGTGAACAGGCACGGAATTTGGAGATTCCCAAAAAGCAGTAGAGAATATGGAAAGATGGAGATAATTGGTTGCAAAGTCAACTTGGTGACCAAATTTCTCTTTGGTTAAGAGATTGATAATGATGATGATTTGTTAGCAATGTTTCTTTTAATAATTTCTCCCTGCTTTTTTAAAGTACCAGTTATTACTGAGTAATGTTGTTGTTTGGGGATTTTTATCCATTTAAGCGCCTCATTTATTGAATAGAACTCTGCTAAGTAAATTGAATATTCGACATGGTGATTAGATATAACAATAGCCGCCGCAGTTATTTTTAGTTCTTTAGATTTGGATCCTTCTGTATATATTTAATATGTCCTGCCTATGTCTCCTGAACTAAGTATTATCATCGCATACTGCACTTCTTAGCATTCTGTGACTGTCTGCGACCCCAAGCTGGGCGACAGTCCTTTTAAGAGGGCACTTGGCTCTGAGCTAGGCTTTCAGGTGGAGGATGAAACCGGAAAATCCCCGGAAAGAACCACTGGCAAGCTATCTCACCTATCCACATTAGCCGGATCTTAGACTCGAACACACGCAGACAGAGGTGAGATGACAGTAATCCGTAACCGAGAGCGCTTTAGACCACACAGCCACTCGGGGCCCCTGTCTCTTGAACTGACAAACGCTAGAATTTATATGTCTGAAACACGGACATGAAGGAAAACATTCTCTCTCACCAGATATCCATATCACATACCAAACAACCCATAGCGATAAGAGTGCAAACCTAAAATAAATTTTTATACAAAGCAACACAACAATACTAACTAAACACACTATACTTTCTGGCAATACACAGTGGAGAAGGAAAGGTTTTATTTAGAAAACACACCTTGATCTACAATC
Organism: Potamilus streckersoni; assembly: GCA_016746295.1. Taxonomy (NCBI): domain Eukaryota; kingdom Metazoa; phylum Mollusca; class Bivalvia; order Unionida; family Unionidae; genus Potamilus; species Potamilus streckersoni. The sequence goes on along the minus strand of JAEAOA010000707.1, from coordinate 233,656 downwards.
ACATCTGCAAAAGAAGTTTGTATTTATAGTCACACTACTCCATATTCACAAATATTCTTTAGTGTAGGGACAAGGGGTATGTAAAGTGAAACACACGCATGCACAAGCACACAAACAAATATACACACACGCGTAAACACACAAATGCATGCATAAAATAACGCTAATATTTTTGAAAATATTATCAGTCTCTGTTTTCAAAAGATCTGATTAGCCCTGAGAAGGGTTGTTTTTGTTAACTCCAGATGCATCTGTTTAATGACGACATCCCCCAGGTGTGGCCACACACACACACACACACACACACACACACATCTCCTACTCCGGTCATTTTTCCAATTTATGTGTGAAGCTGGGAGTGGGGAAGCTGCTAGAGAGGCTTCAGACCCCCAATCGTCAGTTTGCGGAATTCTAAAATCCTGTCCCTCACGACACTACGTCCCACCTGTGGATCCTGCTCGTTCTTCCTCACGCTGCGGCTCCCAGTCTTGCTGATGTCTTTCTAACTCCTCCTCCCAGCTTTCGGTCTGAGGACTGGCTGTCGGTGGTGGTGGTGGTAGTGGTGATGGTGATGGTGGTGTTACTGGTGACTGACATTGTGGTAGTGATGGCGTCCTCACTCAGGCTAAAAAAGGATATCGGGGTGTATTTTCCAAAGATAAACTTGGTGATGTACCAGAAGGTGGTTCGTGTATCAATAACATATAATAAAACTTCGATGATTTATCAGGTATACATCTGGTTGCTGATTACAACAATAATTTTGATTGATTCGGACTTCCTTTGAGTAATCTTATTTTAAAAAATTAAAACATACAAATAAATTATTTTTCTAATCAACTACAGCAGATTGGAACATAAGCTTGTAGTTATTATTATATTCTTTTATCTGACAGATGTCACTAGGCGATTACAATTTTTTAAAGTTTATTTTACAATTTGACAGATACCCGAGTAAGAACAACGATGATATAGAAGTTAATTTAATCTAAATACTTTGATATAAATATGTCAACATACTGTCTAATGTGTAAAACTAAAACAAAGAATTAGAATGAGACAACATACATAACAAAAATTAATAGACTGATGTTAAAAAGCATCTGTGCTGTTTGTGGTTGATATAGTATGTTTTTGATTCAACAACTGGAGCTAGAATGTATCCTGACAAGGTTAGTTTTGTAGACGATTAATTGACGAAGGTTAAACCTCCAGCGATCTTTACTATTTTGTTAAAATTTCAGATACAAAAAAATATTTTGGTGATATATATTATGTCGACAACTAAAACTAAAATAACATAAAATGTAATTGTGATTGTAGTAAAGATCTATGTATCAAACTAGATAAAATTGTTACGTATTGTCAATCCTGCAATGGACGTAATGTAATCGGCGCTAAAACAGATATACATAAAATTATCAGTACGTTAACGAAACCAAAATGGTTGAACATACTCGGAAACAAATATAGTAGGCCATGAAATCCACTGGAGAAACAGTTATACGAAAATGATAATCCATTGCCTGGACAAGGGTTTTATAATATATTTGTTGCAATAGCAATGTCTTGATATTTGTTATCATGATATAGAATATCCTGATAACGATTGTGTGGAGAACTCGAAATCAGACTGTGATAAAAAAAAATGATAGATGAATTACGTGATATGAATCCTGCAAATCTACGGGAAAAATCTGTTTATGTATCGAATCTCGTTCATTATACCTTTGAAACTGATGGTGCTCCAAAGACATATTAGTTTCATAATAAAACAAAATTTCAGCTATTTGGAGCAAAATAACAATAAAAAATATATTGCATAAAAAAGGTAAAAAGAGTAACGTATTTGAAAGATTTAATATCACACTAATTAAGCTAATGCATAAACATTTGACAGCTAAAAATACAAATAGTATATTAACGATATACAGCAGATTGTTGATAAATATTATAACATAAATCACAGATCAATAAAAAGGTCACCAAATGACGCAATTAAAAATCCAATATTAGCAAACGAAAACATGTACCACACACATAAATTTAAGGTTGGTGATAACGTTAGAATTTCTCTGACAAAAAAAAAGCATTTCAAAAGCGATATACTATTAATTGCAGCGAAGACGTGTTTGCTATTGATAGGGTTTTAATGACAATACATGTAACATATGCGATAAAAGATTTATTAGGTGAGCATATGACAGGTTTAATTTACGAACAAAAACTACAAAAATGAACAATATGTTTTCGTTATCGAACAAGTAGTAAAAAAGGCGTGACAATTAAAGCCTTGTCAAGTGACGCGGATACAGCGATCAATTAAATAGTTGGATTCCTACTAAAAAAAATTGTGAAATAATTTCCATGTACTTACGTTTGTTAGATTTACATTTTATTGGTTTACATAACGATACTATATATTGTATGCGATCGTCAAAGATCATCATTAAGTTAAAAATCTTGACAAATATAAACTCGTAGTTTACATCTTGCTCTCGGTCTGGAATTTTGCTGTTTAAGCGATATTATACTTAATATTATATCGTCCAGTTGTCGGTCTGCTGTAATTCCTTATTAACCACGTCCACGACCTCGTCTTGTTCGTAGAATGCCATCTTCTGTGTAATCGACCGCTGAAACCGCTGTAAAATTATCATCTGCGACTATATTGCTTGTGATTATATCGCTTGGGATTATATCGCTTGCGTAAATACCAGCAATATAATTTATCTAATTTATTATTATAAGATGACTAATGAGGTAAAATATTTTCAAAAAGTTAATATATTAAATTATGGTAAATTATCCAAAATAGTACGAAAATGTGTATCAGGGTATAGTTCTTATTCTGTCGACGTGATTGGTATGCATCTTGATTCAAATATGATTCTGCTAGCAGCGGCCGAAACAAATAAAATTATAGATAGTGCGTTTATTACGCTAAAATTCGATAGTGCGTTTATTACGCTAAAATTCGATAAAAATGATGTTTTAATATCCGCTCACAATTCCATTACCAAAACATATCTATAAAATATAATCAATCATCGTACCTATTCTGTCAAATGTTGATTGTGATGTTGCCGATTTTGTTATTCGATCTGCAACTCTCTTAACTATTGCCTAAATTATCTTATGTCTTGCAGCAGCGGAAATTGACTTAAATCTTAGTTCCGAATCTGTGTCCAAATTTGCCGCAATGACAGGTCTAGAAGGATTATTAAAATTAATACCAACACCTCGTCCTCATCTGCTATTTTCTTTTCGCAGGACAAGATCTAAATTATCTACATGATTATATATTTTAATACGGTCGTCCTGGTCTATTACTAAACTATCAGATATGAGTCTGTTAAACGTTTCATAAACAAATCTATGGCTACGATAATAAACAAACTAGGTTTTAAAACGACTATAAACAAAAATCCACTTCTGGCAAATTACCTGGCACTTTTTCGTTTTTTCTTTTTTGAATAAGTCCTCTCAGGGTTATCACTTTTAACACTAATATTATACCCTGCTGGCGTTAGTTTCCAAATGGTTGTCCGTATTTGATATGTATCACCGACCCTAGCATATCACCTGCGTACTTATGATGAACGTAAAAATATTATACCCTGCTGGCGTTAGTTTTCCAAATGGTTGTCCGTATTTGATATGTATATCAAATACATATCACCTGCGTACTTGTGGTGAACGTAAAAATACTCTTGCTTCTTTGCACTTGTCAGATTTTTTTATTATATTATGTCATTTTTATTTCTCTAATTGATTATACAGCTGGCATGCAGTGATTTATTAATCAAACAATAAAATAGAGCTATAATATTACAATATTATAATAATGATAAATTTGCATAATATAGCTGAAAAAGCTTTATAGAACAACCTGTACAAATAGCCACTACTTTTGCAGGATTGGATAAGTTATAAATTTCACAAAACATTTTAGCAAATTTTAACTCTACAAATTTGTTTCATCTTTCACATCTGATTGTAAAGCGTGAACTTGCAACGCATACAAATATCAAGCTAATAGCTCGGTGTCATGTTAATTTGTCAAAGTTACATGCACTTCTGAAAGACATAATTGTTATAATCTTTAACGATTGTAGATTTCATTAACGAGATTACTAAACATTAATAAGAATAAAAAGAATATTAGCTGGAACAAATATTTCATAAATGTTTTCGGACGAAAAAGAAAATGTTTACCCAAGATATATTTCAGTATTTGCTACACAAAATACAATAAACTTGATGTTTTATAGGAATTGATAAGTTTGGATTTTAAAAAAAAGACCTTTAACGGTCTAGTTGGCAGACAATATAATAACGATAAAAAAAGATATTTATTCTTCCTTTGTTTACAAGATTTTTCTAAAGATTAAAAACTGAAAGACTATCTTAAATATTGTGATAATGTTCAAAAAATACCATTGTCAGAAAATAAGAAAGAGTATCATAATTTAAAAAATTCTAACCATAAATTAAGTATCTTGTTTGTTATTTACGCTGATTTCCAATCTCTGCTTGTTCCAGTGGCAGAAGCAACAGAAAAATACATATTCCTTGCTGAGCAGCTTATAGAATAGTTTATTGGACCAAGTATATTTTTTCAAGTGCAATAAAATTGTACATAGATATAAATCCTTCTTTTTGTTTCCTAAAAAAAACATTTAATAGATGATGGTAATAAAATATTCGACAGATTATCTAAAACAACTTCAATTAAAATAACGCCCAAACGACAACTTGAATTTAACAAGGCAGTTTATTGTCACATCTGTGAGAAACCTCTACCTGAAGGTGATGGAGTGCGCGATTACTGTCATCTAACCGGCCAAAATCACTGATCAACACACAATAATTGTAACTTAGAATTTCTTGCAAAAGATTTTATTCCTGTCGTTTTACATAATGTTCGTGGCTAAGATAGTCATATAATTGTCGAAGCATTTGGCGATGAAGAAATTAAATTTAAGCTAAAAATAGGCCAGCACCACTAAATCCCCCTAAAATCTATCCACTCAACGCATATCTCCTAATAAGCTGTGACAACCCCACCAGAGACAAGATAATAAAATTCATCACCCAGAACGGCAAGGGTGCTGGACCTGATGACAACCCAGCAGAAGTGCTCAGAGCAGACCTAGAGGCTTCAGTAGAAATGCTATAATCCCTCTTTTAGACGATCAAGGAGGAAGAAGAAATTCCGACTGATTGGAAGGAGAGATTCCTCATTAAAAAACCCCAAGAAAGGCATCCTCAGCTATTGATCCAACTACAGAGGAATCACACTCCTGTCAGTACCAGGAAAAGTCTTCAATCGGGTCATTTTTGATAGGATGTACTGGTAATGGCATCGAAATATTCATCGTGATGATAGACGTGAATGTATTTTCCGTCTTTAAAATTTTTTCATTGAAACAACACAGAACCGCGAACTTCTTAAGAGTGTAGATTCAACGTGTAGCATGGATCCAAGTCATCTTGCAATTTTTGCATTTAAGGAATGCCACAAGCTGTGTCTTTGGATATTCCCGCTTGTTGTAACAGGAGTTCTGCTTCTTTTTATTGTTTGACTCGGTCTGATCGTCGAATAGTGTTCTAGGCTCTTTACCATTCATCCGTGTCGTTCTTGTCGGCATACGTTCGTCCCACCACAATGGCTCGGGATAAACACATCTGGTCTTGAGGGTTGTTAATTCGGACGATGCATTTTTTTTGCTGAGAAGATTGTTCACCAATAACACCTTTTTGTTTCCGGTCCCTTGGGATAGAAAAACTTGGTTCATGAACAGAGTCGCTTTTCCATCGGTGATATGAAACTTGTCATTGGATTGTTGCACCTGTTGAATCTTGTCAATGCCTTTGGGAAATTATCAATTCTGACGTACTGCTAAACTCGATCCAAACGGGGTAATTCAAATAGATGAATAGAAAGTCTCGACATCTTTTGCTTCACGTTGCTGTTTAAGTGTGGCTAGCAAAGAATCCAACACATCGGTGATGAACCGTTCTGCTTTCTTCATCGGTAAGTTGGGCTTGAAATCTTTAAACTGTACATATAGGCCATGATTCTAGATTTTCTAGAGGAGCGTTTGTTCTTCTATCCAATGTGGTTGTACTTTTCAGGGTTACTGGTGGTAACATTTGACTTGGTGCAGACTCTCTGGGTCTAGATTCTGGCTCACTCATCTCATCTTTAAAATCGCTGGCATAAATTTGAGCCAAGGCTTCAGCAACTGTGGGAGGCGATAAATCGCGTTTCTGCCTCTTACTTTCTTCATTTTTCACGAAATGATGCTATCGTTTTATTTTGACTGCAAAAGGTCAAATTACTATATTTGAAACGCCTTGGAACCTTTATATCCATGTCTTACAAACGTATATATAATTGGCTAGTGCCTTCCCTCTTAGTATTCATTTCACTCTCAAACTGGCCAGAACGATGGAAGAACAACACATATCGAACTTTTGATCAGAGCTTTTGCGATGTGTCATACGAAAGATTTCTTCAGAGAAGCCGACGGACTACTCCCCTCCTTTCGAGATAAAACTCAAACTACTTGATATATCTGCCAGACCAAAAAGAAGCATTGGGCTACAGAATGTTCAGAGAGTCATAAAAGCAAAAGACCAGTGTCATAAAGGACAAAATTCAAGATACCTGTTATCATTGTCAAGAGAGGACATTGGTCTTCAGACTGCATTAAGAAAGAAAAGGAGAAGGAGGAAAAAGAAGATGTAAAACCCCAATAAAAAAAGAAGATGTAAAACCCCAATACGTTCAGAAAGAGAAGAAAAGAATACGAGAAAAAAGGGAGGAAAAAGAGGCGGGAAACCCTGTGAAAGTGAAGAAACTAAAAAAAACAGAGAAAGTGAAAAAAGAGAATGAAAGAAGAAAGAAAAAGTCTATGAACTTTCTGAAAATGTTGTGAACTTCCGTTCTAAACATTTGCAAGTGAATTAGATTGTAAACTTTGTACCAGAATAGACAGAACAGACAAGACATAAAAATGGTAAGTGTGTCCTGGCATTGATTATTTAGACTAAGGTCCTTTTTCACACACTCACACATGAACATCACATGGCTGATAAAGGGATTTTGAGTTTTAATTGACTGATGCAAAATGAGTACTATATGTCACGAAAAAAATGGGTGGCCCTGAAAAGGACCGTTGGGTGATTGTTTTTTTAAAACAAACTCAGGAACGAGAAGCAATCAGCTTTAACTGCCTTAAGGCTTCGCCACGGCCAAGGCCTAAAAATGTTTAGACGCTTTTGTATTTTATGTTTACCTCACACAAAAACATATCTGCTATTATACAAACCCAATATATTTTGTCGCTATACAGGCCCAATTTTCCGCCATGTTAAATTCCCTTGTCTCCAATCTGTCGCCAAAGTGTCGCCTTCATTCTGGTCGACGAAATTCCTTCGTCTAGCACTTTCCTATCCACCAAATGTGCTTACTCTAACTGCGTGGTTATACTTCTTCACTTGAAATGGACGTCGTCACACTACATATCCTCATAACACGCCATCATTGCAATATTTGGCACGTATATATATATATATATATATATATATATATATATATATATATATATATATATATATATATATATATATATATATATATATATATATATATATATATATATATATATATATATATATATATAGGTGAAACCAGGTGACCTAAACTAAGACGCTAGATGGTGCTACAAAGCCCGTTAACAATTAAAATCAAAACCTAAACTTTAACGAAACAACAATTAGTTTTATCGAAACGGAAATTTTTATTGTCCATGTGTTTTCTCATTACACTATCAAATGATATTTCAGGTGATAGTGGTTGTGGTATCATTTTCTTGCGAGAAGAATTTGCATATTTCAAATTGACGAATCACACCTCTGCTTTCATAAACATATTTGTATAAAGGCGAGGTGTTGAACAAAACAAATACTAGATGACTATCCGCATTTGGTGCATTACAAACAACTAGTGAACATTTTAATTTTTCAAATGGTATCTTTGTAGGAGCGGCACACATAGTATGATATAGTTTGATACAGAGCACTGTGCGCATGATGTTTTTTTTCACTTTCCAGGTGACTTCACCTAAAATAGCCTCTTGTTTGGCTAGGGTCAAAGAAAATATAATCCAGTAGGCCCCTATAAATTAAAAATTCTGACGGCGGTGGGCCCCCTGGCCGTTGTACCACTCCACCCAATCCCCCAAACTGAGGCTTAGTTGTACTGCTCTGTCCGCGGCCCATCATCTTTTCTATACAGAGCCAAGTGGGTATGCTGTACTCCTTACACCTAGATAACGCGAGCTGACAGAAAAGAAATGCAAAACCTCTTACGTTATCTAACATTGCATAGAGGTTATGCAATAACTACTATGAAAAGAAATTGTGAATAATAATCTAAAATGTAAATTTATAATTGTAGATTATGTTGTATGGTTTATATAGTAAAAAATATCTTAGCCACTGGTTAATAATAGATTTTGTTTCTCACACACCCTTTTATCGTAAAACAAGATCTCACCATAAAAGTTTTGAATGATGTTATTAATATCAGTGATTCCAATATATCAAAATGTAATCGCATCACATTAATTAAGTTTCTGACGTATACAACACCACACACGAACATATACAATAATATGCCATTTTCTACCTCATGTGGGATGCAGTTTTGATGTGAATTGTTTTATTCTCGTAATTAAATTTCAGTTTCTACTGTGAATCATATGGTCTAAAACTTGTCACAATCATATGGTCTAAAACTTGTCACAATCAAGATGTCCTCGATCATTCCGACTATGTAGAAAGGTGCATGTAGCGGCTTCATATTTTGTTCACAAGCATCCAAACGGATTTCAATTATTACATTCGTAAATTTGGTCTCGATTAAAGTATAAATGCATATACATGCGAAATTAGGAATGTGAAAATAAATGCAGAAACAAATCACAATAAGCCGAAGGTACTAACGCTTACAATTACTAGGAGCAAACAACACGGAGTGAAGTGTAAGTGAGTTACTTAAATGCCATAGTTTACTTTTGGTGAATTCAGCTCAGTGCCGCAAGAGTGTCTCAGGAGTTAAATAGTCCATATTAAAATCTATTTGTGTACATTGGTTGTGTGAATCCGGTTCATTTTTTTAAGATTGAAGACTGGTATATTACACAAAGGAATAAACAAGAAGTGACTGTCCATCGTAGGCAGGAATCGTTTATTGTTGCCATGACGGTAAATGTGATACAAATTTACAGATTAAATGTAGTTTTAAAGCATGATTTGACTGGCCCGATGTGGCGCAGTAAAAATAGTTCCATGTATTATGGGGAGTTGTATAATTTTAAAGCGTGAAATGACGGTACGTTACGAAAATTTAATGAAAAGAAACCATGTAGATGTGCGGGTGACATACAGTTGGGAAGTTGTGGGATCTGTGGTCTTGTATTAATTAGATTAATATTATTATATAATGAACACTTTGGACTTTCTAAAAAAGATCAAATCCCGCAACACTAAATTAATACTTCAGGTCACTGACCTTCAGCGTTGGTCAGTGCTGGATAATGTGTTGCCATTTTAAACATCTGTAAAAACAAAGAGGAAAACAGCGTGGAAAATGTTCAAGGATTATGCGAAAACACAAAACTATAAATAAAACTATTCCGAGCACATTTACTTGGAAACCTCACATGGAGAAGGGCTAGTCCCATAGTTCCAAAGTATGCATACGTTCTAAATAGAAAACTGTGAGACATAGTTTACTGGTAATCTAAAAAAGACACCGTTTGAATTAAGCTCGCGGTTAACAAAGAAACCACGGGGAAAAAGAAACAGCAACGTTCATAACGAGTATCGTGATCAGATTAACCAGTTCATTCAAGTGATACACGAACACTAACAATTGCAAAGCTAAAAATGGGTCGCTTAAAATACTGGTACTGAATGTTGAAGCGCATACGAGAGAAAGAAACAAATCAATTTAATTGATTACTTTTTAAATTCGACTCAGTATGCTTTTTGAAAAACAAAATAAACAAAATGCTCGTATAGATTTTCATGGTTATTAGGTTCATCATTTCCATATTTTAAAAAAAAATCTTAAGAAAAAAGGAAAACTTGCCAGTGGTAGTTCATTATATCCAAGGCAGATTCTGGTACAAGATATGCAAGTTGCACAAAGTCATTATAATTGTATTGTTTGGTTACGATTGGAAAGGAATTAGTTTTGTTGAAATGATCATGTTCTATTTCCTTTGTTTATATTTCACCTAAACAATTTCCTATACATAAACGTCTTAATTTCGACCAATTCCTTAACTTAAATTCCAATATGAAAATTAAACGGTTACTCGCATGATGGTTCATTTATAGTAGCCGGTGGTTGAAATAGTAGGAACGGATTATATGCAGATTACATAGAATAGGACAAAACCTTGATAATGCATGACAAAGTAAACACTACTAACCTTCCAATTCCACGTCCTAATTATGACAAACACACTAACATTTTGGGACATCGCATGCTAGACTTAACTAAGTGCACTTGCATACGCATTGTGAATAGAAGATTACGTGATGAGACAAACAAGGGTCAGTACAAGTGTTACACAAAACAAACACAGAAAGTGTAATTAAGTATGTCTTAATTTCTCAATTATTAAGACCTTCTGGGTTCCCAACTTTAAAAAGGTTTTAAATTATTTTCCATTGACCATCTAGTTAAAAAAAAAAAAAAACCACAAATTCTGCAACGAATCAGCATAAATGGAATGCTGGTTTAAAACCGCATTCAAAAACCAAATAAAGGAAATGAAATATTGTCGCTCTTAATTTGAAAATATTTATCACAGCAAACAGATGAATGCTATAAGAAAAATAATATATTGATTACATAATGAAAATATCAACCTTTAAAAGTTATTACAGGTTATTTAATTTTTTTTTAAACAAATACCAATGCGGTGAGTTGCTCAGACCGATTATATCGCTTTATGATTTGGACTTCTTGACAGGAGTGGCTAAATATTAACAAATTCACATTTCTTAATCGTTTAGGTTTAAAATATGAATTCGTCCACATTTAGCCGCTCCTGTCTTTGTTGTACTACGACAATACAAAAGGAGTGTTTCTAATTAATGTATTTCTAGTCAGCCATTGAGACCCAATACTATCGTAATTACCGTATAATTGTAAATTACGGTGTAAAAGAAACGTCCCTAAAGTATGAAATTGAACAGAAGTAGCTATTTCAAGAGATCGCTTCTTCCTGTGTGCCGAGGAAGCAATGAAATAGTATGCAATGCGGCCTCTGATTGCTGTCTAGGGTTCATCTATGCCGTAATGCCCATCAAGCAGTGAGGCCGATGATTGCTTTCCTGTGTTCCTATATTCTTGTATGCCCACGAGTTTAAACCGTCCATCATGGGGTGCGTAAAAATAACAGTGTTTAGCTATGTGTATGAATATATTGCTACTTTCAAGCACTATACTTAGAACGCAATTCTTCTCGAATACACACCGAGGATATGACTCCTCAAGATTAAATTTAAGTACACATAGTACATAACTCTCATTCCGACTGTTAACATCATTTTCGAAAAGGAAACTCTCGTTGAATAGATTGTAGGGCAGTACCAGTTTTTTTGTTTCTTATAATAAACATAAATAATATGTATGTATGTATGTATGTATGTATGTATGTATGTATGTATGTATGTATGTATGTATGTATGTATGTATGTATGTATGTATGTATGTATGTATGTATGTATGTATGTATGCGTACATACATACATACATACATACATACATACATACATACATACATACATACATACATACATACATACATACATACATACATACATACATACATACGTACGTACGTACGTAGGCAGGTAGTTAGGTAGGCAGGCAGGTAGGTAGGTAGGTAGATAGATATGTATGTTGGCAAGCAACTTTGTGTGTGAGTCAGATCCTTTAATGAATTTGAAAAGTGATTTAAGTGGCATATATGAAACCAGGAACTATATTTTATACTTTAAGAATGCTTCATGTCAATGTTTTGAAGACGAAGTTAATTTTTTAAAGAATCACAACGTAGACACAGTTTACAATGCAACACGGTTTCTTTTTAAAATTCGTATCTATTTTACCACGATTTATTTTGGCAGTGAAATTTTTAAGATTTTAATTTATGTATAATTATTTCTAATGCAACACCACAAAGTATTCCAGCAAAAGAAAATTTTACCTGATCTTCAAAATGTTCTGTATAATTATGTTAAAAAATGAACTTCTGGATTCTGAACAATTGCCACTTTTAGATAAGAATGTATTGCTTGTCAAAGTCCTATAAATCACTCAGAAGGGAACACTGAAACTATTAAATTGCTTTGACTGAATATCTTAAAGTAATAGTCCTTTATCCAGCATGTGCTTCTGGAATGTTTCAGTCACATCACATTCCTATGTAAAATTATCAAGTTTTATTGTTACCTGATATTTGGATTATTCAAGGAACCTATTTGATCTTAATAAGCGTTTAACATTATATTCTGCAGAACTTTAGAAAACAGATATGTTTATCCATTTTGTATATTCAACCATTTGGTAAATTATTCTTATCTTATTTCTATGATGTCATGTGATGTATAATAGCGAAAAAGGATTTTAGAAAATGTCAGTTAGCACTGTAAAGAATTTATTTGACAGATAAGATTGCATTCGATACATAGTCTACGATCGCTTTTTCTCACGCTTCCTGTCCAAACTACTTTTGCTTCAGCTGTTTTTACTCTGAGGCTGTGGTGCCTGCAATTTTATTTTCTGTTAGTAGAGTCTAAGTGATTCTTCGGTACCACCACAGAAGAAGGATATTTTGAAATATTTTTATGTTCTTCCTTCATGTCACTTTTTCTTGGATTTGTTCTACACATAATCGTCAGGATCTCCGCACGTCGAACGAATAGCCATAGTGGATCGCCTTGCCTAGAACTGAAATATATGGTAAAACAAAAGACTATAGATGTCCTTTATTATTACACAAACTTTACCAGTTACAGCTAAGTAATATATGAAAAATTCACAAACAAATACGAAATACTATACTTTTCCTGTGAATTTCAAGACCAAATTCTTTTTTATTTAAATTAATAATGAGTAAAAGTCAGGATAGTTTCTACCCTTTCCACTGTATGTGTTGGGTAGTTAGTCATGGCATGTGAGTTACCCCCACTAGTTCGTATGTGTGATGGACTCGTGGATTCTAAAACTAAAAATATGTGAGTCAGCCAACCCTCACTTATGTATATATTTAATGATACGAGTTTCATCCAAATTCGTTTGCCTGCTTCATTGAACTTGTCTCCTTTAATGTCATGCATCGTGTTCAACTCCCACTTCCCTCAAAAAATTAGTTTTTTCTTTCTCCCCTTCTACCGCTACACAGTGTTATCGTAATGTTACATGCCTTCTTTCTACTAGAGTGAAATTCTTAAAGTTATATTTTATATTGATATATGTGATGCTAAACTTGTGTGCAAATCCATGTTAAACTGTCATAGGACTCGATAATGGTCCATATAGTTAAACTCGACAGGATCCCATATAGACACATACTATTAGGTTTTCGTATTGTTCAAATAGTGGCCCCTAATGTAAATCTTTATATGCATATCCATACTGGCTCTTGCTATTAAAATCCCCTAAATAACTATAACAGTATCGTCCCTGATGTTAATTAGCCTTAAGTCCCCAAAGTTAAATTTCCGTGTATTACCATAGTGGTGTGTTGGTACCAATACTGGCCCTTTCTGCTACTACTGTGTATTTTTATAACTATGTGTTTGACTTTTATTTATTTCTTCTCGGAGGGAGCCAAAAATTCATACATACATACATACATACATACATACATACATACATACATACATACATACATACATACATACATACATACATACATACATACATACATACATACATACATACATACATACATACATACATACATACATACATACATACATACATACATACATACATACATACATACATACATACATACATACATACATACATACATACATACATACATACATACATACATACATACATACATACATACATACATACATACATACATACATACATACATACATACATACATACATACATACATACATACGTGTAAGAACACATATGTGCGTAGGTAGAAATGTATGCATGTAATTAACATCTGCACGTATCTTATTGTAAGTTAGTTATTTATACATCTATTTAAAAAAAATGAACAGCTTGCTGTAAATAAATATGGTAATTTATTGTAATATGCATGTGTCTTAAATAGACTCTACTGCACAAGTGACGCATAACATTTGAATCGCTGAATGCATACATACATCTCGATCTTGCGTCAATCTGACATGCAAAGCAAAGTCTATAGTTTATGTGAATCGTTTAAACAACTCGACTTAAGTCTCAGATACGGATCACGAACCTCTAAGACGAATGTTTTCGCAGATCATCTTTTGGCGGAACAAGATCACAACGAAGATCCTCACATAAAAATCTAAACCTTGGCCATCGGAATTTTGTTTACAGGAGTACCGTTGAAGAGTGTTACGACATTCTCTACAGATGGCTTCCAACAGTAATATTCAGAATGGCACTGAGATGTATGCCGCAAGAACAAAACAAAAATAGAACAAAAATAGAAGACCGATGTTGACCTGTCTGTGCACAGCAATGACAGACACATAAGAGATTGATCTTTCCTGGAGTGAGACAGAGACGGCAGACGAGGACATGGAAGAGTGGAAGAGGCGTGTCGTGGTCTTTGGTTTTAATTGGAACGAAGAAGAATAGGGAAAAGTCAATTATCTATTTAATTCTAAACTAGAATAAAGGTGAGAGAAGAAATATTTCAAGAACATTTTAATCAATCACACAGCAGGTATAAATATGCCTTATCTAAATCCCTTTGCCAACAGTTTTGTTTAATCCTATTTGTGATTATAAATAGAAAGAAGTAAATATATTGACGTATGAAGGCCATAACTTTAGTTACCATTTGGGGATTAGGCCTTCCTATCTTTGTATCAATAAGAATCACCGAGAGAATGTTTTTCGACTCTGTAGAAAGGCATGCTGCCTACGAATGCTAATATAGATCAGTTACTTTAGCAAAGACGGTTGAAAAGCAGAGCTAAGAATATATTGAATTGTATTAGTTTGCAACATGTACTGCATTGGTGTACAGAGGAGGATCTAGGGCTTTAACTTTAAACATTTTGTTATAATTTTCCAAAAGAGGCTTTTATGACATTTAAAACTGCAAAATTGTTTTATAGGGATTCTTTTTCATTAAACATATTTGTTAATAATTACACGTCTTTCAGACAGATGAATCAAACAATCCAGTACAACACATGCTTACTGGAATAATAAGGCTTCTTGAGTGATCTAATTTCAAAAAAGAAACAAATTTTGAACAGTTAAGGCAAAACAAAATAAGACAGTGATAAACATAATAAATTTGGGACATAAATTATGGACAATTTGTCACCCAAACGTACTAGTACGTGACTCAGTCTACATAGAAAAGAAATTAAGGTAAAAATGTATCAAAGGGGTAAGGAAGATACTACAGTTAATATTAATGATTCAAATTAGACTAATACTTAATATCTAACGCAACGAGTTTCCAATAACATATCCTTGAAATATAAAGTAAGATAAAAATTATAAAATTATATAATTACAAATTTTATTTGCATATCGTGGCAAAACATTCGCCATCATTAAAGGTCATTGACATAACCAATCCAATAATAACCGATATGAATCACATTTTGACCGCCATGCGGTTAACTTCGTCATTTTCCTTCTGTATTTGTTAATGTAGTTTGGTCTAATTTTCATTAAATCTCGATGAAGTTCATATTTCATCTCAGTAAGGAGATACACGAATCAACTGTTGACAACAATTTAAGTCTGTTAGTATTACTTGTTTCCAAACCCTGGTTTTCATCTTGCGCTAGTTACCTCGTATAATGTTACAAAAAAGTTAGCAAATTAAAACAAAATTCTTTCCACGAAATGACAATTAAAAAAATTAATGTCATAAAAGTATAACTAGATTATTGCAGAATAGATAAATGTTTAATGTTTAATGTATCACTAAGATCGATTTTGTGAAAGTAAAACATTAAGCGAGCTTCACAAAGTGAACGAAAGTAGAACTGTGGGATCCTTTATACTCTAAGGGAAATTAACATCACACTGTAGCTTAACCTGCAATGGATGGAATGGGGTCGTAGGACAATTTAACATTGTGAGATTATATCGTGGAAAATAGGAAATTAATATTATGGAAAGTAAAATAAGAATTTAATAGTGTGGAACATTGTGGGATCAAAACGTAAGTAAACATTACTTCTGCATGTCGAAATATGTTCCAGTCAAACGGGAAATGTAGTGTTTAAAATGCCCCATATGAAACTGTTTGAGATTAAAAGGAAAATTTAATGTTAAAACTACATCTACTATCCAGCATGTTGCCATATACAATCCGACACTTTGTTATCCACTATTCAATACCCCACACATACTATTCAACACTCTATGTGTGGTGACCAATACTTCACACGTATTATCTAACATGATGTATCGAGTAAACACTACCCAAATATCTACTGGTCATCACCTAGTAAGCTAATATCGAATATCCATTGCATACTATTATAAAGCAACACTTACAATGCCGTGTGTAGTGACCAAATACCCATCAATTGCTATCAAAGACACCTTATGAAGTGACCAATAGCATACTCCTACAATTCAACGCGGAGGATTAAGTGACCAGGATATATCTCCTATTTAGTATCAAGTCAGATACAAACCAACACTCTAAAAAAAAACTATGAAACACTATCAGTGCAGTGACTATTATTGCCTAGTGGCTAATTGGACATGTCTAAGATTTATATAGAAAGCATTACCTCTACTTCCGATTTTGTTGGCGGCATTTGGTACATATATATATATATATATATATATATATATATATATATATATATATATATATATATATATATATATATATATATATATATATATATATATATATATATATATATACACACATATACATATATATAATACTGATGCTATAGATAGGTGTCATGCAGAGAACCGACTCATAATAGCACTAAAATGGATAAATGGATATAGTTAAAATGAATGCTAGAATTGCGAAGCGGAGACGAAAATGTTTTCTAAACAAACAAATTGTGCTTCAGACTAAAGGTAGTACTAAAGTTTCGAAAGTAATATTGATATCATAACATTAAAACATGGCTGAGACTAAAAGTAGTATTTAAAATATAAAACTGAATTTAGTGGAGAGTAACACTACATATGCTGAATTTAGCAAACACTGCATAAAAAGTCCTGTCAAATTTAAAATTGGCAAAACAAATGTAAAAATTTCATAGTTTTTAATTGTTAAAATAAATTACAATTTTGACAAAACGTTTTTATAATCTATGAAATATATATATATGAAAACATAAAAATTTCACTTTACTTATGAGTGCCCTACACCCACACTTACTAACCTACGAAAAGGGCTGGAAAACATGCACACTAAAGCATCAACAGGCATTATATATATATATATATATATATATATATATATATATATATATATATATATATATATATATATATATATATATATATATATATATATATATATATATATATATATATTCATGCATGCGTCGGGCGTGTGTTATACGCTTCAGATGATTCTATAAAACGTTATTATGTCTATCTATCGGAATTAAGTTTATTAATATATTTAAAGAAGCAAATGATAATCACAAAGTATTCCAAATTTTTTCGAATGCCACTAATAATGTTTAACAAAGGCAATGCTATGTTCTGGGTTTATATAGTTTACTGTGATGTATGTGGTGGCATAAGTGGAGCGAAAGAAACAAAGTTTAATTAAAACTGATATATTTTCACACGAACAATATATATATATATATATACTAACTTGTTCAGTATTACCGTCTTAAGACTTTGTAAATTAGAAACAATACTGGCAATAATAGTTATTTACTCCTATGTTTTTGTACAGTCTGTATCCAAAATTCCCAAACGGTTTCCTTCTCCGGAGTCAAAAATGAGTACAGGGAATTAATGGTGCGATATTATTTATCCTTAGTGTCAATTTAAATATAAACTCGTACGTCGTGTCTTAAAACTATATAACTTACGAGGATTATTGGACTTTTCTCTCACACAGTGATTTGTTGTAAATATGATTAGCAAGAATTCAGCTATCCTTTCCATATCTCGAAGACTTTCATATAAATAATTAATTTCCACTGAGAACTTCACAAATCGTCATGCATATATTTTAAGTGATGTAGAAAATTTTCGAACGATGATACTATTTCCACAGCATTTGTAGTTGGTTATTAAAGCATGTATTCGTTAAGGCAAAACATTATACTGCGACAGAATACAATTTTTCACGCCTAACAAAAGTTAATCCTTTGGATATTGCATAGCATTTTCATAAGGTAATGATACATTAAAATACAAAGCAAGCATTAATTAAAACATTGTTCAATTGTGTATTCATACAAGCGAACTGTGAAAACACGCATATTTACAACATGTACTATATGTTAGAACACTTATGCGTTATTTCTATCGTATAGCGTGTTATCAGACTTATCTCATATAACCAATGATATACATATGTAAAAAAATAGGTTATTATTTTGCAAAATTCTTTTGATGTCACTACGTCAGCGAACTGAGAGAGAGAGAGAGAGAGAGAGAGAGAGAGAGAGAGAGAGAGAGAGAGAGAGAGAGAGAGAGAGAGAGAGAGAGAGAGAGAGAGAGGGAGAGAGAGAGATCTTGGCAGTCAATAGAAACCTAACAAGGCACACAAATTATTTAGGTAGGTGATTGAAGAGGCTGCTACGACATTGTTGTACTACCAACAAATTAAATAAACAAATTAACCAGGAAACCGATATATAACTGAGTCATTGACATCTCTTCAGGTCTGTTTAGAAAAGCAATTTTTTTATATATTTTTGCTATATACACAAATGTCACAGCATGGGGGAAAAAATATTTTCCAATATTTGTCATTGTCTAGTCACATTGGTAAAGTCGGAGTAATAGTAAAAATCATGATCATCGATTGTGAATGTCGTTTGTGTTAAAATAAAAGTGGAAATATCATTGTGCATTTATGCAATAAAAGTTTCTCCAATCCGGTCCCGCTATCATAGTGACTGCGTACGTTAGTGATTTTTAAAAATGTATCTACAGAAAGTATTTTCAAAGAGATGGAAGAAATTTACGTTCAATATTATATAAAACTTGTTTAAAAGTTTATATCCAAATGCAGTGATCACAGAGAGGGGGCTCGCACGTAAATTAGTGAAGTAGGGACAAAATGGTCCAAACAGGGCCCTGCGTTTGCTAGGGCAATTCCTGTATGACTTGATACTATTACTTCAAAAAGCTCGTAAATGATAATACGTTTATACACATGATATAGATTATATGAAAGCTGTATCAAACAAAAACAAACAGATCGCGGGAAAATTATGAAATGGATTAGATCAAAAATCAACACACTTTACAATGTTTTAAAGATACGTTTGCCATAATACTGAGATAGAAATTCGAAAATTTACACTTTACATATATTCATGCAAGTTTGAAATTAAAACAAGATTTGAATCTGAAATGTTTTTTATTGATTGTTACAGGATGAAAATGTACTGGAAGGTGTAAACTCAATATGTTATTAAGACACTATTTTCATAGTGGACATGAATACCAGCCTCAAAACTTATAGGTCTTCCTTGAAAGCAAACGAATTTATGCAGACTCCAAGTTGACATAATATAATATGAAACATGATACACTGTTTCAATAGAATTTTCTTGTTAGACACGACAATTACAAACTTCAACGTTGAAGATTATTTTAGTTCCTACAGGAGTACCAGTTTCAATCATAATTCAGCAGCATCCGCACTGTGACCGTTATAACTCAGTCTAAGTCTACACTAAATAAAATGAAAATATTATCATTTACTAATAAATCCCTATGAAAATTGTAATAACTTGCTGCACCTGAAGCCTATGCCCTGGGAGGTGTGTGTGTGTGTGTTTGTGTGTGTGTGTGTGTGTGTGTGTGTGTGTGTGTGTGTGTGTGTGTTGGGGATGGGATTAGGTCAGATTTTACACTGATTACAAAAATGACCATTGCTGACCAGCTTGGAGCTTTGCCTTTACTCCAAACAGGATCTATAGCTATCTTCTTGGGTTTCCGCTCGTAACATTCTTGACCTGAGGTTTTATGTGAGTGAATATTGAAGAATTAAAGAATGTCTCAGTTTAGTATATTAAAAACGTAAAGTCATTGATGGACTAACATAAATACATGCACTGTGAATTTAGTGATGGCATAAAATGATTGAATTTAAATTTATAACAATGACAAGGTGGTATGACCCTCATAGTCTGATACAATTACTGATAGTTAGGCTAACGAAGTGTAAAGATGCACAAGAAAATTAGAGAATTACGCTTATAATATCTCTAATAAATTGTGGTAATGTAAACTGCAAGTAATATATCAACAATTAAACAAAAGGCAGGGTCCATAGAAATTCCAAATGTACTATATGCTCGACCCAAAGAACGTCCTGGTTCTGTCTTTTGGGAAGAATGAAGATAACGCCAAATTAAAAATATTTGCCAGAGTTATGTCCCATTTGGCGCTAAATTTTGAAATCGACTAATATATATATATATATATATATATATATATATATATATATATATATATATATATATATATATATATATATATATATATATATATATATATATTCTGATGTGTGCAACCTCTTTCATAATCCGTTTTATTTCAAGCTTAGGGGATTCGTGTTATGAATTTTTCTGAACGTTGCAAGTGGATTTTGGTTTTGAACCCACTTTAGTGGGAGAGCGTGACACGTTCATCCTTGGTGTTACACGTAGGCATTAGACGTCTTGTTCGAGAGTTGTGTCCCTTTCTTTTCAATCTGTTCCAAATGTTCTTTCCCGTGATCAGGCGTTCATTTACTCTCCTCGGGTTATTAATCGTCTCTGCTTCTACCGGTCATTCTAACGTGTTCCATGTACTCCGCTTTTGTCTGCCATTGAATTAGGAATTTGATATAGAATGGAAAGAAGTATTTATCATGTTGATGTAATAATGTCTTTTAGAAGTGTTACTTCTATGTTGAGATAAACAAAACCAAGTATGAATGACCACTGTAACGACTAGTCCCTGAAACAAAAACTCAAGGACAAATTGTCTCTAAAATTTTACTCGGTATGTAAATTTTTTACTCGATGGATGGATTAATTGGTGTATATATATATATATATATATATATATATATATATATATATATATATATATATATATATATATATATATATATATATCAAGAGGTGCCATACTTTAATTTAGTCAACGAAGTCTCGCAATTCCGAACTTTTATCCGGAATGCTAAAATAAAGTACTGTTATGAAATATCCAACAAATTTAGTTACTGAATAATCTAATAATAACAACATTAACAAAAATATTTGTACGTGGTGCAGAATCGTGAGAATAAAAGATATGCATGACGGCTTCTTTCAAACGGCTCTGAGATGCAAAAGCGTGCATTACATAAAAATAATACTCGGCTGAATATTGGAGATGAAATCGGGCGCTGTCATATATACATCGAAGTGCAATCTTCGGCTGAAGACAATCCGGCATAGCGTGGTGTTAGTAGCTAACAGTTAGCTTCTTATGTTTATAATGGTGGCATTATTAAATCTTGCTAAATCTTGTTGAAACTTTTATCTAAAATCGGTACACCTACTGATGTCGCCGATGAACATCTGATTAATTCTTACAATTGTGAGAAATGGACGGACTTTTCAATTTGGTGGAGAAATTACATGACTCGTAATGTGAAGAAACGTCGATATCTTCTGGTTTTAATGGAACCCAACTGTGATAAATATCTATATTTTTAAAGATTCTGTATTATTTAGATTATTTGACATAAAATACAATTTGAACTAACGGCGGTTTGAGGGCTTTAATGTAAAACATATTGTAATATATTTTATACCAAGCTCACACAGCTTACTGCATTCTAGCAACCCGAGTCGATTTTAGTTTCTTGTTGAACGGCACATCGACACCAAACTTACTCCAGTTTCAATAAGGGGGGTTACCCTTGATCAATAAACGTGACATAATACAAATGCCATTTCACTTCATTTTCAGTGTACTTAGTTCGACCTTGCACGCTTGCTTTTCATCTTAACATATGATATTTAGAGGAAGATTCCTAGTTTAATGCTTACTTCGAGATCGAGGAATACACACATATTTATAGTTTAATACCCATTGCGAGATCGATGATTGCACATATATGTCAAGTTCAATGCTTATTTCGAGGTCTAGGAATGCTTATATATGTCGAGTTTATTGCTTATTTCGAGATAGATGAATGCACATATCTGTCGAATTTACTGCTTATTTCGAGATCGTAGAATGTACATATATGTAGAGCCGGGTTCAGCTACTCGGGTTACTTTTTCAGTCAGCTTAGAACGTGAATTGCTAGAAATTACAAGTAATGGCCAGTTCTAAATTTCAATCAATCCAATCATATAATTAAATTGACTAAACAATATATCATTTGGTTTGGTATGGTACAATGGGATATATCGGTGTGATAGATAAAGAAATCTAGATTATCAATAATAGCAATTTCGTGACTTACAAAATTGGTGAAATGGTGAACAATTTTCTCCCGTAAATATATCACTGCCTCTCCTCTGTCTCACCTGTACCCGCATCACAGAGGTGAATATAAATCAGTCTAACTAAAATCAGATCTCCGCTGTCCGACGACGACCGTATAATGGTTATGTTCTGGTGACCTTTGAACTGGACAATGGAAATGCAGATTTCTGAAATCTGAACGGGAATCAAATCGTTCCGTACACATTCATGCTCCTAGTCCACAATGCTCAGTCTCCTAACGCGAATATATAAGACTTCATCTGACTGGTTCATAAAATTGGCGATTATGGTAATAACTAATAATATAGGTTACCAGAACATGACCCTTAAGCGGTCGCTGTCAGATCTTCATGTATAACAGCGGTATATCTGATAAAGATGCGCAAAATATGAACTAAGTTTCATAGCAATCCACTAAGAACAGCGAAAAATGCTGGAGTCACAAAATTCTGAACTATACTGCATGCCGCCGTCAGTCTAAAAGGGCAATAACTCTTACAGAAAGCACAAGAGGACAAAGGGCATCTGCTTATGTGCCTTATTTCCAGGCGATATATAAATTAATTGCAAGATAAAGTTCTGTCTGAAAACTCCATCCATAAGCAAGGCAAATAAGCAATGAGTAACAGAAATTGCGCGAGGAAAGTGATTTCTTCATATGGTAATAGTCAAGTTATGGTTTTACTTCGACAAGATCTATGCCAATCCAACGAGTCATACATCACGCAGATTTTTGTCTCCCAGAAATACCCAAGGTGGTCCAAATATCGACCACGTTTCATGTGAATATATCAAGCCTTTGAGACATAACATAACATGTTGTGATTCCTAAATTCATCTGCATCTATGTATTACGAAATACTTTAATGCATTAATTTAAATTCAAACTATCACGTGTTTCATAGCCATGCAAAATACTTGCCTGAAATATTTCATAGAGAAGAATTACCCATTTCCATATATACTTTCATCACCATCTTATTTAAAAAGACTTTCGACAATGTTAAAAAAGTATCCAATATGTAAATCAGTGATAGAAGAAATAACTTTAATAAAGTGTCCCTCTTATGCATGATCAGAAAAATATCGTATCTTCTTCATACGCAAATAACACAATTGTATAGGCAATGTTGGAACTGTATGCAAATATGTGAAGTGAATACACGAAGGAAAGCGGGTCAACAACACTAATCGATAAAACACAGCATATAAACTATTGTTTATCATTTTCGAAACTGGTTTTTATCATAGAAATTAGAAACAGATGTAAAATGATGTGCTAATGATGTATATCCACGCTGAGTGTCTCATTACACTAATTAAACTCCATGTGTAATTCCTTCCTTTTTCCACATTTGTGATCAAATCCATTACAATAGTTATAGACACAAGTTCACAAATACTTTCTAACTCATACTAGATAATAACGTCGGCACAATATATTTCTAAAACATATGCGATGCTTCTGTTGCAGATTCTGCAGATAGTTGCATTTAAACCAAATGACTGGGGACATTTGTCCCAGAGTCTTCTAGAGCAAGTGGAATTACCATTTGTATAGTCACGTAAACACCATTTTGCTTCATTATATTTCGCAAATGTCCAGAGATTGAACGCAATATTATTCCTCTTCTGTCTATGATCTCATGTTGTTTTCAAACGAATTTAAGTATTCTTCTTTGATCATCAGCTAACCTCCAGGAAATAGCAAGGAAAAAAAACGACTTTCTTGTGTAGTACTAATTAGATGCAACGACAGTTGGTTGGCCTATTTTGCACTGAGATACCTAGAAAAGATAACAAAAGTTGCACCTATTTATATGCATATGCTGTATCTGTATCTATTTTATCATTGAAGCAAAGCTGAATAGTGTTCACAATGTGGATTTTATTCTGTGTAGAGTTTATTTTAAACAGAGCCGTCCGAGTGGTGTGTTATGTGATACCATTGACGACAACAATAAGTACCTAATACAAGGACCAGAATGCACTAATCAGCAAATATTTGGCTTCCTTTATATGTTTGAACAAGATATAATACATTTAATGAAACCAACATCATTAATGCATGTGTAAAGACCAAATTTACTGAATTTTTGTATATTTTCTAATATCTAAACATTTTTCACCTAAGTTTGGAAATAAAATACCTCGAAAAGCTTCAAATAAACAAATAAATAAATGCAAATATATGTCGATTTTAAACAATTGTCGCGTCATTTCAACTAGATCATGTTCTTGGGTCATTACAGCACTCTTATCAAGAAAATAACATTGATTTTATTTATCCTCCTTCCATTTTTCAAATGTTCAAAGCCCGATCTGCAATTTATACATCTTTTAACAAATTTAGTAAGAACACCTTATCAAAGGCATTATACATTCCTTTAGCAAATTCATTTTTTTTATTTATGGACATATATATTATCAGTCCTTTATCCAATCTTGCTAACTTAAACAGACTAAACTTATAGATGAGAAAATCATTGATAGTTACTGCTTTTACACATGCATTTTTCTTTCAGTTGGAACAATCTTGATGTGAACCCAGTTTACTCCGTCCTCTAGAGGAGGAAATAGAAAGTGTAGGGGCAGCAAGAAATTAAGAGTCCAGTATGCGCCAAAAACGGATGTAATTCTTTCCTTGAGAGATCTTGTGTCCACAATTTTAACTTTACCACCATCAATCGGTTTTCTCTCAAATGTTGTGATCCCAAGAAAAATTAGTTCGGCTTGAGACAAGAAAAATCCAGTACTCACAATGACAAACAAAATCAAAAACGTGAGAGTAAGAATAACTTGCGTATGAAAAAATGAGGTAAACCCAAGCAGGCACCGTATCATTGTCATTGGCGCGTAAAGGTCCCAGATCCTTAATTCAGGCCAGTGGAACTTGTAGAAATAGTTAATGAAATGTACAGATGCATAAATTGTTCCCACAGATGCCCATGCACAAAAGACAATAAAATGTCGCTGGTTCCGTAATCCGACACATTTTCCAACAAAGTAGCAATGATGATCTCGTTTCAATACGCATGCGCCGCACAGGAAACAGTGGTTGCACCTAGGTGGTTTCATTACGCCACACTTTTCACAATGCTTCCAAGACCAATAACTCCTCTTGGGAGGTGTTGTTGTACTTGTTTTGAATAAATACTGATTTTGAAACACAGGATCCAATGACACATTACTGCTACCATCTTCACCGGACCTGCAAAAGTCCTTCAGAGACATGTTTTCTAAACTGTAGGATTCCTCAGAAGGAAATACGTTTTTATCTTGATTAGACTCACTTGTGTAGGGGGAGTCTGGTCTAACGCCTTTGTACAAACTCGAGTCGTATTTTAAACCAATTTTATTTATGGAATTTGACGTAAAACTACTTTCTACACGACGTATACAAAACCAATTTAGCATCATCTCCAGACACACCACTGTAATGAAAGTCATGTGATATCTAATAGCATCTGTATAATGGTATGGTAGTACTTCGGTTACCATATAGAACCACACGCTGGATATTGTATACAAGTAAACAGGACATGCAAGTAGGTTGAGGACCTTCACCTTCAACCGGACATCTTCTCCAGCCTTGAAGCCCAGTCGACTTTTCAGTATGGTCAAAAATACCATTTTACTCCCTTGCTCCCTGAAGTGGAATACATAGCACAATTACAATAATTGGAATATATTTTATTGTTCAACAAATAAAGCAAAATATACGCTAGAAATTTATGCAAAATATTATTTTTGTGGATCAAAGTGGTCTACGTTAACTGAATTTTGATAGTTGTGTGATACTTCTTTTAAAGTATTTTTTGACCTCGTCAACTAGCATCCTATGATCGCAAGATATTCACAATTTGTTCCATTTGTCAGAATTACTTTTTAAAACCAACTCGAAAAAGAAAGATGTAAGCTCCTTAGAAATTCTAATGAATTTTACACATGACATTTAAAGAAGACGAAATACAGGCGTAAATACAATGCAAATGTATTAAGTCTGATTATAAACTTTAATATTATTCAGGGGGGAAAATGCTATGTAACAGAGAGAGAGAGAGAGAGAGAGAGAGAGAGAGAGAGAGAGAGAGAGAGAGAGAGAGAGAGAGAGAGAGAGAGAGAGTATGCCTAGTTTAAAGACTATTTTCGAGATTGAGTAATGCCCGATATATTAAAATAGGTATCCACTGATTCCTTGATTAGGGCTGATCGATTGGTTTAAATAAGATGAGAGGATTGAGGGACAGACGGGCTGAGCACTGTGAAAAAAATCAGTGATAGTGTTTATAGATTATAGAGATCATGCAATTTTCCCACTTTGGTTTCCAGGTTGCCCAATCCCGAAGCCTGAGCCTGAATGAGCAAACTTAAGAGCCCAATGTACTTCAGGGTATAACGGAGGACGAAAAATCAAACCAACATCTGTAATAATATTGATTTACGTTTTAGTTGCTGATATCGCCTATACAATCAAATTAGCAAATATTTGAAGACATTCTCGTTTGTATACATCGATGTACATTTTATACACTTACTGGTATTTCTTGCGGCTGTTGAGCTACCGGTGGCTGTATAATTCTTTTGGAAATATGTGCATACTATTTCCGGATCAAATCCTATTTTTGACGGCTTGTAAATCCACTTGGAATAACAACAACCCACATGTTGTGGCCGTTTTGAATATCGCGCTAGATATTGCTATTACCAAATGTCAATAAGTGCATAACTTATACGCAGATCTGTTCGTGAAAGATCTGATCTGCATGTAGCAAAATTGTAATAAGCATGCGATATCAGATTCACAAATCATCCATCAATATCAACACAGACTGGAAGGGGGGGGGATTTCGGACTTGGCACGAGACCAACTTGCGAGCATAATGTACTACTAGCAAGACCACAATATCTAATAGCACGCGCACAGTAATTTATAATATGCTCCTATTTTTTCGACAATAAATAGCATTTTTAAAAAAATTGGGAGGGTCACAAAATTTAAGTGAATATGCATGTTTTGAAAAAGAAAATCTTGTTAAACTTAGATTATGACTAAATCGCGCATAAATAAATAAAATGGAGTTCTGTGACTTTACGTACAGTTGCATCATAATTAGAGAGTAGTGTTTGTACTGTTGCGTCACAATTAGAGAGTAGTATTAGTACAGTAGCGTCATAATTAGAGGACATTGTTAGTACTGTTGCGTAATAATTAGTGTTAGTAATGTTGAGTCATAATTAGAGAGTACAGTGTTAGTAATGTTGCGTCACAATTAGAGAGTAGTGTTAGTACTGTTGCGTCATAAGTACAGAGAACAGTATTAATGCTGTTATATACTGTGCTTGACAACGTCCAGTTGTTGTTCTTGTCGTTAGATGGTTTAACGCCATTTATCAAAACAAGACAGGTTATACATGGCGGCCAGTATAAATGGTGGACGAAGAATCCAGGAGACTCGCGTTGTATATAGAGCATGTTTGATGGAGATAAGTGAGAGGGTATGTCCTGAAGATTTTCGCTTAGCAAATACACCTGTTTAGTTGCAATGATTTCTCTGTGTGTGTATGTGAGAGAGAGAGAGAGAGAGAGAGAGAGAGAGAGAGAGAGAGAGAGAGAGAGAGAGAGAGAGAGAGAGAGAGAGAGAGAGATTTTACCTATTTTGTTTCACTCCATGATAACAAGCTTTTTTCCTCGGAACAGAACCTCAAATAGAACCCTTGGTGTTTGTTCGAGCGTTAAGCAGTCAAGAATGAACTTTGTAAAAACGAACGCGTCAATACCTGCTCTGTTTCGACGAGGGCACATTGTAGACGGTTGTAAAATCTATGTAAGGAGTCAATAATGCTAAATACCTTGTCCCATATACACTTTTATAACTCGATTAGCCGATGCATGCATACATGGATGGATGGACACCTTAGTTATAGTCTGTTCTGTCTTTCTATATATATATATATATATATATATATATATATATATATATATATATATATATATATATATACACATATATATATAAACATATATATATATATATAAACATATATATATATACACATATATATATATAGAAACATATATATATATATATATATATATATATAGAGAGAGAGAGAGAGAGAGAGAGAGAGAGAGAGAGAGAGAGAGAGAGAGAGAGAGAGAGAGAGAGAGAGAGAGAGAGTTTGTTTGTTGTTGGGCTTAACGCCATTTTTCAGCACACGATAGGCTATTCATGGCGGCCAGTATTAATGGTGGAGGAAGAAACCGGAAAATCACCGGAAAGAACCACCGACCCACGAGAAGCTACTGGCAAGCTTTCTCACATATCTACATTAACCGAATCCTAGACTCGAACACACGCAGACAGAGGTGAGATGGCAGTGATCCGTAACGGACAGCGCTTTAGACCACTCGGGACCCCCAGAGAGAGAGAGAGAGAGAGAGAGAGAGAGAGAGAGAGAGAGAGAGAGAGAGAGAGAGAGAGAGAGAGAGAGAGTTATCGGTGCAAATAAAAAAAAAATAAAAAAAATTTCTCGTTCTAAATTCTAAAAAAATCAAAACCTGGAGAAAACTCAACCCATACACAATTATTTATAGCCGTCTGCACGACACAAAAATGTTACACGTAACCATTACAATTGGATCTCTCTTTTGCAAATGTGCCAAATTATTATTATTATTATTATTATTATTATTATTATTATTATTATTATTATTATTATTATTATTATTATTATTATTATTTAAAATTAGTACATCAGATTATATTCACAAAATTTAATGTGTATTATACATCTGTTTGGCATGGAGAAATATGCCCCCTTCCTTCCCTCTTACACCGTAAAATATAAATGCAAGCAATGGCGAACTACTTCATAAAATGCAGCACCAACCGCCCGATCATCAAGTGAAGCAAAATCAGCCCGATGATCACGTACAGCAACTTCAGAGGATAATAGCGTGTGCACTAAAAAGGCTATATATTAGCCATTAAAAAAATGTTCAGTAAAAATGTGATCAGAGTCAACAAGTAAACTATTTGTCTATTTTATTCCCTATTGCAAGAACGGAAATTATTTTCCGCGTTCCACGAGTACTCTTCTCTAAAGATCGGGAAAGATTTACCAGAAAGTGTCAGGGGCCTGGAGTGGCCGAGTTATCTAAACGTTCTCCGTTGCGAATAACTCTCATCTGACCTCTGACTGCGTGGTTCGAGTCTCGGGCTGGACGTACACGAGAAGGCTTGCCAGTAACTTCCCGTGGGGCGTTTGTTCTTTCTGTTTTTCCTGGGTTCTTCTCTACCATTTATACCGGCCGCCATATATGGCCTGCTTGTGTTGAAAAATTTGCGTTAAACCCAACAAAAACAAACTCAGAATGTGTCTTCTCTTTACACTCCATTTCACCGTGTGTTTTTAAGCTTATTTGCCGAGGAAATATTTAGTTTATAAGCATCACTGAAAACATGCACCAATTTTTAAAAAACTAGTTTAGTTAATTTAGTATTGGATATAAAAGAAAATTGTCCGTGAATGATATAAATAGCAAGCTGCGAGAAGTTTGCACATAAAAGTAGAGGAACGATCTAAGAACTTGTGTTTGTTTGCAAGGTTTATTTATAAAGCAACTAATAATTAAAAGGAAGTCAGATTTAAGTTTTCTTGGTTGTAATGGGTTTAACACAAACTGTCAGCTCTTGATAGGATATACCTGAAGGCCATTTTTTTTCTTCTTTTTTTTTTTCTTTTTTTTTTTTGACGAAAGCAGACCAACCTATCCACGGAAAGGTACTTGTAAGAATTCTCACTTACCAACGGTGGGGAGGGGACACACAGATATACATTTTCTATATTTCCTGAAATAGTTTTGTTCTAAGAATTTTCATACTGATCTTCCACGATTTTTCTGTTCAGTTCTGGAGCCTACTAAAGCATTGAGATTCGAGTAGAGGACAAAGTCAGTATTTCAAAGCGTGTACGTAATAAAACATGCAGAAAACTTCTTAAACCCGTTGAGAATATAACCAGTAATATGATAATGGAACTCCTACAGGAGCGACAAGTTTAAGATAAATCGAATCCTTTCACATTGAGTACTGGCTAATGTATCTACTATTTTGTCATAAATTGAATTCACTAGTATCGATTATGCGTTTATTAATACTGCTAAACTATAAATAGCTGAATCGATAAGTACTGATCCAGAGCGAATTAAACTATTTTTTTAAAATCAAACCATGCAAAATCTGCCCTTTAAACATGCTGGTTAAAATGCAAGATATGTTTCGGGAAATAAATGGTTCAAGACTAAAATTCAGGAATGTCACTAGAAAAAGCGATGTAAACTAGAAGGCTATAGATGCTCAAAATGACAAGAACAGACCATAACAAATAAGTTATGCGGTTTACGTGGAAATATGGAGCGAGACCAACTGGTTAAGAGGGAAAATAATGTTGGCAAGATGTGATTTCTTTCATGCAAACCAAAACTTATGCGTAACTTTTGATGCAAAGCAAAATAACATTCAACACAATTTTCATGTCAACAAATTAAGAAGGATCGAGTCTAACTTTCAATTATATATTAGTGAACAAGAGGCATTCGAAATATACCCGAAATAGTAGACAGTTGACCACCGTATTTAGTATTGTTCTCAATGCAAAGCCCTAACAGTGTTCACCTGTAGACAACTATTTATTTGTAGCGCGTGGGCGAAAACCTTTAGTGTTGACCCTACTCATCCACTGATAACTGTTCATCTGTCTGTTGCCAACCGCCTCCTCCCAAATATAAAATTTCTCATGAATTGGCCCCATTATACATACTATGATGAAGTTAAATACTATGAAGATACAGACACACACACATACACTCCGCGCCGTGTGGGCAATATACAGCCTTGTTTTTCCTTTGGTGTCCTTAAAATACCAGTCCTAATACATTTCTTAAAATGCACTTTGCTAAATCTAAAATATATGAGGGTGCCCCTCCTTCAGTCAGGAAGTAAGTAAAACTAAATATATCAAGGATCAATTTTTAAAAAAATGTTGTGACTTGACCAGTTTAATCATTATAGAATGTGCCAAATTCATTGATGGTACCGGCTGCATATGTATAATCAATGTACTACAAAAAACTGAAAACCAGGTAAACTCTAATGCACGTCTACTGAAGTACTTTTGCAGGAAATAAATTTGGACAGGTTGATTAATGCATATTTTGGATAATTCCAATATGCCACCTTTTTATACCACGTTTTTTTTTTATCAACTTCTAAACTCAATGTTAGATTTTTTGGAGTACCTGAAAAATAATGAATACAGATATTAAGAGCAAAGTAACTATACAGAATGGCGACATTATAATTACTTTGTGAATACATTTGGATTTCAGGTAATTTTACAGGAGTTGTTCCCCTTGAAAATCTGCTTTTACGGTGCTGTTACTAAGAACACAAACACGTATTCATTTTCTTCTCGTTCTATGGCAGTCACACAGGTTATTTAGTAGCAAGGCAATTGTAGTCAAGCGTTTGTGCAAACATTTAAGATTCCAGTTTTTGGTTGTTCATTTCCAGAGATGCCCTTTGCCAACCAGAGAAATGTGGGGCAAGAGGGGACAAAATCTGATTTGACTGACACTTACTGCAGCAAAGAAAAGTTCCATGTGGTAGCAAGAAGAATGATAAAAGCATTTAAAAACATTACAAAGCTGCCAATGTACAGGCATATAACACTATTTACAGTACACAGCTCTGTGCTTTCTTTAATTGTTCTCCAAACTGTTTCTGGCTCATTTAAGATTTTCCAAAATCTCCTTTTCCATAGCTGCCAACCCTCCATTACAATTATTTTAAAAATAAGGGTTACAATAAGTGAATTTTAGCATGACGTGAAGCAGTCTTCAGTCAGGGAATATTAGTCGGGACAAATATATAGCATGGGATCCAGCTGATAAAGGTTGATTGTCGTTGACACAAAAACTTACAATGCTTCAGCATTGGTCACTTGTTAGTACTATATAGTACCCTGCAGGTCTTCCGTCGACGGCTTAAAATATTCCAGAGCTGAAATCTGCTATAGTTCTTAATTTTCCCAACATCTATGTGCTTTTTGCTACCAATGTGCTTCCTCATATCATCTCTGCCACATAGTCCGGGTTGCCTCTGACCGTTGCCATCAAATTTTCAATATTTGGACATTTATGTTGGGTTGTAGGGACAGAGTCCATTGCCTATCGAAAAGTTGGAATTCGTTGACACAATTTGGTGTCGGCATAGGATAGCTCATGCTATCAGGCCTAGCAAGTTTTAACGACCTTTCATAGAGATATGCCTGCATTAAATTGATAGGAATTCGATTTATTTCTTAGAAATTGAAAGCATAGCATTCGTTATACCTTTAGTCCGCCGACAGATGAGTCGAAAGTACATCGGTGCTGAAATTTGACCTGGATATATTTGTATTCCTAGTCACGTGACTACACAAATCTCGCAACCTACCTGTCGGTGTTTGATGGCTGAATGCACTGCCAACTTTTGGTACATTCCAAATTTAACTTCACATTTTGTGCAATACATTTCTTATTCCTTGGTGGTGAAGACATTATCAATATCGATGCTGAATGGTAATTAAAATCAAGTGTTAGCGGCACAGGCTCAGAGCAAAATTCTGTCTTCGTCTCCAGTTTCTTTCAAAGAATTTATATATATATATATATATATATATATATATATATATATATATATATATATAGTCACCAACCGCCTATATTGTACAAACGTGTAATATTAATTATTAGTCATAAACAAAGCGCATTTGTTATGTATGCACACCATTAAAATGTTTAGACTTAAAAACCACTTTTGTAAATGAAAATATTATTCGGAAATCTTCGTAAACAATCGGTAGTTTAGTGTACCAAACAAGGATATGACATACATTTATCCCTTCTATTCAACCTTGCCATTAATGTGTTTAATTTCCCAACGTAAATGTCTGTTATATATCTTACGATTTTGCTTTTGTTCAGCAAATATAATGCAGTGTTGCATATGGATGTAACCAAAATAGTGATTATGGGAAAAAGGATTCTTTTTTCGAAACATCCTGCTTACCAGAAAAAATTGAGTTCAAGCTGTGAGATAGCATAGGGTGGGAGGATGGAAAACTTGTATCAATAATGCCATGTTACAGTCAATTTGGCCCATAACAATTCAGCCCAACTCGAAAGACAATTTGGCTAAACTTAAGAATAGTTTGAACAATTTCTTTTTCTTAAAACAACATGTATATACTATATGCAAAATACGTTTTAGGAATAGATTTTAGAAGAAAAAAAAAACAGACTAAATTTAAACAAAATTTATATTCTTTCAAAGAAAATGATCATACTTTGCAACGCACATACATATAAGAGAAAATACAATCAGACATATCTTGCTCGTTCGAATTAAATTATTTATAAACATTCTTTATGCTAAAAAATATATGCATCTGCACAAAGATAGTCTTCCGGTCAAATTATCAATATTCATTTATTAAACAATAAAACTTAACATAATACTGTAAAGAATATATATACATTTTTCGAAGGGTAGTGTACACGAGATATTAAAACATTTAATTTTAGGTTTTATTTTGTAACACTGCTGCATATAATAATCAGTTACACAAGAGAGACTGTTGAGCATTTTGTCAATGTTACCGCAATATGAAGCTCTTACCAGATAATTTTATTGTTTTTATTTTTCAAGTTGTCTGAGTATGTGTGCACGTACATTAATAGCTCATCATTATTAGTCGTTGTTGGGCTTAACGCCATTTTCAGCACACGATATATTCATGGCGGCCAGTATTAATGGTGGAGGAAGAAACCAGGAAATCACCGGAAAGAACCACCGACCCACGAGAAGCTACTGGCAAGCTTTCTCACATATCTACATTCGCCGAATATTAGACTCGAACTCACGCAGACAGAGGTGAGATGGCAGTTATCCGTAACATTATTAGTTAGTATTGTCAACCATGTTTGATCCAGTATTCCATACAATAAATTAATCTTGTGTTGAATTTGTGCCACACCACCCTTGCAAGGTACAAAATATAAACATACTTTTTTGAAAATAAAATGAATTAAACTGATCTTGCATTGATACCCATAATTGTAGTAAATTGACGTTTGCATGTGTCCTTCCTGTAGTGTGTATAGCGTATTTTAATGAACAAAACCATAAAAGAGAAAATATCACCGAATTGCTTGAAGGCACCTGCTATTTATGCAGGATGTTCCAAGGTGCAAATAAAAATTATTTTAAAATACAGTCACTGTGACACTGTGAGCGCAAATGTTAATCCTTTCGCTAGCATGTGTTAAAAAAGTGTTATTAAAGCACGTTATTGTATTTGCCCTGCAAACATAAATTAAGATCACATTTAGAAAACAAATAGAGGCCCAGGTGATGGATAACCTTAAACCTTAAAATTTCCGTGCGGATATCACATGCATAGGTTATTTTATTACAAAGCAAACAACTTCAAAAACTGACTTTGGTATCTTTTAAGTGTGCCGATTTTTCTTAAGTCGGTCGATATAAGGAATTTAAGTTTGGTTCCTTTATATAGACAAACCCACTTTGATTCCTTTTTAACTGTATTAAAGGGAATTTTCAAAATAAATTAAACAATAAAACAGTTTTGAAAGCGACACAATCTAGTTTACGTCTCACACACATAGCGTTAAAGGCCGAGTAAATTAGTTTTTAGCAGTTTTATCTAAATATTCCCTATCCATGTTTTGTTTTATTTTTCCACAGCAAGAAGCATGTACTTGTGTTGTGGAGATATATAAGTGGGAAATCATAGCTAATGGGTAGTAAGTGCATTGTATATGTCTTTTTCGAGTAATTATACTATTTCTTCTTTACACTTGATATATTTTTTGCTTTTTTGCGGGAATATAACCACTTTTAATCAAGCAATGCAAATCTGATGTAAACATAAAAATGTTGGAGCGTGGCCGGTGACCTTTAAAATACACTAAAATGCTTACTTCTGGACCAACTGTATCAATGGGCTATGGTACTACTAATATCGCGTATAGCAATACCGGTCCGTTCTTGCAACTGTCGATATCACGACTAGCACTTAATGGGAAATCTGTTATTAAAGATTTTAAATAACTGAGAAGTGGGAAGTTCGTGATTTTCTTGCATGTGGCATGAATCCATGAGTCGCTGAAAAAGTAGTGATATTCACGCCAAAGTCATGAAGGTAGCTATGCCTTTCCAGCAACATTTGAAGGTAATTGGGGGATGGACTTAAAATCACTGTCCGGCATTTAAAACTAAGGTACACAGAAATTTATTATAAGTCACAATTAAACACAAATGTTGAATTTTTTTTTCTTTTAAAAAAACACTATTCTACCATGAAGAAAACAAGTGAAAGGAAGCATTCCAAATACATGATGAGAACTGACCATATTCTAAGAATTACTGGAAAAGAAATGGAAGGAAAGAAAGGAAGTGTTCCAATAGCACATTATATGCCAGACTCTTGCATGTGTTCGCGTATTACCATCAAGACAGGAAAGGAGAGAAAACACTACCAAGTTGTATAACTGAAACATGTTACATTTTTTTGGAAGACTTCTGCCTTTTGATTAATTTGATTTTGCAGAAAGCAAGATTATTTTATATGGTGGCAAGATTCATGAACAGACTAAGACACTTGTTAAATTCATGCCAATTTGGGACAAAGTTCATCTGTTTCTGCTCTAGTGGTCAGCCTTCAATTGTCTGTGGTTTCTCTGGTTACTCCAGTCAACTTGAAGAACATACATAAATACCTTTGCCTGAAAGCATACTTTAATCAAGTTGTAAGAAACTGCTATAAAATGATGTTAATTAAGAGTTCAAAGTTGCTGAAAAAAAAACAACCACAAGACAAAATTCTCTGCTCAGTTTATTGATAATGGACACCTTCAAACATTTGATGGGTACAACATCTGAAAAGGAAAAAAAAATTCAAAACAGTTAAGTACTTGGCTTCTTTCACTCTGCGTGCGTGCGTGCGTGCGTGCGTGCGTGCGTGCGTGTGTGTGTGTGTGTGTGTGTGTGTGTGTGTGTGTGTGTGGTGTTTTGGCTCTGACCCAGAACACTCCAGGTGTATCAACTAAGATTCTGGTTGAAAGTTTATCCTTAGTTGCCTTACCTAGTTACTACATAACCATTAAATTACTGATTACACCTTTTCAATGGTAGAAATACAGCCCTAAACAAATGGCTCAAGCTGGCTAGAAGTCAATCAAGTGGGTTACAAGATATGGCTCTTAACCATTTCAGTATGCAGATTTATCTAGTATTACAAAAATAAGACCCAAGTCAATCATCTCCCAAAATGTTAGATTTAGGAAGTTTACCAAAGCCCAATATTCAGTTCCAAATTTACTGAAGATCTTGACAAGAGAAATCCCAGGTTTTACAATTTTATAGAAACTAGCTTGCACAAGGCAAGTTAAATGGAAAATTGATCTTGCCTTAAAGACATCCGAGCTTATCCCAAAATATGGAAACAAAAATATCACATCATATTTGTTTAATAAATATAGAATTTTTTCTCTTTGTTTGCAACTTAAAACTATATGTCATTAATTAAAGTTATTGAAACAAAAAAATATTAGAATGCAAATATCATTACAAGACCAATTAAAAGTGTGTGTGTGTGTATGTATATATCACGCACATGTGCATGTTCCTCTGTCTTTTTGTTTACAGTAAAGATCCTCAAGGAAAGAAAAAACGCACTGTGTAAACTAGAAGATTTTTAGGAGACTACATAATAATAAAGTATACATTTTTAAACTTACAACTCTTATTCTTTTCCCCATGGCGATGGCAGGCAGGTTCTTTCTGAACTTGGCCCGTACAGCCCCACTGCAACCATGTGGTCGCGTTATCTTGCCCCAAATGACTCGGAGACGGCTGGCTTTATCATGGCCAGGACAGGCTGTCTTCCTGAAAGAGAACCTTGACTGAAAAATCTCTAAACATACAATGGCCTTATCTGGTAAGTACTAAAACTTTTCGTTTGTGCTGTTAAGATCTTATTCTTTTCAAAAAGTTATATTTCCATGCATCCACAAGATGTTTTTCAAGGAACATTCTGCTGATGGAAAACTTTCTACAATTGTTACATTCTTCATCAGAGCCAAATGGATACAAAAATAAAAATAGAAGACAGAAATTAAGAACAACACTAATTATTTAACACACAACTAAAGGAAGCAGAAAATACTCTAGGATCTAATCATCATTTGGCATTTGATCGACCCTGTATTTTTGTGTACATTTTATTTTTTTACCACATATATACTTTGACAGGTTGACCATTTTACTGAAAATCTGATTTATGCAGTGGGGATTGTCTTAAAAGTGGTGCAATGTTTTAGAAATCCCTAGGAGTCACGTTTGAATCTCTACCTCGAGTACAAAAGGTACAGTAAAATTGAAATTATTCTTTTGCTTTCATGCTTTTATTCCTATTCAGAAATGTTTAAATAGTATCTGTGTTTATCCATTTCATAATGGTATTCATTGCATACAGGGCCTCCACTGGGCTTTGCACGTCTATAAATGCAAAAAACATTTTAAAAAGCGCACAATTTTTTTTTAATTTTAAAAAGTGAACTTTTTTTGCCATTCATGAAAGCAACTCAGGCCACTTAACAGACCTGCCAACCCTGACAAGTGCGTCTCAGTAAGGCAGTTATTTTTTTCCGTTAGTTTGACCAGTTTTCAGTAAGGTGTAAAAAAAATATAAACTGCAAGTGTAAAGCTCGAAAACATAATTAAAAGTTACATGTTCAATCCATGCAGCAAAAAAAAAACATTATGTTCAACTGAAGAGATTGTAAAGTACACGTAGACATTATTTCCACTAGTACATTTGCACAAACTCAAGTTCCAACCCCTACGAATCTCAATGGCTTGTTGCTATCTTTCACAAAGACGTAACTCTTATATTTTTCCATAGCACATGACAAAATCATATCTCCCGCCACGAGTCCCGCTCAAATTGGCATGTGATGTCCAAAAAACGTAATTGTAACCATTACCATCTTTTATTCACAAGTATCTGAATATAATCAACAGTTGGGTCATGCAAACACTCCGCATGAACAAATTGTGGCAGTTTTAAGTGTCTGAGTGCTGTTGTAAAGTTAGTCTGATTCCCCAACGAATTTCACTAATTCTAATATGAAACCCGGATCTAAATCAAACACAGATGAACAAATTTACCAGATTTTTCGGCAATGATGAAGTTTCTGTAATTTTTGCTTTTATAATGTAAGTCTGTATTTTGACTGTAATTTTCGTAAGACCACAAAAAGAGTTGGCAGATCTGTTGATACATTTTCACTATCTGAAGCAGTAAGTGGATCCTATCAGTAGATGAGGAAAAAGACATTATTTGAACATGATTGCAGTTAACTGCAAACTGTCTGTTTTGAGAAGCAATTAAATGTGATTAGTAGGAAATAATCTACTGCTGAACAGGTCATCAAAAAAATTCAGTGTCATGTACACAAGCTGCTAATTTATGTTTATTGCAAACCAAATGGAATGTGAGAGGCTGTTGGGACTGCTTAGTGTTTTAGGGATTATTTACTTAGATAACAGTGTTTTTGTAGTCTGAGCTTGACTGAGTAACACAGGATGCCATTTGTAAATTGTTCAGGACCCATGACACTTATATGGATGAAAAATTACAAATATACTTGATAAAATAAATAAGTATCAAGGATATAGAATATGGCTAATCTAGCTCTGAAAAACAGATTTACATCCAGCTGTATCTAAGGCAGCTACCAGGTTACTTGTTGCCCCTCTTTCTATTGCAGAATATGAGATGGGGTGCAGTGAGATCAAAACAAACTTGTAAAATTTTAGAAGTATATCTACTATGAAAAATTTAATGATCAGAATTTTATTTTATGAGCCCAGTGTTGAGAATTTTGATTTCAGGAAGGCATTTAAGAAATGGTCTCAGGGGAAAAAAATGATGCGGATACTGATAAAGTGTCAGGGACATTATTCATAAATACTAAGTAATTTTGTATTGTCAGTTATAAAGAAACATTTTTATTCATTCTTGTTATTCATATAAGCTATATACTGAAATTCACTTGCATATAATGGTCGTATTAAATTTATTATTTTACTTTGAAATGTAATTAAAAAAAATATAAAAACTTTTATTGTCATGTTTATAGAGATTAAAAATAGGGTCAGTATAATATCACACATATATTTAAGTCCCTGCATTATTCCATAAGATGGCTCCCTTGGCTGAATAGTGGCTCCAAATTTTTAGATTTGGAAAATTTCATGTCACAAAGAAAAATATTTCCAAGGGAAGCCATGGTATATAAAATGTTTTGGATTTTACTAATTTAATACAATAAAAGTCTTGACTTAAATTATATTTTCCTTTTCCACATGTAGGATTTAATTTTTTAAATGAAATTTTCCCGTTTTCTGCCTGTGTACATAGCGCAATAAGCCATTGGCTTGTAAACGCATCACTCACTCTCTTTCAAGTTAACCCATTTGAGCTAAAAATTTAGTACATGTACTTGTTAGTGCCAAATAGAGTTCTACATCACGATTCCCATGTGACAAGTCACAACTCTTTGATCATTCCATGACTCCAATCATTGCTCAGTAACAAATAAAACAAGGTGGTTAATCCCTGATATCTTGCTGCACAAATGATACATGTTCATTTGCAGTCTTTCATATATTTCACACACTGTATGATCAAAGGGTTGCCTAAACAGATTAAGCTGTTTCTACACAAGGACCTACATATGATAGTGAAGTTGAAGAAATAATCATATTGAGGATATATATGACTAAACAATGATGGAGGATATTATCACTTTATCAAATAATAAGGACGAATTATAGGACTCTGTACCAAATAAAGAATAGCGTATTGTGAATCACAAAAATGTGGACTTGACTTCCCTTGTTTATTTGTGAGACATGCAGCATTAACATATTTTATATTATGAATCTGATCATTATAAACACTTTTTATACTGGAATGTAACCAATAAATGTCAAGCATTGCATAATGTAATGATTTAATTAAAGCAAATTGTAAGTTGTCAATTTATTTGTCAAATATTCCACTCAATAATACAAGTGTATTTTACATTGACTTTGTTGTCTATCCATTGAAACACCAATCAAGTCTGAATTGTTTTTGCAACTCTGACTCACTGATGACAAATCACCCCATCCGATAATTTTACTTGCAAATGCACCTTCACACATGTTAAGTTCAAAGAAAGACTAGTCGGTTTTATATAGCCTAGAAAGGCAGTTTATAGTGATATCCTGCATGACGCATCATGCCACAGACATGTAACGTGATATCCCACCCAGTCACACTATCCTGACAACATTAAAATAGGTACAGTATAAAACGTCTGTGGTACTGCTGTAAAGTTAGTTTGATTCCTGGACCAATTTTACTAATTCTAATATGAAACCCAGATCCATATCAAACATGAATGAATCAATTATCCGGATTTTTCGGCATTGATCATTTTACCGTAGTTTATGCTTGTATGCCGTAAGTCCATATTTTAATGGTAATTTTCATAAGACTTATAGCAAAATCGTAAGAGTTGGCATGTCTGCAATGACGCGTGAAATCTGTTGGTTTGGATGATTATAAAGTAATAATTCCATTAATACAGTGTCAAATATAAAAAGAAAACATGCCCATTATAGATAATTTTACTAGATTTTACAATATATGAAATGTGTTGCAATGACATGACATGTATTGATGCTGCAATGAAAATTCAACACTTGGTCAACAGTTTCAAAAGATTTCCAAGTAAACTGGCGCCTTGTCCATGTTAGACCAGGGTTGCTACATTAGTGGTATAAGACAGCATCTTTTAAATTTGTGTTAGACAGCAAAGAGAAAACTGTACCTTCTGGCCTTATACACATAGGCACATCTCTTGCCAAGGTAGAATCTTGTATCTTCCTTCTTCACCACTCCCTCTATTCTGAGCAAAGCAGTGTTCTCATGCTGATTGCGCAGACCTCTCTTGTAGCCAGTGAAGACTGCCTTACAGTACAGTCTGTATATTACATAATGGGAAAATATATTAAACATTGAGTTCATAATAAAGCAGAACTGATGCCTACTGTTTTCTCTCACACATGCCTTCAACATCCTATTCCAGTTTTAAATTAGTTTCTTAATTTATTACTGCAACATATTTTTTAATGGTACCTCTTTTTACACACTGAGAACTTATACTTTAAGGTTGCTCCTTTTCACAGAATCTTGAAATTCATGGTTTATCGTACGTGCCAACCCCTAGCGAGGAAAAAACATAATCCACATATAACACAATAAAATTCAATGCACATATATACAAAGCACATGCATATTTCTGCAATTCTGGTATCAGGAAGCATCCGTTTGAACAAAGGACCAAAGTTGTATTCTACCACTAAGTGTAATCAGTGTTCTATTAAAAGCTCAGTAAATAACACCCCTGCATTTATAAAATCCGTTTCCACAATTTAGTTCTGCTGTAAAAAAGAAGTTCCCTTAGTAATGGAGTTAGCAAAATGAGCTAATTCAATATGTCTTTGTTTTACACTATGACCAATCTTAAAATCCTTTCCACACAGATTGCA
Organism: Potamilus streckersoni; assembly: GCA_016746295.1. Classification (NCBI taxonomy): domain Eukaryota; kingdom Metazoa; phylum Mollusca; class Bivalvia; order Unionida; family Unionidae; genus Potamilus; species Potamilus streckersoni. The sequence continues at coordinate 190,960 of JAEAOA010000707.1, read as the reverse complement.
ATGGGCATGAAGCTACTCTAGAATGGCACTGTATTGTGTTATATATTCATCTCAGTCTTTTTTTCCGTTTTATTTCTTTTAAATCCATCTGTGAAATCCTTTGAGAAACATTTTTGTTGTAACATACGCATCAACTAGAATAAATAGGATGACTTTTACCGCCAAATTCCTACAGAATGATTCTGTACCTCACATTATTTTTAATGAAGAATGTGAGCAAAGATTAAAAATTAAAAAACCAGCTGTTATTTCCCAAGCCAGACAGCTACTATAAATAGAAAAAAAGGCCTTCTTGGAAATAGAACAGCTGCTATAAATAGAACATAACACTTTGGAAAGTCACCGCTAGTCCACAGATAAGTGTACGTTTATATCATAGTTACTCAGAAGCCATCTTTTCTGGAATATGTTTTGTGCGATTAGTGGGATGTTAATAAAAATGAGAAAACAAATTATTAATTTTTTTGAGAGGGGAATATACCAGAAAAAGCGTAATCCAAGTACATTTGCATGTAAGGCATAATTTAGTGAAGAAAAAGCGTAATGATTACACCAAAAGCATAATGGTTGGCATGCATGGTTTATAGCAAGAAACCACATAATAAATAGAAAAAACATCCAACCATTCAGAGTAAATACTAAATTCACATTAAAAAGTAATGAATTTCGGAATGTCTGAGAATAAAATTATTCAGAAAAATACCCATTTAAGTTTGGTACCACAGGTACAAGGCCAGGAATAAACTTGCAAACTCTAATTGACCTTTCTTAACTATACAAAGTTTATCTGTAAATGGAGCAGTGATGCAAGATTTACTTCTGTGTAGATAATGTGTCTTGATAGACCACTGTCAATTGTCAATAAAAGAAATTAAAAAATATGGTTTATCTAAAGGAAATGTTAAACACAACCTGTTTGTTCAATTCCAAGAGTTGAGGAGATTGTAATACTATATATTACAAATTTGATTTTCTATTACCTTCCTGACTTCTTGGGTGGATTTGGTTTTGCTGTTTCCTTTGCCTCAGCCATAGCCCAAGATTAGCTGCAAGATTAAACAAAAAAGTTTTCAAGCAACTAATTAAAACAATTGTTTGCAGATCTAAAATCATGCTGCATTTACACATCAACCTCTATAGTAATCAAAGTTGTAACTTTGTCGATTATAGCATAAACTTTGCAATGAAGTTTCTGACAATGGCAAAATTCCAAGCCCTCACTGTTGTTCACTACAGTAGTCCCTATTATACGGCCACAACTTCTGCACCTGGAAAGTGGCCTTTCCAGAGGGGGGCTAAATTTTTTGTGAGAAGTATATGTAATGTATGTAGTAAGACAGCTACATTTTTCAAAGCATTTAATATGTTTGTTTAAAAGTAACATTAATTATTGAACGGTTCTTGTTATAATTTACTATCTCAACTGAATATGCAATAATAGTTCTTATTCTTGGTGTAGGCGTGATATGCGAGTGAATGTTGTTGTCATGCACATTGCAAAATCATTCAAAATGTCAGTTAAGTCTTGGTATATACACAATTCTCTTTCCATTTGCCCCATTTTCCCACTGCTGCTGATTAACTTCCTTATCGGTTATGATGTTGTTTATCCAAGTCTTTTCAACATAAAATTGTTTTGAGTCTTTTCTACATAAAATTGTTTGGCAAGTCCCCCCTTGCCCTACATAATTTACTTATCCTGAAACAATCATCTCCATTTTCATTTGGTGATGACATATTAATGTTTGGTAATGATTTACTTGGATGTTGCTAACTGTATGAGATCATGCAGACAAAACATTTGTATAGCTGATGAAAAGGAACAGACAAGTGTTGTCACCTGAATTTTCAGTCTGTCTGGTACCCTGCTTTGTTCTATTTTTAGCCAATGCTGATCCTGTGATCTTGAAAATTACCTCCAGTTATAATAAATGTTGCCAACTATAAGACTGATAAAACAATTTTTTCTACCTTTAAACAAAATGCCATAGGATTTTAATGGCAGCAATTGTCATGTTATTCATTTGTCCCAGTCTGGTACCCTACTGATTTTATATTTCTTGACACCAAGTGTGAGAGGCCAAAACTACTTGGATAGGTAAGCAGATTTGACCTGAATAACACCTCCCTGTCATAATGATCTGCAAACTTGACAATTACTGTCAATAGTAATATCCACTAATTATGGAAGTGATCAAGCTCAACATCTTACTAAGAGAAGCCATAAAGGCTATCAAACCATTTTCCTGCTGAATTGTGGATTGTACAAAAATACTGCCACTTCTCAGCTGTTACTACTATTAATAATTGTAATCTTAACAATTATCAGAGGCTAAACCAGACATCTTATGGTAACAGTAAGGCTAATCCTATTTCATGTACTTACCTTTTTGTAGGAATTAAAATTTTAGTCATTCTCTGCTTTATGGAATAAATGTGGCTTCCTGCCAGGTGTAAATGATATAATATTAACCTCAGTGGTATACATACTTTAGTCCACACTTCTTTCAAGAACTAAAACCTGACATCATTAAACAAATCAGATTACTTAACACAGGCTATAAATAAAACTGGTTCTGGATACATATTACAAAATAAAATGCTGCTGTTTGTGAGAGGTAAATTTTATACTTTTGCACAAATATGCTGGGTGCTGGTCGCCTTAGCGGGGTGGCCTTTCGTTAGGGGTAATTTTGAACACAAATTTGTTGGTGCCTTGGATTCTTGCAGTAAGAAGCAGGGTGACTGCTGGTGAGGGGGAATACTGTTATTTGCATATCAACAATTGCAAATTCAATATATATCACTGAACTGCTAAATCTTGTCAACTTTCTCAGTAAAACGTCAGCTACAAAATGTAATACAAAACTCTTCATATAATTCACATGCTGTTGAAATTACTGTTGTGGGTTTGAGAGCATGTTTCTGCACAGTTATATATGGCAGTCTGCATACCTGATGACTGAAAAACCAGGGAAAACTTGGCAAGTACCATTGGCCATGGGAAGCTACTGGCAAGCTTTCTTACATACCCACATTAACCAAGCCAAAGAATCTCAGAGATGAATTGTGAGTGATGAATCTAGCCACAGGAATCTGACATTTTATCAACAATATATGATATCTATGACAATATGATAACATTATTGGTCTTATGACAACGATTGCAAGCAGAACCCAAACCCTTCACTCACTTTTGTCATGCGTCTTTTATTGCTTCACAATCACAAAAGTACTGAAACAGCTAAATATATCCATTCAATGACAGTAATATACCAATGAATAACTCTCGGATGATCATCACATGAATCTAATCGGTACATTATCCTTTATTTTCATCATTACAGTCACAAAGTCTTTCTACAGGATTCCATCAGGCAGACATAGCCAATTCTACTAGATTCTACACTGCATTAACTAAGTGTTAGGTACTACTACTCGTAACTAAGTCATACTGAATACTGTACAGTATGATTTTCAATATTACTAAGTACAGGATCCATCTTGGTGTGTGATTTAGATTTTTAACATATCACTACAATATCTGCAGTGTGGCAGTTTATAGCGATGTCCACCACTGGGGCATCATGCCACAGATAGAGCATGATATCCCAACCAATCACATCAGCCTGACACCAGGCCGACCAGCCCTAACAATAACCTCTTAATGCTGAGCGCCAAGCAAGGCAGCTGTTAGTACTATTTCTTCAAGTCTTTTGTATGACTCAACTGGCGGTCAAACCCACAACCTTCCGCATCCAAGGTGGATGATCTAACCAATAGGCTACCAGAGCAGTCTTAGCTTTAATAGATTAAGTGTGTTGAGGTCATCAACTGTCATTTCTACTATTGTAACTATTATTTTATTATTTCTCTGCTGGAAATTTATAAAAAAAAAAAAAATTATCATATAATGTAATCTGAAATAAAAAGCAGTTAAACATTTTAGTGTATGAAGGTGTTATTCATTCTGTTGTAGAATCGGCTACTTCCACCTGATGGAATGTTGAGAGTTAAGATAATGCTAGCACTCCTTGCGTTAATTTATAGTACCAGTAAAATGATTTCGTGTTGTCAAGAGATTATTTTTTAAAAAAAACGTCATACTCCTGTGGACTTGGTAAGCACTTGAGACCACTAGGCCATTGCAACATAAAATTGTGCAGTTTAAGTTATATACCTTTTCTGCAAAATAAATCGTGCCAGCACGTTTAACTGATAGTTTTCTACGTGAAAAGTATGCTATTAACCACTTACTACTTAACCATAATCATAATGATTGGTTAAAAAACACCCCATGACACTTGTTCACTTTACCAATAGCCCAATACGCAGTCTAAAAACATCTAAATTTTCAGCAATACTGGTTATATACGCTATCGTGGCACAGAACTTTACACGATCTGGTTTTTCGAATATTTTTGGTCCATTATTGTTATCTATGGGATTCAGAACGAACCTCAGAAAAGCCACGAAAACACATAACACTTCTCTACGTGTATTTCACTTCTCGAAGCATATTTCAGCCACATCTTTCATGTCCCTTTTTTACTTTATTTTTTTTTTGCTGGAGAAGCATTGTACTGGGGGCACAAAGCCACGTGTGAACAAATTCGGTCATTCTGTAAAAAACTAACCAAACTGAAGATAATTTCCACCATCATACTACTATTTAGTGCAGCTGCTACACCTCGTCAATCTTATTCAATCCTAGTTTAACTGTTGTCATCTGCCCAATTAAAATGTATACAAGAAAATAAAATATAGTTATTTATTTTATATTCCTGTTAACAATTATTGCAGATAAGTCTTTTCTTATATTTTATCGTTTATAAATCAGAATTTGTTTCACGCTGTACCTACACAATTGCAAGCAAGGATGAAAAGAAAGTCTATCCGACTATAAAATTTTTATTTCCTGTTTTTCTCTTTCATTTGGGATGCTTTGAAACTTACGCTTATCCTTTAACGTTTCAAACAATTTCGTAAAACTAAAGTATTTCACAATGTTTTAAAAAAGCAAATTGAAATTGTTGTTACAGATCTGAATGAGAACACTAACAGTTATTTTAGAAGAAAAAAAAAACTGGAAATACATTTCTACAAAAAATGTTTATTGTACGGAAGTGCGCATTTTATCACTGCGCATTACTATAGTTACCGTAAACATCATGGTGGCGCTTGTGGAACATTTTCCTTGTGGTTAAACGAAATACGTGGAGAATAAAAAAAAATCGGGAAATATGTAAGTCATCGAACTGTATTTGTTTTATTTCTTAACTTCCATCTAAGTGTTCACAGAAGTGTCTGCTCCCGTCAAATTTTAATTTCTTTTATAAATGCCTGTAACCAAATATGGCCATAGTATATTACTGTACAGTACTGTTCTCGGTGGAATACGTATACAAGGTATATTTGTAGGACACGGCATTCATATTTTGGAACAAAAAAAAATCACGGATGATATCTTAAAGTCATTCATTCATTATTTCCTAATCATTTTCTACATTTATTTAGACACCCCACCCCCTTCTTAAAATGGGTGGAATTCTCAAGTACTCAATTCAAGGGAAAACTAATGATAACATCCTCTCTAATTAACAATACATCCAATTAACAATACATTGGAGAGGATGTTATCATTAATTTCCCTTTGGATGGAATTTCTGTCCTTATTTTCAGTATAGTACAAAGACCATAATGCATGGTCTTTGTCTCCAATGAGAACTACCAGCTTGTTTTTATTCATTCTTGACTGATGCTAGAGAAGTTTCAATCACTGTCCAACATTTTGTTCCTGGTTTTAACAATCAGTTAGACTAAACCATGTCTGTACCTCGCAGGTGCTTCTGTTACTCAAGACTATCTTGTCAAATATGACGACAAATGGATGAGTAATACAGCTCATGCACATATGTGTTGCTATTACAGCTGTAGATACCTTTTAAGAATTTTATTGCTTTTGTCTTTGAACAGTGATTATTCAAGTTATTTCACACCTTATCAATCAATTTTCCTTGCAAAATTATTGTATAACCACCATGAGAAATGTATTTGTCACAATTAGTGTTAAAGTACATAAACATCTTGGTGGGATGCTAGCCAAGAGATGTTATCCATTGTAAACCAGACTGAATGTCACATGCAGTGATATGATGCTGAAAGTGACACCTATTTCTAAATATTGGTACTACTATGCACCAGTGATCCAAGGCATCCATTTCTTGACCCAGTTTATTGCCTGGATGCCACAATAAAGAGTTCATGGCAATCAAAAATTTTCATCAAGAAACTTGTGATAAGGTGTAAGGCACTGATCGCTCAACAACATTGAGCAAGCAACAAATATTGGTAAACTACATTAGTTATTAATTTCTTTAAGCTCAATAAAGATGTCTACAAATTGAGTTATACTTTAACAGAAGTGAATTCAGCAGCATACCTCAGGACAGTAATATTTTACAATTAATCCCAAGTGGGTGACACAATTTGAGTAGCCAGCATCTAAGACAAGATAAAGTATGTAAAAAAAAGTGGCGTTCAGCAGTTTTGTATTTTTTATAAAGGAAAATAATTTCCCCAGGTTTCCTCACTGATTATATTGGATATTTAAAAAAAATACCTTGTATAGCTTAGGAATTGTTCAAGGGAGCCCTTAATTTCCTTTTTTTTTGGTGTATGATTGATGTGTGTAATATGGGTTATAGAGTATACAGCTTGGCATTACTCTAGATGTGCACCTTTCAAAAAAAGTGCTAGCTCTACTTGCTCATTTTCACTTCCTGAACTTCATAGATAAATTGTAAAAAGAGCTGATAACTCATTTTACATTTTACATATTTGGTAATTCATTCATTGCACTTTCAGAACCTGGTATTGTCTAGTCTGGCAAAATTCATTTTCCCTGATTTAATAGTTGCTAAGGATAGTGTACTTTAAACAATTTTAGGCTGATTTTTGGAGCACAAGGAAGCAGTCATTTTTGTTAACAGTGTGCTAAGATCATTTACAATTTCCAAAAGTACAATATCCAAAGAAATGACAGCCACATTGCATCAAAACAGTATAGAGGTTTGCCAACATTCCCTCATTTGTGCATATTTTAAATGCAAACAACTTCACCATACATATATCACTCTATCAAAAGTACATAATAACTGGTGAGTGCCCCCTATTCTAGATTTAGAGAAATCTTAGAACTCCCCCAAAACATTTAAAAGAAACAGTACATAAAAGTCTAGTTAGACCTAATCTGGAATATGCATGTTTGGCTTGGTAGCCATATATAGACTCTGACAAAACAAGATAGAAATGATGCAAGACAATCTGCTCAAATACTGAAAGAAAAGATACATAACCAGTCAGGAGCATCACAGTTGAACTACATTCAGAAGACTTTAGGAGTGAGAAAGAATAGGGCCATATAAGCAATTCCATACAAGATAGTTAATGGACATATTGCCATGACACATACCTGACCCCTTTACCTGGAAATACCAGAGACCATTATAAAATTCTTAATTCTTAACTCTTGCAGTCAAGCTGATGCCATAACTGACACTTAGAAGACAATCTCAGTTTGAGCCTAGAATCTCTAACCTCAAAAACTATGCTGCAGATATTAAAACTATTTTTTTTCTATTTCTTTTCCTTCAGTTTTGTATTATAACTTATGCATTCAAACTTTATCTTAGCTTCTTCTGCTACCACAACCCCTTTTCTATTGTGTAATTGAATAGCTTAATTAACAAGGACTTTTACCATTTGCTGTCTTTTTAAATGGCATTGGTGCTCATTGTTTGTCTTGATTTGTCAACTACAAAAAAAAAATGATAAAATGCACCTCAAACAATCTTGCACATCCCTGTATGTGAAACGAAGTTATGTGATTCAAACATCTGCTACACATGGATCAGAGTCATTGTATTTTTTGTCTAGAAAATATGATAGTAAGTATCCCAAATTTTGAATTATATAAGGAAAAGACAACATCTAATCATTTTAAATGATAGAAGTTTCTTACAGTGTTACAAAATTAGCATAACAACTGAGCTTAGGTTATGTGACAGGTTATCTTCTTATAATAACTATGCTCTCTTTATAGACTAAATAGAAAATAAATTTTGCAGTGCAACTTTATCCTGTATAAGTACCATTTGCCTAGAAATAATAAGGAATAAATAGACACTATTAAGTTTGCAGTGCTTAACATAATTAATGCAACTTTATCCTGTATAAATACTATTTTGTAAATAAATCTACTTGCATGAGTTTTATTGAAGTACTTTGTCACACCAAAAAACCTTTCCTTATATTCAGAAATGTTTTATGTCAAAACTAATTAATTCATGTAGATCATTTTTGAAGTAAATACTATAGATCGTTATTGCATTTATTTATAAAAGATTTTGATTGTTCTTGACATTATGTAATATGGTATATGTATTCTGCATTCATTTTTATATGGATGGTGATTCCCAATTGATGATATTATTAGTGTTATGTTTGCAAAATCATTTGCAGTAATTATATTAATTGATTGCCTGATTTATTTATTTATTTATTTATTTTATTATTTTTAAAATTAATTTTTTATTTATTTATTTATTTCATTGCTTAAAAACTCTGTGACTCTTTATTTATTGATACATTCTCCATCATTCATGATGGTAAGATATTGGGATAGATATCTGTCACTGGGGTGTGGTATTTAAACTTTTAATATAACTAATATTTTATCAAAATAATTTGTCTTCAAAAAGACTTAGATTTGTAACTGATATTACTAGAAACACTAATGCTTTTAGAATTGAAACAAATGCTTTCCAGTCAGAGTCTTGAATAACAAAATGTACAAATAACCAGCAAAAAATCTTGAAATAATGTTCGTAATGCTAGCAGTCTGAACAGCATTCAGTTTACAACTTAAAGTCATAGTTATTCCAAAAACAGCCAAGATAACAAACCACTATGAAATTTAGAATATCCAGGATACTCTTTATAATTTCAGGGGTCTGAATGGTGCAGATGCCATCCACATGGCTACAGTCCTTGAGGACTGTGTGGATCAGCTCTCCGTCCTAGGAAAAATCATGCCTACTTCATATGAGGGAAGGCCAGATGCCTTGGAGGTGAGTTCTTTATTACAGTTTGCCCTTGCATCATCTTCATCATCATAATTGTCATCATCATTATTTATTTTCTCTCAAAGAATGTTTGCTGGCATGCCTGCATATTCAAAAGATATTTTTAATTACATGTTGTTTTTACTTCATTACTAAATTACAGTGTTAGTATCTATAATCCACATTACACACAAATTTGACTTTAAAATGTTTGTTGCTGCTGTTTTTTTCTAGCACATCAATTAGAAATTTCAGTTTGACTTTCATAGCACAATAAAGCCTGCCTGACTGTAAAATCCATTGAATGTTTTGGAAGAGCACCTGTCACAAAAGCCCACAAGTTTTATGCACAGATGAACTGTATTATATTCACATAATACAGACAGCTGAGCAGAAGGTATGGCTGTCTTTGGGGTGACCTGTTTGTGGATTTTTGTTGAAACATCAAATACATATTTTGCAGGCTGTTGGATATATTTTAATTCAAAATCACCCTAACAACTGCAGTTAGTCTTTGAACAAAAAGATGGTGTGTAGTGCCTTCATGTTCAGCCATCCCTGCTTTATATGTGTGAGATTTCATCCCAAGAACAACATTTGCAAACAAAGTTCACATAAAAGCAAGAAGAACCATGAGAACATTGTTGAACTGTCTTGTCTAAAAACGTGTCATATACTCCATTTTGTTTGTATAAAGGTTGCAGTTTTCACTATATTCTTAATTTTAAGGTGACAGTAACTTCAGCCTGTCAACTTCAGCCTGAGACTGATGTTTATATAAGCTTTGCTTTGATTTAAATATATAAATTAGACTTTCAACTGCTGCTATTCTGCTTGTAAAGGGAGAGGCCTAACTCTTTGTTTGAGTCGAGTTTTAGGGCCTGCAAAATCAGTTTATTAAAAATTTAGGTTATAATATCAAAACACTGATGAAAATAATATTGCATGGGAAAAAAGCCAAGAAAAAGTTTTCATGAAAATGTGTAACCTTACTTTTTCTGATGTGTGAAAATTGAGAAATAAAAACTTTATTATTAGTATTAAATTTTATTGAGAAAAATCCTGGCTTTCTGATTTCCACCACAACTGAAGTGTTTATCTTTGTCTTATAGTGGACCTTTCTGTATGATACATAATGTACTTGAAATGACTGTCATATAAAGCAATTTCAATAATTTTCTTTTTTGTGGGGGCTGTGCTAGTTTTCTTTGACTTAATGATTTTATTTTAAGACTGAGCAAACAATACTTTTTTGTTGAAGCAGTAGGACCCCTTCTTTACTCCACAAATTAAGCTCAAAAAAGTTATTTTTCACAAAATCCAAACAATTGGTGAACACAAAAACTGACCAATTATCTGTACTTTTTTACTAATTTACAAATGTGATTTTTTAGATGGTTTGCACTGAGCTGAACCGACTGGTAGAAGGACAGAAAGAGCTGGAAAACAGGTACCAGTCAGTGCTTTCTCAAAAACTGGAGATGCTGCAGTCAACCAAGAACATAGCAAAACTTACAGATATGGAAAAAGAAGTACTTGAAGCGGGTGGAGATCTAAAAAATAGCACTCATGTTTTTACTAGAAGTTTGAGGCAGAATCCTCTTGCAAGTGACAACATGGCCAAGATCCAAGATGACCGGTATTTACCACATTACAGTATCTGTACACCACTGTACAATATTGGTCTGTTTGGTAACCTTGGTTTTTGTATTTAATTACTACATGAAATATTTTTTACATGTGCTGTTAATGACTTTTTTTATAGGTATAATCATAAATACATGAGATAAAAACTGGTAATAATTTTGGCCTAATTTTTCTCCCTGATAAAAGTTTAGAGACCAGTAATTTCTGTATACAAATAACATTTCTGCTCAGATTACTTATAAACAGTTTAAAAACAATTCTCTCATGATAAGACCAGTCATAACAGCCTAATAAATTTGTCAAAAAATGTATTGACTTTTCAGAAATGGGAGATATCTGTTAAATTTATTAAAATGTTACTTAAAACTGTATATTTTCGTTCCTATAAAACTTTTCTCTTTTAATTCTCCAGATTTATAGAGTATAGTGTTTGTTCTGTTGAATATTATTTGAATGACAATGATACCAGCTTGCAACCCCATAAGTTAGTGAAATGCCACAATATCCAACAAAAACAATCCCTACATAATGTATTTATTACATACCTCTATTTGCTAAAATGATTATATTTAAGTTGCTTTTCACAAAGTTGCAGTGTCATTGAATGCAAATATCTTTTCAAGAGATATCTTGTTATTTTAATGATTGAGTTGGCCATAGATATGACCTGTCATGCTTTTACTGACCTGATATAGTGTCTTATTATGTATTATTAAACTTATTGTATTCTGCTCACCAGCACTGAGTAGTTGTTTTAAAATGTTTAATAAGTGTAAAGTAGACAGGATTATATCCCATGCAATACATTTACATTAGAAAAATGACAAACTATATAAATATATATATATATATATATATATATATATATATATATATATATATATATATATATATATATATAGATGCAATACACTGACGACGAACAGTACGAAACTAGTAACTAACTAGCCTAAGCGCTTTCGACTCTTAATGAGTCTTTTTCAAAGGCAAATACAAAACATAGTTACGACAAACAAATAAACACAAAAACGTTGCGTTTGTAAACCTCTACATTTCTATCTTTTAGCACATGTGAAGATAGAAATGTAGAGGTTTTCAAACGCAACGTTTTTGTGTTTATTTGTTTGTCGTAACTATGTTTTGTATTTGCCTTTGAAAAAGACTCATTAAGAGTCGAAAGCGCTTAGGCTAGTTAGTTACTAGTTTCGTACTGTTCGTCGTCAGTTTATTGCATCTATTTTAATTAATCCCTGACAAACGTGATCCCTTGGTGGATCCAGTACGCTTGAGAGGGTTGTTATTCGCCATATGATTTGTATTCTATTTCTATATATATATATATATATATATATATATATATATATATATATATATATATATATATATATATATATATATATATATATGCACACAAACACAAACACACACACACACACACACATACATATCACCTGCATTATGTACAACTGAGTTAATTTCCCTTGTTGCTTGATTAGGTTTCCTGCTTTGATACCATTGATTGCACAAATGGGTTGGCATGGATTCAATAGAATTCAGTTCAATACAATGTGATGCAATGGGCCTTCTTATACTACAAAGAGGAAATGTGAACCTATGAATATATTATGGTCTTGTACCAATTATGAAGGGGTAACTGCAATTATTTAAGTGCAGATCTGAAAGTAATTTTTTCTCTTCAATTAATTCACATGACATACATTTTTTTTCATCGGTCAGGTTATTCCTTGAAAGTGTAATGGCTGGCACCCTGTCGGAGTTGATTGAAAACTGCACATACCAGGTACTAGCAGAGACAGTTAGAGGGGAGAAAGAAAGAAAGGCACAACTTCAGGACACAATACTCAAGTATGGAATAGTAAACTTTTATTTTCCTCTTTGTGCACATATTTGTATAGCCAATTAAAATTGCTTATGTCTTTTAAATGTCATTAAAATTTGTCTGTAGATAGTAATAAATTTCCCAAGTATCATGGATGGGGGATGGATACAGTGGGAATTGGGAAAGTCAGGAAGAATTTGATTTTGCTACCAGTACTAAGGATAAGGGATGGGCAAGGCTTAAGTATGGAAAGGCAGGAATAATCTTTAGTTGTCCCCTAGTATCAGGGATAGAGACTGGCATTTGTCCTGAATATTAAGGATAAAAGAATTGAAATTGTCTCTAGTATCAGTAATACAAAATGGCATTTGTCCTCTTGTATCCCCTTAGCATCAGGGGTAGGGAATGGTATTTGTCCCCTAGTGTCAGGATGGAGAAAGGCATTTGTCCCAAACATTACTGAATGGCATTTTGGTCCTCTTTTATGAGGAATAGATAATGGCATTTGTCACCTAATATCAGCAATACAGAATGTTATTTGTTCCCTAGTGTCAGCGATAAAAAATAACATTTCTCTCAAACATTAGTGATAGGTAATTGCATTTGTCCCTTTTTATCAGGGATAGAGAATGACATTTGTCTCCTTGTATCAGGAGTAGAGAATGACATTTGTCTCCTTGTATCAGGAGTAGAGAATGGTAGTTGTCCTATAGTGTCAAGGGTAGATAATGGCATTTGTCCCTTAGTGTCATTTATAGAAAATGGCATTTGTCCCTTAGTGTCAGGGATAGAGAATGGCATTTGTCCCTTAATTGCTCAGATAGAGAATGGCATTTGTACCCTAGTGTAAAGGGTAGAGAATGACATTTGTCTCCTTGTATCAGGAGTAGAGATTGGTAGTTGTCCTATAGTGTCAAGGGTAGAGAATGGCATTTGTCCCTTAGTGTCAGGGATAGAGAATGGCATTTGTCCCTTAGTGCAAGGGATAGAGAACAGCATTTGTCCCTTAGTGTCAGGGATTGAGAAGGCATTTGTCTCTTAGTGTCAGGGATAGAAAATGGCATTTGTCCTTTAGTGTCAGTGATAGAGAATGGCATTTCTCCCTTAGTGTCAGGGATAGAGAATGGCATTTGTCTCTTAGTGCAAGGGATAGAGAACAGCATTTGACCCTTAGTGTCAGGGAGAGAGAAGACATTTGTCTCTTAGTGTCAGGGATAGAAAATGGCATTTGTCCCTTAGTGTCAGTGATAGAGAATGGCATTTGTCCTTTAGTGTCAGGGATAGAGAATGGCATTTGTCCCTTAGTGTCAGGGATAGAAAATGGCATTTGTCCCTTTGTGTCATTGATAGAGAATGGCATTTGTCCCTTAGTGTCAGGGATAGAGAATGGCATTTGTCCCTTAGTGTCAGGGATAGAAAATGGCAATTGTCCCTTTGTGGCATTGATAGAGAATGGCATTTGTCCCTTAGTGTCATTGATATAAAATGGCATTTGTCCCTTAGTGTCAGAGATAGAGAATGGCATTTATCCCTTAGTTGTGCAGATGGAGAATGGCATTTGTACCCTAGTGTAAGGGATAGAGAATGACATTTGTCCCAAACATTGGAGATATAAAATGGCATTTGTCCCCTAACATTAAGGATAGAGAATGACATTTGTCCCTTAGTGTCAGGGATAGAGAACAGCATTTGTCCCTTAGTGTCAGGGATAGAGAATGGCATTTGTCCCAAACTTTCAGGATAGAGAAAGCCATTTGTACCCTAGTGTGAGGGAAAGAGAATGGCATTTGTCTCAAACATTAGGGATATAGAATGGCATTTCTTGTGAGTATCAGGAATGAAAAATGTCTTTTTGTCCAATAGCATTATGATTGAGAATGATTTTCGCCACCTAGTATCAGGAATAGGGAATGAAAGTAATGGTAATGAGTCAAGATATTTGGACATGATGGAAATGGCTACAGGTAGGAAATTAATAATGTCTTTTAAAAGTAAACAGCAAAATTTATATTCCCACATTCAACTTTGCAACAGAATTACAGTTTATGCATGTGAATATCATCCATGTTTGAGTATATAATAGAATTTTTAACAAGGTTATACAAAAAGCCAGGTTAAAACAAACAGCGTATTTTTTCCATTTGTATATATCTTAGCCAGATTCTGATATAGTGATGACTCCTTTTTCTCCCATTGTTTATATTTATTAATAACACTATGCTGTTTAGTACATTTTGACGCAGCACACTTGAAATTAACTAAATAGAAGTTATACATGTACAAGAATTGAGTTCTTCAATATATGTACTAGAATTGATCACAAGAATTTTCACACTTTTTTAATAAAATTATATAAAATTTTACAACCCGACACCCTTGTATAGTTGCCTACTGTTATTGTTTTCAGTTTAGTTTTCCCTGTATCCTAATTGTTCAGTTTCATGTATCTTTTAATATGTACATTTTCCATGATAATTGTGCATTTAAGACTAGCTAGAATGTTTTTGAATGATTCAAGCCATGATGTCACCTTGTTTGTCATTTTCTTTGTAACAATAATCTCTTAGAAATCAAATATATTTAACGATGTAACAAAAATTTAAATTCAGTCTGATGAAGCAATAAGTGAAATTGGTCACAGATTTCAAGTGCTGGTGTTGCTTGTTGTTTAATTTATTTATTTTATTTTTTTTTTTATATTTATTAAGAGAATAAGGAATATACCAAGCTCTGGTAACTCGAGGTATCAGTCCTTACTTTGTCATATTTTCTATTGGAGGATATTGTTAAAAGAGAATTTTAATTAGAATCAATTTAGACTTACAGTATGATGTTGAAGTAGTTTAACCAAAGGTTTATCATAAGTGCGCCAATTTTGATTACAGTAAAAAAAAATCAAGTGCCATATTTCTTTCATAATAATGTTCATATCATTCTATATCAATGAAGATTTTGAACATGTATCCACAGAATAGATGATTTGCTTGGTTTGGATTGGTTGGTATTCTATGGTACAAGATGGTAACCTGTTGTGTTGATGCAATGTTAGGACTCAAACCCACACTGTTGTGATCATTAAACTAGCATGCTAACCATTGAACCACCACAGCTCCTGCCTGTATTAGTCACCTCTTGTGATATGCAGGAGGGCATATCAGATGTAATCTACACCCACGGGCCTACAGTGTTCATATAAGTTGTATTACATGTCCCTGAGCCTACAGGGTTCATATAAGTTGTATTACATGTCCCTGAGCCTATAGGGTTCATATAAGTTGTATTACATGTCCCTGAGCCTACAGGGTTCATATAAGTTGTATTACATGTCCCTGAGCCTACAGGGTTCATATAAGTTGTATTACATGTCCCTGAGCCTATAGGGTTCATATAAGTTGTATTACATGTCCCTGAGCCTACAGGGTTCATATAAGTTGTATTACATGTCCCTGAGCCTATAGGGTTCATATAAGTTGTATTACATGTCCCTGAGCCTACAGGGTTCATATAAGTTGTATTACATGTCCCTGAGCCTACAGGGTTCATATAAGTTGTATTACATGTCCCTGAGCCTATAGGGTTCATATAAGTTGTATTACATGTCCCTGAGCCTACAGGGTTCATATAAGTTGTATTACATGTCCCTGAGCCTACAGGGTTCATATAAGTTGTATTACATGTCTCTGAGCCTATAGGGTTCATATAAGGTGTATTCTACCCTTGGGCCATCAGGACTAATATAAGGTATATTCTATACATCTGTGTTTACAGGGTTAATATAAGGTGTATTGTATACCCCTGGGTTTATAGGAGGTATAACAGGCATATTCCACATCCCCAGGACAGCAAAAAGGGATCAATTGATTTACATGATGTGCATGTTCTGTATACAATTTTAAAAAATAATAATTCTTCATTTCTGTGCACAGGGAGGAAAATGGGCGCAAGAGGGTTAAACAGCTTCAGAAACAGTTACAGGACATTAAGAAAGAAAAGGAAAAAGAGATCCAGGACCGAAATGAAATGATTGCACACTTCAAAGATGAACTTCAAGAAATGAGAGCTAAAACCAACATGGAGGGCAAGTACATAAAGAAGTCTGCCGAAGTTGCTGTTGCACAGACACAAAAACGATGCACACTTTCAGAGAAGCAGCTTAAGGAAGAGATAGAGGTATGTGTCTTTTGATCAATTCATCAAGCCGTTTCAGTCATAAGCAGTTTTCAAAGAGTGTGTGCAACAAAATGCATCTTTAATGCTTCATTACTTTCTTATTTTAGGAATTGACAGGCATTTAAAGCACTGTGATATTTTTAAAAATCATTTAGATATACATATCAATACTGTTTGAATTTACATTTTGAAAATATTCTTAAAACAGTTCTCCGCAGCAACAATAAAAAATTTCAAAAGGTTATGCCTTAGAACACACATGTATCATGCTTCATACATCAAATGTCTACAAATGCTTTACAATTTTCTTGTCAAGTGGTTTGGCTTGGTTTGATCAAATTTGTTAAAGTTATTTTATAAGCATTGTTGTTTCCTGACAATACAACAAGGCAGGGTACAGTTTCTCTGTAATGTACTTCAAGTGGGGTTTAATTGCACTTCTGGGGCAACATTGTCAGTGGCTGGAAAGTAATTGCAACACTACTTAAATATGTCTTGCTCTTTTAATAACAAATTCATACATTTCATCAATTTTTAAAGGCCATGCTGTCTAAGGTAGAAAGAAATAAAATGTTAGTAAAATGATGGTTTTGTTTAAAAGAAAATCAACTTGAAGCTAGTAGATGAATTTGCAAAGGGTCAGTTTCATTATCAGGTCAACAGGATCCACTGTAAGGAGAGTAGGGTCCATATTATTGCATTTTCTAAAGGGAGACAATACTGATCAGCCTTATAATAACGTTATGCACTGTATTTACTGGGAGCACCTGCCTTGCCTAACTGAAAATTCTCATTTTGCTTAAATTACATTCATGTGGTTGAATATCATCCTAATACAGGTTAATGTTTCTGAACACCCTTTGCTTATTTTTTAGTTCTTATTTCCTTAATTTTTCTCACTTATTATAACCGAATTTATAGGACTATTTTATGTCAGTCTATATGAGTAATAGTGGATGTCATAGAGGATACTTCCTTATAGGGAGACAACCTCATTGTCATGCTGTCCATGGGAAGCATTGAGCATGTTGCCTAATGGTGAGGTTGCCCTATTATTAAGTGCATTATAGAGTATTCCCTCATTATGAAACTATCCAGGGATTATACAATACACCACCTTATTATGAGACTGCCTTATAAAAAAGTACATTATACAGTATCCTCATTATAAAATTGCCCATGGGAGCTGTTCAGTACAACTCCTAAAATGGGACTCACTTGCAATGAACTATATGATGATTATACTTATGCTGAATAAAAAAAATTGAGTATATAATCATGTCTGATATGTAACAAAAAATGTTATAATGAGGGGCACTGTGGAGAGGGAGTGTTGCTTTCAGAATCCAATATATAGAGCAATTCAGTTTTTTATTTGCTTTCAGTCCTTGCGACGACAGATAGATGAGGAAATGCGTGTCAATAATGAGGTCGTTTCCTACCTTGAGACACACAAAACAGTAAGTATCTGTAAATTTACTAATTTATTCTCAGTGTGATTCAAACAGATAGACTACAGTTTGGATTTGCTTTACACAATTGAAGAGTTGATTTAGTCGATGTTTATCCCTTTATGTTCATAGATTATGCTAATAGATCAGATCCTTCTGAACTGCCATTTTCAGTTGATCTAGTCATAAGACTGAGTGTGGTGATGGTGTAGGTTTATATCATCAAGTTCTTGAGTGATTTTGATCCATATATATTAATAAGGTGATCCTGTATCAGACGGAAGCTGATCATCATTATAGAGAGTCATCAAGATCTTAGACCTGTGTAATAAGGATCAAGATTCTCACATACAACACTACCAGATTTTAAAATGTCTAGATAACTCTCAAAAAAATTTGTATGCAGAGACAGATTTGAGTCCCACTCTTTTTTTATTTGCTGAACATGAATAAATAAATAAAAAAATTGCTTACCAAAGCCTTGATATATCACTTATTTTTTCATCAAAACCAATTGTTAGTGTTATAAATTAATATATGTTTTTTGTTGCACGTTCTTTTAAAATGATTCTTGATACATTGTCAGCAACAAAAAATAATGCAATATCAAAAATGTTCATAATGCACACTTGTGCCAACAATTTAACTAATAAATATAAATTCAGTAAGTCATATCAAGTGAATTTCATGTTAAAGTTTAATCATTTAATTTGGTGACAGTGTAATTATCATAAATGTGATATGCTTTTTATAATCAAATGTAAAGTTGTAATTGATTTTCAAAGTGATGACTGCAAACATTTACATTGGAATCTAATTAGTGCAAGTTGTATTCTGATGTTCGATTTGATGGGATGTTTGTTGCATTGTCACAATCAATTAAAAGTAGACTGACTTTGTATTATCACAATAATTATGTCCTTCGTATCAAAGTTAAAGTATTGAATAAAATACAGTGAAAGACCTGCAATTCTATATGTGAAGAGGTCATGGTCATTTAACACAATCAACTCATTTTTAATGGATAATTTACATATAACATAGTTATAAATATGATTATGTTAATAACATCAGTAAAGAGTATAATTTTAATCATTCACAAATGTAATCAACATGCCTACCATATTTCCAGACAGGGCCATTGTAAGTGGTAGGTGATATGGGTGAGCACCAGATGCAAAGCTGGTAGCATGGATTTGCAGTATTTTTTTTAGCTTGGGGGGACCCAAAGACAATGCTCACCTAGATGCAGTTTCATCCAACATAAAATATCAGTCACCCTGTTTACAGTCAATGTTTGGGAGATGTTTTGAGGTCTCATGGGGTTCATTTGCATGTCCAAAAAAAGCATCATCTTAAGTAAGGTATCTTTTCATATAAGCTTATGGAAAATTGCTGGAAATTCAAATTTGATTATGATGAGAAAATAACAACATCTGTTTTCTTTCTTAAAAGCAAACAAATAAGCATTGTCTAATTCCTACACAATATACATATACACATATGTACCAACACTCATACACACATACTAACACTCAAAGACATGTACCAATAATCACACAATCTCAAACAGACAGACATTAAATGAATAATAAATATACTAAGTTTCTGTCATTAAAATCTTTGGACAGTGGAATGATTTTTGTAAAAAATATAAGATGTTCTTGCTGCTGTCAATAATTTGGTGGTGGGGTGGGGGTGGAGCAGTTGGGTTAAAGTAATGCAGGTGTTATTTGTGTTTTTCATTTTACACTCATTAGAGACTGGATGGTATCATTTTCCATACTTCTCCAAAAATCTTTTTGAATTTTTCACAGCACATAATATGATCTTTCTGTATCTGTATTGCTTTGATGGAGTGTGTCAAATATTATGCTTGTTTGTTGCTTTGTCAATGGATGCCATACACACCAGAATGGCAGATTGCAATTTGTGCAAAAAAAATAAATTTAGTTTTGCTTCTCCTTGCTCATTTGCAAATCGCTAATCTTTTTCTAAATTATGGCTGGTTTTCAACATTTTGCCTTTAAAACGGGGACACAGGTGTACATTATTCTGACATGGGGGAATAATTTTGTTTTGTATTCTATATATTGAGTGAAATTCAGATTCAAAGAAATGGTACTACTTGTCATGAACTTGCCCATAATCTTTAATAAAGATTGCTCAAAGACAATGGTGTTTCCTAACTTTTGTTCTTCAACATTCATATCTTTGTTTTACCTATCACTACAACTGAATTCAGTTGTTACCTTTTAATTGCCTCTATGATAATCAGCAGTATGAACTGCCTCAATGAGTTTGATATGGGATAAAAGCATGACTATTTACTATTTATGGAGACTACATGCTGGGAAATATACAGTATTGGTTAAAAGATGTATCTGTCTCTCATTTTCTGTTGTTGGATTTGTGAGTAAAACAAATGAGGTTTTTCACATGACACATCACATTTTGTCAGGTATGGGTCAAAATTAGCAACGTAACCTAGTGAAAAGGTGTACATTTGCTTGGTTTTCAGTACATTAGTTTTATAGAGAGGATTCATTATGAAAAAATTGAATTATGGGCTTGAAATTCCTCAATAAGCACTCAGAAGTATGCTTTAGGATGAATACCAGAACTACTTGCAATGAAATCACAGCCACAGTATTGCATGAATAAAACAATAGAAAAGCAAGTTTTAATGTTATTTTTCTAACATAAATTGTCATCTTTAAAGAATACAAATAAAAATAGCACTAGACTGTATCTATGTTCACATGCAAACACCAGTGACATTATGCTCAGTAAAGTAACTGTTACACTTGTGATGTGTCTTGAAATCTCTTGTATGATCTCTCAAAAATTTGTTATTTACAAATATATTAATATAGAAAAAGCATTTCATTAGAAATGGGATGTTTATTGAAAAGTATTCTCAATGCAATTATAAAATGAGTACTGAACCATTTAACTCGTCCTCACTCCTATTTCTCTGTCAATATTTATCACTTTCTTAACATTTCAGTGGAATTCATGCCCTTGCTAATGCTACAATGTGTATTTATTCCATTGTGTGCAGGTTATTGAGGCATCAGTATATGAATAAGCTGACATCTTGTATCAGGTTGACTGAGCTTCATACCATTCTGGAGACCATACTTCTGATTCATTTTTGATAACATTTGGAATTAAGCTTGTTTTATAAAGATCTTGGAAACTCCAAGAATGATTAAGATTCATGCTTGTTAATCTGCCAGACTTAACATGTTACCACTGACACAGTTTTGATAAAGCTTGGGATGTGGGGTTAGATCCTTAAGATTTCAGGTGAATTTGATATTGAATGAGATTTATGCATATAAATGAGGTCATCCTGCATCTGATTGGCAGATCTTGTTACCTCTATGGAAGCCATATTTCTGATCTGATTTAGTTGTTGGCCCTTAGATTTGTGAATTGTGAAAAGGTTTCTGTTATTTCCTTCGAAGAATCAAAATATTTTTGTATCATGAAATTTGTGGTTCTGTTGTTTCCACAGAAAGATCAGTGTTAACTGTGTCATTTTAATATTTGTATTTTTGAAAGGTTTCAGCTTTTCCCAAAAAGTATCGATATCCATTATCTTTAAATTTGTGGACTGTGAAAGGGTTTCTGTTGTTTTTGGGGAATAATCATTGTTCATTTTGTTTTAAAACTAATGGAATATCAAAGGGTTTCTGTTATTTTGAGAGAAGTATTGTTTTTCACTGTGTCTTTAATCTGTGCTTTTTATCAATCTGGAAATCCACTAAACTTGAGATCCCATGTATCATATTGACTTCATGGTACCTTGTATTTTCTTTGCAGGAGTTGATGAAGAAGGTAGATTACTGGATGGACAAATATGAGAAGGACATAGAAGCTAAGCAGCATGAACTGGATGTATTGAAGGCCTCTAAAGCCAAGGACCTGGAGAGGCTACAGGAACTTTCCAAATTGGTACAGCTAGAATTATTGTTCACTAGATTTGATGTTCTCAGCAGTTTTGTTTTTCTATGTGTCTATTATGTGATATTGTCAAAAATAATAATTGAATTAGTTTGCTCTGAAATAAAGGCCAAGCAACATGAACTAGCCCAGGTTTGTAAAAAATCATTACCCACAAACTGACACTCAGCTAAATGAAATGCCACATAACCCTTATAGCCTTGCTGTATCCTTTGGACATTGGCCCAATATCCTTGTCATGATACATAGTACTGAAAGTGTTGTGAAATGGTAAAGACAATGAAGCAAAGCAACCATTAACACTGCATAGTATGATAGGTCAATATAATGGTTGTAAACATTTATACTACTTTCATTTCCTCTTATGCATAAATTTTAAATGTAATTTGAATATCAACAATGCAGTTCAAAGAAACAAAATAATTTTATATACCAATACAATTTCATGTTTACACAAGATACTTACACAATTATGTGTCTAAAATCAATTGTAGACTCATGGGACCATGGATGATAGGTAAGGGGAGACAACTCTTACCATTTGTTAAGACAGTGCTGACAGTTCATTATCAGATGCTGTTAGTTCCAGATTTACCAAGATATCAAAGGGATGTTTTCATTGTGCAAATTGCCTATGGGCCCTTTCTTTTAGCACTTAACCATTCCATTCAAGCCACTCCTGAATCATTCCATGATTGTTTCTCATCTAATATATGTATTAAGAAATGAATGGTTCGTTTTTGTTTCTTTCAGTACAAGGAATATGAACAGGTAGTTGTCGAAGACAGGATTGAGAAAGAGAAGGCCAGGAGAAAGGCAGAACTAGAGGCTATTGAACTCAAAGCTTCTATCAGGGTTAGTAAATTACATCAAATGTTATGTATTTTATATTATTGTAATTACTGTAATTACTTTCAGATTGAAGCTAGATACTCAAGATGACTTAGATGTTAGAGGAAACCAGAGAACCTAAAACAACACTTGCTAATGTAGACAAACCAATTATCTTCATACATGCAAGAATGAGGATCTAACCTAAAACTACTTAGGTGCAAAACTTGTGTACTACACTATCTGATTTGAGTCAATAAATAGAAAATAGATTTTATACTGCCAGTTGTGATAATTCTCCATAAGAATAAAAATTTTAAGAAAAAAAATAAAAATCACACTCAGGTTGTTAAAAGAAAAAGTATCATTTTATTTTTTGAACAATTTTTTAAGAATGATTAATACTTTCTACATGCTTTTGTCAGCTGCCATGATGCATCCTTGGGCAAGGCACTTTGTTCCAATTGGCTTGACACTAAATTACCTACTTATGTTATTTTGGCATAAAGCACCAAAGCAAATCTTTCTGTGTGTAATTAGCAAACCTTATGTACTAGTAAGCTTGAAATATGGATGACTACCTGTATTGTAGAAAATGGAAAAGAATAAAACTATTTGAGTGTATCTCTTATTTGCAAAGGTTTTTGTTATTGCAAGCCTCTTTTAGGACAGTTCATTAAGATAAACTTCCAAGATTGAAAATTTTCAAGCTTTACTTTCTTTTCTTTTCTTCTACTTCTTAGACTCAAATATTATTTGGTTACAGTTTGGCCATGTGTGTTACAAAGAATAATATTCAAATTATTGTACCTAGCCATTTTTTACTTTTCAAACAACATATTTGAAGAATTATGGAGCTTAGAACAGTAACCAAACTGGTATGTTTTTTGTGCTTTATTATTGAAATTTTTTCTAGGAACATTTGAAAAGAATCTACTTGGATTTTATATATTCTAAGTTTTGTCCCTCTTTTTCTTTGTTTATTTACTTCTTATATTCAAAACAATTTTTATGTGCAGTTTGGCTTTGTATGTTGCAAGCATAAACTTGGAGTTATTTTGGATTGCTCTTTTTTACTTTTCAAAAAACTTATTTAAAGAAATATGGTGCTAAGACAAAAGCATGATGGTGTTTTGAAACATATTTGATATGATCATTATTTACTTATAAACAGATTAAAATAAACATTTTAATTTCCTTTGCAGTTGCAGTCTTGGTGGCGTGGTGTTATGGTCAGAAAAGGATTTGGTCCTTACAGTAAGAAAAAGAAGGGCAAAAAAGGCAAAAAAGGAAAGGGAAAGAAGAAAAAGAAGTAGACAAATGACAGTCATCCATTTTTATTTTCATTTGTGTATGCAATATTTACAAATTAAACTGTGATGGAGAATTATCCCAAAAAATAAAACAACCCTGGCAGGGTAATAAATGTGTCTGCTCAGTTTTTTTCTGTCATGTATATAATGCATTACAGAAAAGCCATCAAAACTTGGAACCCTGTAAAAATGCCATTATGAGAAAATGAATAGGTTGGATAAAATATTCAGCTAAAATGTTTAGAATTATATTTTCAGTCACATATTGGAAATTTTCTGAATTTCTTAACTTGAAAGAATAGTAACAGAAACATTATTAATAAATAAAGTGTGAACCACTTGTCACCTTTTTCTGTCATTTTTAATACATGTTATCATCTTAGGCCCAAAATTATATCAGATGTTAATAACATGCACAAAAATAAAATATTTACATTTTTTGCTCATCTGTTGTAAATACATAAACTTAAAGTGCTCATATTTTACAAAAAATAACAAAATTACATTTGAAAGGGTAAAAGTAGATGTAACTGTGCTGAATGTCCCAATATTTAATTTAACCTTTTCCTGTGGAAGTACAGGACATTGGAATAATTTATTAACTTTGATGGTCCTTGTGGGGCATTTGAGAACTTTGTAATCAGTGCAGGTGGTAATTATTTGTTTACTTGAAGCTGGAAACAAGTAAAATTCCAAAATGTCTATGTACTTTGAATATTAAAATATTTTATAACATGATTAGCAAGTGACAAATGGCAAACATTTTTTCCAAAAGAGAGTTATGAAACATTTTGAGCATGTAAATAAGTACATTAAATAGAGGATTATCATTCATCATTTAAACATGAATAATTTTGCAGTGCCTTGGTCACATATGCTCAACACAATTAGCCAGAGTGTATTTGGTGATTACATAGCTTGCTTCTACAAAGTTCTTAATAGTCTCCAGTTGCCAATGTAAACTTAACCATACAGCTGAAATTCAGACTAAAATGATCTTGACAACAAAATGTCACCTTCATTTGAAGGTTATGATAGACATAAAAATAGAAAAAGAACATTCTCTCAATGGTATCAATGTTTCAGTAATACAAAGAGTTAATAAAACTCAAGGTTAATGTTTTCTTTTATTTATAAATAATTAATCTTAAAATATGTTTCAGAAATTTTGATCATTGTCCACCCATAGAAGCCAGTTTTTAATAAGTGAAAGTCCTGGTTTTGAGTAACCTTTTAGTGACAGTATGTATAACTACTTTTAGGATCCTTTTTCTGCATCAGAAATTATCTTGATCAGCTACTATAGCAACATGAATGCTTGCAGTCCACTCATTGAATAACATACTCATACACATACAATATGCCATTTTCATGTTGATGACAACTTATTATAGTATTCAATGATGGAAACATTATCTCTGAATTTACATTTCTTCCTGTTTCCACTGGGCAACAGTGATGAGTATTGCATGGAAAAATATGTGGTCATAAACTAACCACAAACACTTAACCCATGCCAGGAAAGAATAAAATGTAGGTAACAGGGACTTCTGTATGTAAGGGTACAGCACTAACAGAGATGCATCCATTTATTGAGTTTCGTTGTTCTGACATAAAAAAACACCCAATAAATGACCTTTAAACACAAGATATTAAAACAAAGCCAGTGAAGCATGAAATATAGGCTGCAGAGACCTCATTGTATGTTGTATATAGCTTACCAAACAAGTGTTAATGAGCTAAATGCAAAAACATGGCCATAAAAGATGAATATAGGTCATGATGAGCTTAATTTGTTGTAAGGGTGTGGTTCTAATAGAGGTGTGTATCATCATCATTTTTATAATCCAGTATCAGCTGTGCCTGAGAAAGAAATATCACACACAGAGTTTAACCCCAGAGGTGGAGAATCAATTAGGATGATAAACAACTTTGTCTACTAAGTAAAATATGTAAATTGCCATCATGACCGAATTGTTGGCAGCGAATTAAGTTCAGTACATGATCTCACAGTCTTTATATTTGGCATGTATCTGCCCTCTGATAAAAATCTTAAAATATATCAAAATGTTTTTATTCAATTGAATTCCTGTATGAGCATTAATTATGCTACAATAAAGTAATGGTCATGGGGGACTTTAATGACAGATACAGAGAATCAACACTGTCATTTTGTTCATGATTAACTGTAACGCGTTCACTTCATTTCTTGACAAAAACGATTTTATACAGTTGAATAAATCAAACTTAAATAAAGGTCCCAGCTAAACGTTCAAGCCAGGACTAAATAAATGACAACAGCAAAATTCTAAGTTGGGATTGTCGACTCTGAATAGTTTTCAAATCATGATACATTCTTTGCATTGGATTATCATGTTACAAGCACAGTCTTTCGATTGTGACTGAAAAATAATTTTACTCCTCCTTTTTTCACGTTTCCTTCGCCATCCTGGTCTAAATGTGAAGCTGAGAATGAATAACCTATCAACTTGAAGTAGACAGACTTTTAAAAGCCGAATGAGAATTGCCACCCACGCACCCAGTCGCTCTAAACAAATAGAGAGCATAAATAGTAAAATAATTTTTAAAATGAGCGATGTGGTCTTTAAGATCGTACAATCAAAAATGATTAATCCTCACAGGCTCATAAAGAAGCAATTTTCAAAGACTTGTATGAAGCAGTCGAATTAGATGTTACGCCGCTGTACAACAGACAACGTAACAAAGGCAAATATTCTAAATGTTTTGAATTAAAATACAAAATTAGCATCTGTTCCAGATGAGATAACTCGATTGTTTTGCTGAATATTTTTCTAAATTGTACACTGTCTATAGACATATTTGTAAATCCTGAACAAACAGACTAGTTTCGTATTGATGAACATATCTTTAGGAAAATAATTTTGTTGTCAAGAAATAACCGAAGTTATAAAACAACTAAAATCGTAAGAAACTCCCGCGCAATTATGATATTCAAAATGAACATCTATTTTACGGGGAGAAAAGAATCTCAGAATTAATTACATTGCTATTAAATGTAGTAATAGACAAGTGTTACATGCCTTGAGATTGGAGATTAATTTAAAGGTAAGTGGATTCTAAATTGCCATGAGAATTATAGAGTTATTTCCCAGTTTCCGGTTGGTTTTTTAAGACTGTTTGAAAAGTGCTTGTTCAAACGACGTCCTAGATGATTAATAGTACTATATATAACTTCCCTAATACCGAACAATAGGGGTTTCGGGTTTCATAAAGGAATAAGTACCATAACGGCATCCTTCAATCTACACGAAGCTATTTTTGTCCACTTTTGAACTAGGTTCATGAGTATTTGTTATACTGTTAGATTTTCAAGAAGTATTTGACTCTGTGAACCACGCCGGATGTTTCCGTAAACTCAGAAAACTGTGCATCGAAGGGGACGTTTTACATATAATAAAGAAATTGTAGTCAAATATGCAAAGCATTGTCCTGAAAGAATCAATTTCTGAACCTTCTCCAATGCACTGGGACATCCGACAGGGAGGTGTTTCATCAACGCTGTAATATTTTGCTTACATTAATAATATTCTACGAGAATTACTGGAACCAGAACTAGGGCTTCTTGTTGGATCCACTCTATATGGAATCCAACACTAACCGATGGTGTCGTTCTGCTTGCAACCACACCAATCCAGTTGCATAAGATGCCTGATATATGTAACAGATACATTCTGAAATGTAAACTCACCTTCAGCGTCAATAGTCATGTATTAGCATTTAACTAGAATAGTCAAACAACATTATTAATTTTAATTGGAAAATATTTAGCATTATTATAGCTATTTAAAATGGGACCAAACATTTTGGAATTATTGTTATCTCAAAAGGAAATGTTTGACAGAATTAGACGGGCTTGTACTAAAGGAAAAAAATCGTTTTATTCTCTTGTATTGATTGGCACAAATGAAGTTATTGTCCACCGTCTTACCTACGTTAAACAATTGTAATAGAATCAGCTTTTTTATGACGTTTGCTCGAAAATCAGACTTAATAAAGCTCGATGTACATCAAATTAATAGCACTCAAATGATACAAGGGTTTCCTCAACCACATGATCAAGAATGAGCGAATGTTTACACGTGATATAATAATCAAATCCGAAATTGTTAAAAGGAAACTTAACGTTCTGGTAAATTGTGTATTTTTCTATAAAATCGAATATGTAAAAGAATATTTCTATTTAGATTATACATATATCTTTTATTTAAAAAAAGAACACGTTAAAGAATATTTCCATTTATATTTTACCTCTATCTTCTGGAAATATGTTACAGTATGGACAGGATTTTTTTCCGATATATGTAACATTTTGCATAAATATAATATTTATGAAATTATTTAAGGTTTTGTTAGAGACAAAATATTTCGAGAAAAATTATAATGGAAATATATTATGAAACATGCTAATCGTACATATGAAAAGGAGTGCTTTTCAGACTTATTTCATGCTGGCATGTCCTTCAAAAATTATTAACTACTCGTATTTCAATAAAACCCTCAATTTTTTTAGCAAAGACCCCGACAACAACAAGAGAATTGCAGTTAATTACATCCTTTGCGAACGTTCGGATCACTGTACAACTAATTGCACACAGGTTTGTAAGCACTCCATCCATTCTTACACAGCTGTGATAATACATGCATTTATTTGCCATTAAAGAACTGTGCGATCCAGGGAAATATTCTGAGCATAAATAATTTTACATTTGTCTTGTTGTATTCTTTCATAGTATATCAGATGAGAAATTTATTCAACATTTCGTGGGTAGGGTATTTCTAAAAGGTATTTGCCTAGACGAACCCGAAAATGTAAGAAATACCGTAATGTCTACTTCAGTACTTCTGTAATGCATGAAGTCGTTTCTTAATAATAAGATTAATTTTCAAGTTATTGTGCTTCGTAGAACATGTGATTGCAGAACACATGATAGTGTTATATTCTTGTACTCTTTTTATGATATAAAATATTAAATAATATTGATCTTGTAAAAGAAAAATTCATGATATTTACGCTATTTAAGTATTTAATTTCGCAGCAGTACACCATATTTTACATCATATAATATTTTAGTTTAATAATGAGAATCCTCAAAGGGAAGAGGTTTTTCTCATCTTTATTTATAATTATATATATATATATATATATATATATATATATATATATATATATATATATATATATATATATATATATATATATATATATATATATATTACTAACACCTTTTTATTCTTCTTTCTATATGTGTACCCTTTTTCCTATTTTGTACCATTATCTCTAAAAAGAGGAAATTAAGGAGAAGGAGGATATACAGAAAATTTCAGTGTATGTATATAAACATTTACAATGACGATTCAATGTTTGGTTCTATATTAAAAGTTTGATTTCGAGATATGAACACATGTACCTGACTGTTTCGAGGACTACACACTGAAAACCTGGTCATCAAGAATGTGATGTATCACCGTCATAGAAATTGCTAGCAAAGAAGAGTGGTCCAAACCGGAGGTACGTTAGTCGGAATGCTCAAAGACGAGCAAAACAGATACGTTATTAAGCATCACAATTTTGAAGCTGTATGTACAGTTAGGATTAAAATTAAAGCTGAAATACACAAAGAAGCTGAACAGCATTAAATGTGAACTAAGTACAGACATACCATTTGATTCCAACGTGTTCATTAAAACCATCATCATAAGTTTAGGATTGTTGTTATTTAGAGTGAAGCATATAAGGATTTGTTGGTTTAAGATGCTTAACACCCTTTGTTAGGGGGTTGCGCGTTTTCTGAGCAGTTATCTAATTTTCATCTGTTGTCATTTGTTTAGAAAGGTAAGAAATATAAACACATATTGATTAAAATAGTGCTTATCAGATTTGAAATTAATCACATTTAGTGGTTTAGGTTTCCTCTAAAACAACATGATGTGTAGAATCAAACAAAGCAAGATTAGAAAAAACATAGAGTATATTCCAATTATACAACATACATCAGTGTTACATTCAGATTTTTACCTTTCTTGTGTGAGGGCGATGTGATTCAAAGAAACCAGAAAAAAGTCGTATGATTAAGTGAAATTAATCACTGAAAAAATATGACGATGAGAGGGAAAGGATGAAAAATCTTTTTTTTTCTTGACAGCAAATGGCAAACAGCCTTACTAAACTTTCTTTCGTTACAATTAAAAATGTATTTGAACGGTACATCAAATGATAAATGAAGAAATGACTGAAGATATTTTGAAAGTCTTTTAGAATAAGTAACGTACAGGTTATAATTTGATTACCCACAGGAATACTTTAAGTGGTACAAAGCTTAGCAAAATACAACATTTAACAGGAATAAGAACAGTGAAACTATCATATTAAATTGAACTATCCGAACTTACGCTCCCAGTTGTATCATTTCCACTTTTGGTATACACATTAATTTAACTGTTCAAATATACTATTACTTATTTGTGTCATTCTATTAATAATTCGTGTCATACTCTTATTTATTCGGCCATACTAAAAGGAGAAGACCCACCAGAATGCATATCTTGCAATGAACCATTCACAGTTAGGCACTTTATGCTGGAGTGTTTCGACCTCCAATCTACACGTAATCATTATTACAATGTGCAAGATATGAGGGAGCTCTTTGATACAGTTAGTATTTCTTATGTTATAGACTTCCTTAAGGAAGTAAACACATATCATAAGTTATAACTTTTATGTTATCATCTTAAACATTTTTATGTGCTATATATGTACGGTCGCTAGATTGTAATTACCTTCATATGTTTTTGTTGTTATACATTATTTGCAATCCCCGTTGATCGGGAAACTAATTTTTATCACCGTTACCATTTTTATCATTTTACCATTAGCTATTTGGTTTCGTATCGCTGGCCGATACAGAACCTTTTTACCACTTGTACATAATGAAGGATATAACCTTTTATATGACGCTAAATGGCCTCTTTGTGCTGGTGCGACGTAAAAATTCCACCAACCAACCAACTTATTTATTCGCGGCATAATCTGTCTCCATTAATCTCCAGTAGAATCAAATAATCTGAGCCATTATTTCATATGAAGTTTGATTATCTGTTATTGCAACACAAATGATTAAAGATGTTTTTGCCATTTCCTGTTTAACCTTTTTAATAGTGATAAATTTTGATACTGCTTCAATTTGTTATCAATTTAAACAATCTTGCTCAAGTGCAAATAATATATTATCTTTCTCTTCCATAAAATGTAATTGGGATCATTTATACTGTATTATTATTATTATTATTATTATTATTATTATTATTATTATTATTATTATTATTATTATTATTACTATTATTATTATTATTATTCACTTTTAAAATCATAAACGTTGTAATATATTGATTATTTTATTTGATGTCATTTTTAGGCCTTTCTTTAACTGATCTTTATTGAGTAAACAAGTCGATTATCGTTTACCTGTATGGGTATTGAATGTATCCTTGATGTCCTCTTTTTCAGACTTAACCATATCAGTTCTTTTACTTAGTACGAAAGTCGTTTCATCTGCTTCAGTTAGAAATGGATTCCCATTTGTTAAAAACGTTTCGATCAAATCGTTGTGTTTTTTCTGATTCGTTTAATTATTTTGCCTATTTCATCAAAAACTACATTTTGCCACAATAATTTTAATAACTAATTCTCGATTAACATTTAATCTTCATTTTATTTATGTTGTTATCTCTCAGAAATTTGCTAATTTTTTACACTTTGTAGAACCTGAGCTGTAAACGTTTATTTCAAGGGTGTCTCAATGTTTTTAAAATTGAATCACTATATTTAAAGTTCATACTAAATGACCCTCCCTCCCTTGCTTCTTCTGGCTTTTATTTGTTCATTTTGTCCAGTTGTTTTAGAGCTTTTGACGTTTTATTTTCTAGTAGTTTATTAATCTGGCCAAATCTATTCATTTATTTTCCGCATTAGACGAAAGGATGTTTCAAATATTAAATTTCGAGATCAAACATTAACTTGTAAACTTAATCGTCTTTGATGTTTCGTGGACACCATAGTCTTGGTGCCATTTGATTTTCTGTGACATCTATTGCATTCCACTCTCCTCTAACTGACATGCAAGTTTTCCGTCCAGATGGAGTTGTGCATCCTCAAGTAGTTGTGGGTAAATGTAGCAAACAAAGTTTACAACGTGTATTGAATCTTTGGCAGGAACAATACCGTAAGTGTGGACTGTTGATTACAATTTTAAACAGATGACTCTCAGAGCAATAATCAGCTTTCCAATGGATAATCAGTGTTACTTATCTCAAAACAGACCTTCTCACCCATAACTCTGGATTTAGCGATAAAGCAAGTCGGTGCTCTAATATTTAGTCTTTTAAAACCTATTTCCATACATGAACAAACACCGTATGCATAAAACTTCCATTCTTTGTAAAACGAGAGCATCAAATAAAATTACAAAGAAAGTACAGGAAACAATCAAGAAGTAGCAAAACAACTAATTTCAAGGATGACACCAAATTAAATTGGCTAAATTAGTCAAGGGTATGAGTTGAAATTACACCAAAAAGTCTAGAGGAACAGTTGGCAGTTGATTTACATCCGGAACCCGATACAAGTAACTCCAATTTGGGACGGTCAAGTGTGTAAATGAATAATTGAACCAACTTCAGAGATATCAATGTCACGAATTCTTTTCCTGATATTTGCCAGATGCACCTCGAACATTAGGTCGATCATCAAAGAGAATTAACTGATGAAATCGATAAGAGGGTCTTAGCAATTGTGTTTCAATTTTACATTTTGTTCTGAATATTTACCTAAGTATTATGCAAAACCTAAATGTATTTTCTGTGGGCATCTTCGTTGCCTTTTCTGTTTATATTTGTATTATTGGTTATTTATGTCAAGTCATTTTTCTTTTTGGGGGGAGGAGAGTAGCGGCAAGGGCGGAAGGGGCAAAGACACAAATTATAAGTGTTAACGGTTATGGTTTCTTTCAGTTTCCTAAAATTGGATTTATCTTGCTATCACGTAATCTTTGGCTTTGTCCTTTCTAATTGATCACTGATGTTGCTTTTTTCTAGGTATTAATTGGGTATTACAGTCTCTGTTAATGTCTCTACCTAGGAATTTTTCCAGATTTGCTTTCACCAAGTTCTAATTCATTTGTAAAAAAAAAATATCAATAAATTAGTTTAATTTCAAGATTAGTAAAAGCTATATGGTAATGATCATTATGTTCATTAAACTACTTTCAACGTGTTTGGTTTAAAATATTCGATGGAGGAGACAAGTGCTAACATCACCGGGCATGAAAATCGTAGCTCTTGGATTTAATGTATGTACTCTCAATAACAGATATCAACCATGTTGTCCACTAGAGAACAATAACCTAGATTGCACAATAAACATGATTGTACTCGAAAAAAACCGCTGCTTACATTTTGATCAATGTTATAAAGGCCCTTAGCTCTTCTAGCTGCTGATAAAGTTTGTTTTCACGATTTGGCAGAACGTCTGTTCTTAAGAAGATTCAGTAAACCAAAAACATGACCTTGTTCACAAGCACAAATTGGAACAGTGCATGAAAAGATGGCGATCTCTAGTCCGCCATTTTGCTTCTGCACAGAAAGTACGGTTAGACACTGCGGCAGTATGTGTCTGATATCTTGTTTCTGTTCAACCTAGAAAAAGCCTGAGTCATAAATGATCAGAATAATGTTCGGTCTGGTTACAGCACAAAGAATTGTCCACCAATGGCTCTTGCTTGTATCTCATTTATTTATTGGACGGTTTGTATTAGCAGCAGAGATTACATAATAATTTTTGGTTGTGTTGAATATTTTCGCATTCTATATAAAAGTGCAACATGTTATAAAGCTAAAATCAAGGTAATGATACCACTGATTTGAGAAATCGCAAAGCTGCACATAAAAGTAAAGTTCAAGTTAAATGTACCCAGAGATTCCTGCACTGACCCTATAACGCATGCTAAGCAATAAACATTATACACAGACGTATATTTTAAGACCTGCAATACTTTCCTGTGTTTGATCGGGAGATTCGTCAAATGCCATAATTAATAGTAATCCAAAATAATATAAACATATATAACATGTTTTTTTATTAATCATTGCATATATTAATTTTTGGCATTTAACAAGTCTATGCATACGGTACAATTGGTGATCTTCAACTGTTGCTTTTGACAAGTGAACTCTACAAATATTTGCTTAGTAACTTTTTATACATTAGAATATTAATATAAGCATATATTTTCTTTTTGTACATGTACCACAATTTTAGGAATTATGCGATTTCAGATGTCAACAAGAAGAGTTTATCAAGATGTTTTAGTAAAATATGCAGTCCTGATAAGCTTAGAGTTCTTCATGGTGAAAAATATTTCAGACCTAAAGAATAAATACAGGATAAAAGTTGTACGATTCTCTTATTAGTTTCAATAAAATTTTAAATACTGTGAAAAGGGATAGACAGTTGAAAATATCTACCTTATGTTTGCAATCAAGTGTTTCTCTTTCTATGCCGAAAAAAAGTATGCTTAACTCGGGAATACTCTGACATTATATACATACCTTATTTTGGTAATTTTCTTGTGATGAATGGCGGATAAACACCAAAACACGAGAGCATAATGTCTAGCGCACACGAATAATGCTAAATAAAAGATTGTTAACCAAGGCTGTCTGCCGTATATATTTAATATTCTATATATCTTCTAATTCCAGTTCCATTTTATTGACGTTCAAATTCCACCCATTAGACACGTGCACCGTAATATCTTGTAATTCCAGTTCCATTTTATTGACATTCAAATTCCACCCATTAGACACGTGCACCGTAATATCTTGTAATTCCAGTTCCATTTTCTTGACATTCAAATTCCACCCATTAGACATTTGCACCGTAATATCTTGTAATTCCAGTTCCATTTTATTGGCGTTCAAATTCCACACATTAGACATGTGCACCGTAATATCTTGTAATTCCAGTTCCATTTTATTGGCGTTCAAATTCCACACATTAGACCATAATAATGATATCAACTACTCTACACAGCCAATAAACATGGAACGTTGTTCAATAATAAATACGTTCGAAATGGTGTTTATTTTTGGTCCATAGAACTCTAGCTACGTGGACACGCCAGGTTACACCTTACAGAACAAATTTAAAATGTTCTCTTCTGCATTTCTCAGATAATAGCTTATACACCACTGTTACTGCAAAAGCTGATTTTTTAAGCAACATGTTGCCGTTAGAGATAAGAATTTAATTTATATAGTAATTAAATATACTTAATACATCCAATATTATTCGGCCACTGCCAGTATATGTCCTTAACTGTAGCACTATTGATAGAATCTAATTTAAAATAGGAATGATTGATTTATATTCGTACAGAGATTATTGTCACTCTGTGTGATCCAAATGATTTATTAAATCTTTGGCAAAATATTATCCGTAATTTCACGATGTCGCACGACCAAACTTGGGAGTTTTCACGTTCATTTTATTGGATCTTAACTGTGAAATCAACATCTCATATTTTTGTTTTACACGACATTGACTTCAACATCAAAATGGAGGGAGCCAAAAACATACATTAGGCATAATTTAATAATTTTGCACGATGATGAAAAGAAACAACATAATAATTATGAAATTAACCAACATCAACATACATACATACATACATACATACATACATACATACATACATACATACATACATACATACATACATACATACATACATACATACATACATACATACATACATACATACATACATACATACATACATACATATCGAACATGACAACAAGTTTGCAATAGCGATATTAAGAAAATCTAATGAATTAGCCAGATTGCTTTGTAACGTTAAGCCAACGTACTGCAAATCATATCACTTGTTTTTGAACTAGAATCATATATTATTCCTGATTTCCAGATTATCCGCTACCTTAAGCCAATATTCACTTCGTTTTGGTGCATTGCAACATTTCTCAAGCAGTAAATGACCGGCAAAAATCATCGTTTTAGAATAAATCAAAGAGAGTGATCTTTAAGGTCATGAGTTGCACATAATAAGGTCTTTTACTTTGTTTTCCAGTGGCTGTTTTCGTTGGGGTTTTTCATGTTAATTTGGATTTACATTTCATGTTACGGGTGAAACTAGCAATGATAATCATACTGTATTTTCAACATCTATTGCTTGTCACAAGCAAATCACAATACTGGCCAGTCAACCTTTTAATAAATAATATCCTGAAAGAAATGAATCTATTTGAAAACACAAATTATCTGTCTCAGACACACAAAAATAAACATTATCATCTGCACAGTATATTTTGTTCTTTGTCTATATAATTGACTAAATGGCAACAGGTTAATAATATCAGAAAAAAAAAGGTATCACTCGAGGATTTCGTCTTCTTGGTTCATCTATTTTTCATAATTAAGTATTTCCATGTTCTTATTTATAACTGCGTGTTTCCATATTAATTGTTCAAGTGTCTCTCGATGACGTTCGTTTAGTATCTGATTCTAAATCATCATTTTTGTAAGTGAATTGTTTTTTGCATGACTGGATACTGCACAATTTTGTCATAGAATGTCACATGGAAAACTCTAGACTTCAATCTAATGCAGTAATTTACGTGCTGGTCTGAACATTTTGTCATGATCCACTTGATTTCTGGCTCTTTCCTTTCACCTATATCTATCACAAAGAAACTTCTCACAACATTTAACAATTAAGAGTGTATGTATAGCCTAATGTCCATGTTGGGGTTAAAATCAGGGGACACTTGAGTTTACAAAAGATTTTATATTAATGTTACCAAATGGAAACAAAATTAAACGTTTTAGTTTTAGTTTAATAATTTATTTATCACTTGTCATTTGTATAAGTGAATTAATATTTCTATACAGAAATGTAATATGTAAAACAAAACTTTCAAGTGTGCTCAGTACTTTTATGTATGTACTTTGCATGTAATATATATATATATATATATATATATATATATATATATATATATATATATATATATATATATATATATATATATGTGTGTGTGTGTGTGTGTATGTGTGTGTGTGTGTGCATGTAGGTATAATACGTCTCCTGATAGAGCGATGTTATGTTTGGAAAAGTATAAAAACAAACACAAAAAGGAAACATAAAATGTATAAGTTTTAATACGAGAAGAATTAATCGAATATATTTCGGCATATTGGACTGTAAACTAAACTGTAAATTGAAAGCTATTTATATAATTTAATGAAACATTTAAATAGTTTACTAAAAACATAAATGTGAACAGCGAAAGTATCGAAAGAGTCAATGTTCAGAATATTATATCAGTTTGTAGTTTTCTTATCAGCAACTAAAAATGTTACTTTACTTAAATATGAGTGTAGCCATTAATGTCCCGTTATGGTACGTATCACGTTTCAAGTTAGAGAGGTTGCTATATAACGGTATCACTATAACGAATATCACCGTCAGTTTTTGCCTCAAATACTGCTATAAGCAATTTTTGGGGTCAAAACGAGGTAGCGTACAAACTTATACTTTTGAAATAGCATATATTTATCATAGCTTTTGATGTTGCGTTTTTGTACGCGATACTTTCTTTAATGGACTTAGTTTTAAAGCTGATGCAGAAAAGGCCACACAGACAAAAATGACCCTGACATAGTATGGAAAGACTATACCATTATCCTAACATTTGATAATTTTTGCTTTGTTATCAAAACAGTATTACTACCCCTCCAACAGTTTGAATAAAATTACACTTCTTTTGTGGTTAAAGCTGAAATATTTGCTTACACACAAATAAACAAAATCAAAATGCATGCAATTGAATCTGACCTCAACTCTAAAAACTATCTGCAGGTGTTAAGAAATGCAGCAAAATGTGTCATTAATTCTGTTCTCATGTATTATAGTACATATTGCGATGCGGATGTGGCAATAAGTTTTATCGTACATCTGTACAATATCGATATTCTGTATTAGGCATTGCTGTATCGTTATTGCTCTTGGTTTGCTTTTAACAAAATCAAAACAGCTCTCATCTAATATTATTGGCTGTTTAAGTATGGAATAAATCTTTCCAATTAACCAATATTAAAAACCAGCAATGTGCTTTTAGTATATCGATAAAAAAAGATAATAACAATTAATTAAAATAAATTTGTCACAGTATGATTGAAGTTTGACAAAAATCATTTAGAAGCATCGTCTTTTGGCACGTGCCGACAAACCCCGACAATCATCTTTTCGTTCTGTAACATAATGTTTTACATATAGGCAGTTGAAATTTCATAAATGAAATTAAAATGATGTCGCCAAATACTAAAACTCAATAATAATAATAATAATAATAATAATAATAATAATAATAATAATAATAATAATAATAATAATAATAATAATAATAATAATAATAATAATAATAATAATAATAATAATAATAATAATAATAATAATAATAATAATAATAATAATAATAATAAATAAATAGATCATTGTTTATTGATAGTCAGGGCAAAAAAGTCTTTGTTATCCATGCGGTGTTTGGAAAAAGAGGGAGATTATTTCATCATGCTCGTTTGGACGTGAGAGAGTGCGCGAGTATCATCGAGCAGCCACTCCAACGAAGTTTAAACTTTGGGATACAATTGGGGTTGTTTGTTAATGTGGATAATGATTTTAAAAATGTGTATTCACTCCTGCGGGTTAGGGTTATTTTACAGGGGCAAACCTGCTGATCTGACACCTGTAAAGATAAAGGACATTCTCATGAAGAACTGCCTCAGCGGACACATTTTTGCAGAGCATACCTGCTTACAAAAGACCCGCTTTGTTGGAGACCATTAATTAGGCCGCAACAGTTTCTTATAGTGGAAGCATCAGGTACACCGATAAACAAAATATACCTACCATCGAAGACCTACCTCAGAGGACACTATTAAAAACACACATTTACATAACGAATACGTTTTCAAAGCCACCTTTATACAAAGTACACCTACTCATAAAGGACATGGCTTAGCGGAAGCCTTAACACAAACCAAACATGCGGACAAAAGAATCGCTTCTGAGAACACCTTTATGCAAAACGTGTTTGTTTATTTTAAAAAAATTGACTCAGCCGACAACTTTATGAAAAAGACATATTCACAAATGAAAAAGGTCGCAGATTTTTATATCCAACATAAATCTGTCCAGAAAAGACTACACATTCTTCCCAAATTTTTAACCAACCTATTATATATATATATATATATATATATATATATATATATATATATATATATATATATATATATATATATATATACATATGAGATCTTCCCATAATGAACAATATTTTATTGTCCCTCGAATGTTATCCCTAGCAAGATACTACTATCTAGAAAGCTATCAAATGCATTATCACGACATTCTGTTTTCTTTGTCTAAAATATTTCTCCATATATTGACAGCTTTCTGTGAAGTGGCACTATATTATCTATCATTATATTTCAGTTAAATTAAAATTAGTTATAATAAGAACCAAATTTTGATTGCCATATTTTAGTCAATTTTAAGAATTCTGCTCTTCATGACCATAAATTTTATTGAGTGAGAACTCCTAATTATATATATATATATATATATATATATATATATATATATATATATATATGTATGTGTGTGTGTGTGTGTGTGTGTGTGTGTGTGTGTGTGTGTGTGTGTGTGTGTATATATGTATGTATGTATATATATATATATATATATATATATATATATATATATATATATATATATATATGTATATATGTATGTATGTATGTATGTATGCATGCATGCATGTATATATATATATATATATATATATATATATATATATATATATATATATATATATATATATATATTATTTGATCATCACCGTACTGGCTTCTGTTAAATGTTTTTGTTTAATAATTCAGCATTTAATCGTGCGCATAAGTTGTAAAAGCTTTTACAATGTATGCAACTGAAATATTCAACAGAAACAATGAATGAACAAATGTTGCCCTGCGCCAAAAGGTGCACGTGCCAAAGGGAGGGGTCAAAATAAAGCAAAACGTGATTTAAGGTCAGTTGTCATCGTGTAAAGTCAGTTGTAATGCGTTTTATGACTTGTATACACAGCATTTTGCAAAATGAAATGTACTTCAGTTGTGCCCCTCTGTAATAAATATATGACATTTTCGACAATAAATAAAGTTTCATTGATGGATTGCTCAAATTAATTATAGTTATTGTTATGCTATAATACCAATTATATCTTGAAAATAATAAACTACATAACAGTACTATCAGCAGCGAAGTTTTAAAAAATTATATATATATATATATATATATATATATATATATATATATATATATATATTTATATATATATGTGTGTGTGTGTGTGTGTGTGTGTATATTTATGTGTATATATATATATATATATATATATATATATATTTATATATATATATATATATATATATATATATATATAACGTGCCTTCCCCTGGACCTATGTGATTGGATAGCGCGCTTGTTCTATATTAACCACCAACAAGTCAGAGACCATGCATTCTTGAGCCCTCAGCTATAACAATCCACTAAAATTACATTAACGTCGTTCTGTAAAACCTAGCCCAAAACAAACTTCTACTCTAAATTGATTAGTTTTCTTTTAGATTTTCATCTCAGAGTCAAACTTCGGGCCAGAGGGTGTTGTTAAATTACACCAGTATTTGCGCAGAATTCATAAGGCTGGATCAGCTTCGTTTTAGTTGTCACCATTGCCATCATGAGAAGAAAAATGCAGAATTTGAGGACTAAAGAGAAAAACGTGATACGTTCCTGATACTCCTTTAAAATAGTAAGAGAAATAGAACAAGGCATTTCCACGAAAAACAATTATGTTTTTCAATTTGAGAAAAGAGAAAGCGCTATTTTGAAAGCAGCTGACACGGGAACTTTACAAGAGAAAAAATAATTACATATAATATGACTATGTCAATGCAAGAAAAATAGTTCCAAAAATAAAACCAGTCAATTTGTCAATACGAATTACAGTTAATTCTTTGTGTTGGCATAAAGTAGCTGGGTTGTTTTAAATACAATATTGTTTATTTCTGTCTGTACTTCAAAAGAAGACATCGCATGTTAATATGGCTTAAGACATCTTGGCAGTCTCTTAATATCCGATCCCGTTTTCAACAGCATCTCAACACTTATCATATCAGGGTTGTAGCAGCCAAAAACTGGATAGAGCGGCTGCGACATATTGATCGCATCGAAGGTGTGTAAGATACGGTCTGCACCCACATCTAGTATTATCCACTTCTTCCGCCGGGCATCGAGAAGAAATCCGTAGGTCACATGAACTTCAAGACCTGCGTGATTTTCCGAAAGCGGGACGTAGGCAAGAAGGTCGCGATCATGCCAGAATTCTTGAGCCAGCTTTCCGCCTTCTGGGTACCTAGCTACGTAAAACGATCGCGCATGCTCATGGCGTTCAACAGTATGGTGCTTGTCAATATCTTTAAGACGACACAGTCCTATTTCAAAGACCAGCCATGTTTCTTCGAGTGGTTGTTGGATATTGAAAGTTACATCTAGTTCAAAATAAAATTTCCCTTGACCCTTGAAGCCACGCGTGCCCTTTGTCCCTTTGTACTGTTTAAATTGCTCATTAGATATGCTGGAAGAGTCATTGCTACTGATTCCGATTCCTATTTTCTTATTTCTTAGCAGCTTTCCATCGTGTACAACTTCTCTTTCTTGATGGGCCGTCGTTGAGTCGAAGAGGAAATCCGGACCTATGAAAAAGCAAAGAAAAAAGAGGTAGTGTTGATGTTATTAAACATTCCAATCTAAACTTATGTAAAATTTACAAAATCAAAACAAAAGACCATCTTGATATATACCATTTAACATTATTCTATTAATTTTGTTATATACTTTTGCCAGGAGCTTAAGTATCTAAAATATGAAGAAAAATATTAAGAAAACCATGTCTTTGTGGATAAACTTTTCCACTTAATTCAACAACTCTATTTTCTGTCCATTGATTCTCAAAGCATGGGGCAAAATGTGTGTGTGCGTGCGTGCGTGTGTGTGTCTGTGTGCGTGTGTGTGTGTTGGCACTCTTATACTCTTTCAGCTCGTGCTGACTTTCTTCGTCATAAATGACATTGTCGCACTTATAAATTTTAATTATACATCTATTGATATATTTAGACATATATACGCTATCTATATGTCAACCAGACTAATCTATTTTGCTAGCACAACCATAACGTAATAAATAAATAATGCATCACTAAAACAGGTTATTCCTTGTGATCAATATATCTTAGCACAGACATTTTCTAAGCCTAATAACGGAATATAATAATTCCAAGGCTTGGCATACGCTCAATAAATGAAAATGATTATTGATACATTTTAATTCCAGCACTGGCTTTATGCACAAGTATATCGCATTACGTAGCCATTATTATCGCTATACTTAACTCGTGCTACGTTGGTATGTTGCGTTCTTCATGTTTATCTATGCAGGATCAATACAAGCAAGTAGAGTGCACTGTATTCAGTGCAGCTAATACTAAATAGGATATGTTAATATATTTGCTTAAACAAAATTTAGCAGTATTAGTAAGGTATATGGGGCAAAATTCAGGCTTGAATGTCAGTGAACGAAATCAAATCAAATAAAATATGTGACTGAAACAAACTCTACCATTACGGATAGGATTTTTAAAAATATCCCCATGAAGATTTTTAAAGTGCCATATTTATTCGTGCGTCTGATGCGAGTGTGCCACAATATTTGGCGAACACGAAACATTGTGTAAACCTATGAAACAGATTACCTAGTTGCTAGTTTCTTTTAGTATTTCCAAAGTAAGGCATAAATTACATATTTCCCAGATCATAAGTTATACTTTTTAATTGACTGCCATTTGAAAAAATGGTTGAGCACTCTAAAGGATAAGTGTCGTTCCTATATTTTAAATATAAGAGAAAAAACAAGATTTCACAAAAATGAGCATTTGCATTGGAAAGACGTTTAAAGTACTAAACACAAGTAGAAAATAGTTACGTATAATATGACTAATGCAATGCAAGAAATGGAAATGAACCACAATTTTCAGTGAATGCATTATTACTTTTGGATTAAATGTAGTGGTTGTTTAAATACTTTGTATTTAAATTTTGTTGTATACTTTAAAATGAATACACGCATGTAATTGGTTAAGTAAATTTCAGTTTTATATCGGATCGTTTCAAAGACAATTATATATCCAGTTTTTAGCTCAAAAACTGGATAACTGATATTGAATCCATCGAAGTGAAGGACCAATCCTAGTTCATTTCCGCCGCATCGAAAGATCCGTAGGTATATTAAACTGCGTATTTTTAAATTCGGGAGAGTTGGCATAGAAGGTCGCGATACATTCAATTTTAAGCCTTTTTCATGTACTATAGTAAATCACGTAGCTCACGTCAAACTATTTGATACTAAAACAAGTCCTTTTCAAAACACCATGTTTTTCAGTTGTTAAGAGTTTAGTTTTTTCTTAACCTTAGAGGGCCCGTCTTTGTATTTCAATTGTTTGTTGCAAGTTTGGTTTTGACATTCATCTTGATTTTCATTGTACATTTTTCTCTGAAGCACCACAGAAACGGACTTAAAAAAAAAAGTCAGGAGTTAGAGCTTATTGAAACTCATTCTGAAATTTAAATCGAAACAAAACGTGATTCCATTGATATCTGAAAACCAATCATAATGTTAATCTACTTGCCAGAGCTTCGTACTCAATATCGAGTTTAGCTGGATTAAACGATTCATTATAAACCTTTTTTATGATTTAAGAGGGGCCAAATTTTTCATCGTGGTTTCATTTGTGGTTATATTTAAACCTTGTCCTATTTCTTGATTAATGACATTTTCCATTAAAATAATTATTTTGATTATTAAATATACGCAAGCTATATGTTCACAGCTTATATTATTTTGTAGGCCACACCAAACTATTTAAAAAAAATGAGACACAAAAATTTAATCTACGTTGTTAATATATTAACATTTTCTAACCTATAATCATATAACAAGCTTGAGCATTCGTCAATATAATAAAATATATTATACATTTATTAGCATGTTTATGCAAATATATATTATAGCATTATATCGTATATTACTCTCTACTAGTCATGTCTGGTTCTCATTTTTCTACAGTAAACACTGAACTGTATTATCATCATCTATAGATAATTTCAATATATTCTGTGAATAAATTGCAGTTTAGATAAGTTATAAATGCAAAACTCACTATGTGTC
Source organism: Potamilus streckersoni (assembly GCA_016746295.1). Classification (NCBI taxonomy): domain Eukaryota; kingdom Metazoa; phylum Mollusca; class Bivalvia; order Unionida; family Unionidae; genus Potamilus; species Potamilus streckersoni. Next base: position 146,148 of record JAEAOA010000707.1, on the reverse strand, counting down.
ATGAAACACGAAACATTAAGTAATCACAAGTAAAAATAACAGCCATGCAAACAATTCAAGCAAAATTAATAGTGTACGCAACAGGTGAGGAGCATATTGTTCATCGAACAACTAAACAAAGTAGAAGCAAACTGAGTACATACATTTTTACCAATGAACAAAACCTATGAAGATAATCAGAAGAGATGAAATGAACGATGTATCTTGAAGGAAAAAGCAAACAAGAAACCAATAATGACCATGCACAAATATAGTACAGAGTTAACTGGACAAAGTAAAATTTATGAGGTGAAAATTAATTGGATATCCAAATGTTTGAAAATGTTTACACATTAAAGAGGGGTACAATTTAAGAAGCGACTAAACAGGTAATTTAGATTGCATTTGTCTCCAAGCGAAAACAGCTTTTTATTCGTCAACCGCTAGTAATGTCGCATAAATAAAAGTAATGAATTTGAAAATAAGTCTATGCTTACACTGTATGTCTCCAAAAGAGATGACAGATTCGTCAAGTGGACTTACTGGCGTTCTGGGTGTTGTTGGCGTCGTAGGTGAGAATACTGGCAAGAATTGGGTCAAAGACGACGGAGACTCAATGACAGGCGACCTGTCATGCGTGTAAGAAGCTTCATGTGTCTGCCGATTGCTGGCATCTAGAAAATACACGAACATGTCTACTAGTAATGTTCATTTTAATTCAAGATAATATTCAGTTAAATATATTAGACATAAATTTTAAAATCTACCAATATGACATTTTCTCCCACTTTTATAGTTCTACAAAATATTTCTAATAATGGCAAAATCTGGCAATATAATGGATAAGAAAGCAGCTCAAGGTTCATACGCGCATTAAAATTTTAAAATTGTATTTCTTTAGGGAAAATGCCTTTGACTATGAGAAATTGTAGTCAGTGCCAATGCAAATATTAAATAAACTACAATTAATACTACACTCTGCTATAATGTGGATTACCATACGACACCAAATAAAAACTTACACTCATGGAAACCGTTACTTCTTCCTGCTGCAGACTGAAAGCTTGAATTGAAGGGCTGCTGACTTTCTGATGTCTCCAAGCTTGCTCCTGTTAAACCAATAAAAAAATAATATATGTATTATATATATATATATATATATATATATA
>JAEAOA010000707.1:85000-140000 GCA_016746295.1 Potamilus streckersoni | reverse complement strand
CTGCCTTATTGTTGTGGATTCTTTAGCTTCTTGCACTTTTTCACATCATTATTGGTAACGTTCTGTCGGGATAATATTAATGCAACAACAGAGAACTACACTGAGTAATCTTAGATATTTTGTACAAATAAGGAAAAGCCAAACCATAGCAACTTGACTTTTACTGGAGGATGTAAATTCGAATAAATTTTTTTAATAAGTAGTTTTTGTCAAGATTGTTCTCTTTTGGCTGAGATAACCTTTACTTAATGAGTCACGTGCTTTTTTGCTTATGAAAGATCAGATACATAGATATCTTCAGCAAAGTTTACATATTCCTGTGATCTGGCACCTGAAATAACATTACAGTATTTGTGAATCAGTCTTTAACAAAACCACTTGCAATTGCTGCTGAACAATTTTCCGCTTTATCCGATCACTTTAAAAACGATGTGGTCAGAAACAGGTTGCTTAAATATTTTTATTCTCTGATACCACGGATATTTTGAAAAAATCGCGCAACTCATTCCTTTGTAAATTTCATCAAGTGACAGCGTGAAATAACTTCAGAGCTGCCAAAATATGGTTGTTTACTACAGGAGCAATTATATTCTGGCCAAAATCCATCCAGCAATACGTAAAAGTCAGCTTCAGTTCCCAGTTATCCAGTATCTGACAACTCTGCAAAAATGCCTACGTATTTGACCTTGGCTCAGATAAATAGGAAACAAAACGCAGAGCTAAGGTAACATTGTGTAATCCTCTGTTATCGTCCAGTGATGCAATATATGATTGAGATATATTAGATTAGTAGCATGCAACAGATGCAAAGAATAGGAAAGACAATTTATTTTAACTGACCGAAGCTATCCCTCAAAAATAATCTACTCTTGGCTTGAAGCTCGTCTGGAAAATAATAAGGCCATTACATAAATTATAAGATTTAATTTGATGAATCTTGATAACAAGGATTTATAACAAGATCTCTCTCTCTCTCTCTCTCTCTCTCTCTCTCTCTCTCTCTCTATATATATATATATATATATATATATATATATATATATATATATATATATATATATATATATATATATATATATATATATATATATAATGCAAGTTTGATAAAGTTCCATGTAAACTTATTACAGTCGTGTATCAACACTTAGCTAGCTAGCTAACGGCGTTTGCTCGATTGCTTACTTACTTCTTATTCGCAAGTCAAGCCAATTTATTAGTTTATTCGTCCTTTCGTTTCTTCCTTTTTTTTTCCTTTTGTTTCTTTATTCGTTGAAATGATTGCAAAAGCACGCATGCGAAAATAGCTCCAAAACATGACATAAAAATATGTGTACAATCGCATTTTTTGGGTACAACAATTGACTACAGGACGCGTTAATTCAGCTCCTTTAGTAAAACTGTGAGATTAAAAATTCATTTGAAATTTCTGAAACTCTAACTGCTTATGATCAAATCGATTTTCTCAGTATTCCTTGATACAAGCAAGCTTCTGTGTTGAGGAAACTGCACAAGCCACGGATTATTTTGATCTATGTGTATTTTGAAACGCACCTAAAAATGAAGTGTTAATATTAATAGTCAGTCTTTGGAAGTCAACTCCGTAAAAGGACTAAAATTCCATCATTAAATGATTGCTTCTAAATTGTTCCAGTTTTTCGGTTACAAATAGAATATGATCTCAAACGATTATTTTTACAAACAGTTAAATTTTCGTTATCAACCATACATGCCCAAACAAATCCAAATTAATCCATTATATCTGCACCCTCTTTTGGATTGGTTCCCATTCTTCCGTATAATTTCTTATTGCTGTTGTTTTTGGGGTTTTAACTCTATTTTTCAGCCAATAATAAGCGATAAGTGTCGGCCAGTATAACTGCTGCAGGAAGAACCCAGGAAAAGTCCGTAAGAAGTATAGAATCGTAGAAGCTATTAGCAAGTTTTCTCATATGCCCACAATGACCGAACACGAGAATAGAAACCACGCGGACAGGTGCGATGGAAGTAATCTTTAAATGCGAGAAATTTTGGCCGCTCTGTCACCTGTGGTTCCTTTATATAATTAATATATTGGGTCCAATCCTGACGCAAACAAATTAATTCAACATTTGCAGTTCGCGCTTTGTGATTGTTATTGCATTATTCATTTGGACCTGTTGTGTGCATAAAATGACCAATTTAGTAGGTGTTGACGCTGACCAAACAATTAGTAACATAATTCGCTAGTATTGGCATGATCAATCATAATATCTCTGATATTATGACTAACTGTTATTAACTATTGACATAAATCACAAGAAGACGTGTGGTTAACCATGGCATCTCTGTTCTTATTGGTTACCTTGCATCCTTTTTTCTGGACATGTCCTCCTTTACCATAAAATTTTGTTGGAATTTGTTAAAGTACAGCAGCATTGTTTTCAATTAGATTCTAAGAAATAAGCTAGAAACATAAATTTCTGCCCACTTCCATTAAAGTTGGGACGAAGACGGCTGAATGGTTTTAATGCCTCACAAAGCATGATTAGCAATTTGGTATTAAGAGTTATCACCTGATATCAGCAGAGCTCATCCGAATAAGAAAACTAATGCAGTATGATATAAGTTGCTGAACAAATGTGCTGCCCCAGTACTTTCCTTATGTATCATCGTAACCCCCTTGCTCTGATTGGAACCATGCTAAACTTTATTCATCTGTTACACCGTAATGGCATTAGTCATATAAGAATAGCTTGACAGACCAAGAAGATTTGCTATGTATGTACTAAATCGCTGCCATTACTGAATGTATGTAAAAACATCTTCATTTGTGACGACTTTATGTCTGTCTGTACGTGATACACTGAGTTTTAAGGAGACGGGGAAATGCTTAGCAACAGATAAAAACATAGTAACAGTTGTCGCCATGTTTGCAGTTCAATAAAATGTGAAAACTATTCCTTCGTAGTAATAGAGCAAAATATTTGACAACAAATCTGATTAAATTGTTTATATTTAAAATATTCCTTTCTTTTCTTCTTTTTGTTTCCTAAGTGGGGGAGGGGTGTCTTTATTGTAATAGAACCCAAGGTGACTAAATCTTCTTAGAGTAAATGTTTAATAAATTCCTTTAAACAAAAGCCTAGGAAGATATAATAAAACCTTGTTCCAACTAAGCGAACAGGAAACGCATGGTCTAATACAGCATACAAAAACCTATAAATAGGTAGAGAAAATCTTAACAACAAAAAAGAAGCAACATAGCAACAGTGGTCTGTGTCAGATTTATTTTAAAAGGAATAGATTAAATCAGTTTTATTTAAAGGGTAAAAGCATAAAAATATTGAAATATATGTAAAATCCTTTTACAGCAATGAATACAAAACAAAGAAAAAACAAAAACTGGAACAGCAATCAAAACCTTTTAAAATAAGAAACTTAATTCTCTTTTATAAGAAGAGTATAAAAGGGGATTAAATCTTTAAGGAATACGTTTATAAGGAATCTATTAGTGTGACAGGATGGCTATAATAGTGTTGTTCCATCTTGGTAAACGAGATGTGCATAGTGCAGCAAAACGGGAGAGCTTAGTGTGAAAATAATTTTATGTCAGGAGGGAGTCGTGTTTATTAAAATTATTTTGCACGAGATAGATCGGGGAAGTTTCGGTTGATATTTTCGCTCAGCTGTGGTATACAATACAAAAGAAAACTATAAAATAGGTGCATTATACATACAACCGTGCCAAAAGGCTGTTCTATTTCACATACGTCACTATGTGGCTAGTAATGCTCAGTAGGTATATTATTGACTCTGAACTCTTTTTTTCCAAGTTGTATACTTCTATTTTAATGCATACTGATTTGACTGATAGTGAGAAGACTAAATTATAACTACAAATAAATCAAAGTTATAACCGTCAAAATTAAATACTACCTATCAAATATATACTCACTGAGAAAATCGCCTAAAGCAACGGGTTCTTTCCTTGGCGAGAAAACCGGAGAGCGCAGTCGCAATGGTCGGCCCAGAATGTTGTCTTCTATGGGAGAAATTTTTACGGCAGCTGAAAATTAAAATTGTGAAATCTTTCTAAATGCTCTGGTACCGATTTTGCAATAATGATCCGCTACAACATTGTCAGATCTAATTCAAAATAAAGCGGGATTTTTTTGGACACAAGTTAATAGTTTAGAAATATGGGAAACTTCTATCTTTGTTTCCATGGGAATGAAACCATATCTTCGAGTGAGTTTAACCTAGCAAATATAGTCAAACCTGTAGTAGCGGACATCTCCCTAAAAAGGACACATAGTCATGAAAGACACGGTTATAAACTGGCGTTATTAAGTTTGCTTGCAAATTATATCTTTATATAGAGGTCAAATTTCCAAAAGGACAATGTCTATGGTTCTTTGAGTGCCTGCTTAAGACCAAGTTCTTTTCTACTAAGAGAAAGTAAACTCCTTGGTGTGCCATGCAGCTGATATATTCCATAGATATAAAAGTTGACTTTTATTTTTTTTAAATTAATTTTTACTAGGTACGTTTATGGATTAATAATCTGAAAATGTTACACTAATTATGTTTAATATTTTGATTTTTGCAATTTAGTCCTTAAGCACATCCAAATTTTTAAAAACGAAAAAAATATTTGTTCGCTGCTAAAAGTTTAATGTTATACGATAATAGTATAAATGCATGCTAAAGCAAAAATGATGTGATATTCGATAACATGATAGGTGTTACATAATTTTCACGCTATACGATAATAGTAAAAATATGTTAAACTATGAGAAATTTATGTTATACAGTAATATTACAGATGTATATTAAAGCCTGTCCGAAAGTATATGTTATGGCATAAATGTAGGCACGTGAGAGCACGTGCCTAGGGCCCCGCACAGCGTGAGGGGGACTTTGTGGCAGCCCTAAAACAACATTTCCGTTTCGGTTGTGCAAGCAGTTTAGCGTTTGTGCCTAGGACTTCAAACTTCTTAAAGCGGCCCTGAATATATGTTAAAATACTTCAAAAACATTGTCTGATATATGGTAAGAGTATATATCTATGTTAAAACCCATCCAAATTGATTACTTTACACATAATCCTGACAAAAGAAGAGCGACAATGTCATCAATTACCTTTGGAGGAAGGAAAAGTCATATTTAACGTAAGGTTTGGCCTCTTGCTACTCGTATTAATGACCTCGTTTGGCTGTGTTCTCCCCAGTGGGTGAGTTTCGGATTTTGACTCTAGGGATCTAGTCACTTCTTTTACATTCAAACAATTACTGCCTGTCTCTAAATCAAGCGATCTTGCAGTTCGCAAATGAACATTGTTTTTGTGAGGCATTCGTGTCGCCGGAGTGAAAGCCGAGTTTCCGTTAGATACGATCTTTGGAGATGTAGCCCGGATATATGACGTTTCTAAGTCACTTAGCAATCGTACGTTTTGAGCGTTTCGTAACTCAATATCATCTTCGCTCTCAAGATCTTTGGCCATGTCTTCTGGTTTGCTTCTGTCAATCTCGGTTATGTTGGCATTTGATTCTAGTTCTATTTCGTCCATATTAGATGGTCCGTCATCAACGATCTTGCCAATATTTCCAACAAATTCTAGAAACGTCTTGTCCTCGATCTGTGGATCGAATTCAATTTTTATCGCATTATTCCTCTCTTTCTCTGCGTGGCACTTTATTTGGGACTGGAATCGACGGTGAATATGCCCTTTTAATCTAAGAAACTCACACGGATTCGTGAAAGCCATCATTCGAGAGACATAGTTGCATGCGGTCTCCATATTAGTTTTTGAGAGACTAAAATTCTGATGCAATTTCACTATAGTTTCCTTCTTAGCTCGACATAATTCGTCTACGCACTGTTTTAAATTTTCCCTTCTTTCTCGAAGTACGTTTTCGTATGATTCAAATAAAGTGTCAATCTTGCTTTTTATTTCTCTCTTCCTTTCTTCCACAGATTTCTCCAGAGCTTCAATAGAGTTCAGAGAACTGGAAACCGCAGAAATTTCATTAAGCATTTCACCCATCATCTTCTCAACTTCTGCTTTATTCTCGTTACACACATCATCCAGGTTTCTGATCACATGACCATTAACTTCCCCGTGCTCCTTCACTGCGCATAAAGGGCAAATGGGAATTTGGCAGTCCCGTTTATCGCAGTAGAAAGTTAACTGCTGGTCCAAGTGACCCTCGTGTGGACATTTATTTTTCCGGATGAAACTTTCCAGACCTGAATTCTTTAAACCCTGAATCGATGTAATGCTATGCCGCCTAGTTATATGCGTCCTCTTGTGCGCGGTGGTACATTCTATGCACAAAAATGCGTAGCAGTCCTTACAAAAGTTAACTCCTTTTCCATCGTCTGGACAATCGGAGCACATAATACCGGAGGACTCTCGTTGTATTCGGATCATGTCAAGCATGTTCTGCGTAGTGCTGTCAACTGGAAGTGGTTCGTTGTTATTTAAGACATGTTCTTCAGTGCATACCGGGCACTGAATCAAGCCGTTGTTGACTGAAGTCTGTGCGCATGCGCTGCAGATAGTATGGAGGCAAGGAAGAAGCTTCGGGCATCTTTTGTTATCATCATATTCATCCTTGCATTTCTCACATAGCATGAAATCCTCTCCTAAGTCATCCAGATTGGCCATCTTTATGAAAATGTCGGACTGTAAGGATCGAAAATAAAATGTTACATTGATATGATAATAGTGATTGCATGATATCATATGGCAAATACGGTGTTAGCTGATTGAGTTGTTAAACAATGCAATGGTCTTAACAACCCTAAACCGAGGAAAAATTATATATATATATATATATATATATATATATATATATATATATATATATATATATATATATATATATATATATATATATATATATATATATATATATATATATATATTCAATTTAGAATCACAAATTTTACGATTTTGTGAAAGCTCACACGGTTGATGTGAGAAAAGATAAATGGAAAGCAGTTTAGTTAGCGATTAGTTCATTGGTTCGTCCGCTTGCTTTTTCCTTAATCTGTTTTTTTTAATCCGTTCGTAAGTTAGTTAATCAGAAGATTAGTGGGGTAGATAGTTCAGTGGCTAATTAATCAAACAGTTGGTAAGTCAGTTATTTCGTATTTCTTATGGCCATTTGTTTATTCTCTTTTTTTATAAGTTCGTTATATTACTAGTCTAAATTAAGTATTTCCCTGATAACGCGCGAACATTTGTGAGCTTCGTACTTCAAAATATGCCTGGCAGATCAGTCTTCACGTTGATTGTTTTAAATTATATGCAGTACCAACATCATTGATACCGAATCGCTGGCGCAAAACCTCTAGTGAATTATGTGACGATAGCTCGATATTCGTTATGGTCAGCAGTATTACTTCGTGCGTGAGTGTTATATGATTAAATACGGTTGTACTAAGTTCTTGAAGCGAGAAAAAAAATTTGCTGTGACAAAAATAAAGAAATATGTAGGACTTTGTCACGTATAAACCGTTAAGCTGCACTTGCATAATGCTAGGGTAATCTAAAAATAATATCTTGTTGTCACCATTCGTGAATAAAACAGGAAACTTTAAATATAAAATAACTTTTTATTAAAAAGAACAAACAAGAATTAAAAAAAAGAAATTTTTGTTTAAAATGGATGTCAATATCTCAAGTCAGATCAATAGGGTTCTAAAAGAAGCATTTACAGTGTATATATCAGTGGTTCCCAAAGTGGACGATACCGACTCCAAGGGGATTGTGAAATTACCGATGGAACGCTAATGTTGAATAATGCTTTTTACGGGTCGAGTATGGAACGCTAAGGATAACCAAGGGGACGGTGGCCCTAAACTGTTTGGGAACCACTGGTGTAAATGATTAGTTTCCATGGTTGTGGCTCATTTTATGAAGCAAGCATTTTTATCGCACAGATGTTGAAGTTTTAGTAGGTTTTGAAGTTTGGGGGGTTTTTTTAGCTTTGCTTTGGAATATGTAGCACATTTTAGTAACACAAATTCTAATTTATTTCTGATCTATCTTTCAGACAATATTTGTGCATGTATGCATTATACACGTTTTGATGTGGGAGCAACATTTTTCTTAATACGATGGTTGAGTTTAAACCCTAAAGTATAACGTCCTTTGCGTTATGATCTAGTAAACGCTTGCACACAGAAACCGTGCATGATATATATATATATATATATATATATATATATATATATATATATATATATATATATATATATATATATATATATATATATATATATTCTTACATAACTAGTTACTGAGGAAATACTGTTGTTTACCAATTACCGTTAAAATAGAATTTTAAAACGTACTCAAACAGCAGGTGTAATTTTAAAGTCTGAGTACAGATAAAACCAACATGATCATGTAATAAAGCCAGACTGAGCATTTAGAGAAAGAACATGAACTTGTTATTAAATCAGTCTTTGTTGTATGATAAATAGCCGTGATATATATCACATATACACTATCTTTTGAAAGAAAATAATTATTAAAAGCTTACCAGTCAACGTTATACCATGCAGCTATATAATGTTGAGAAGATTAAATTCAATACCGTACGTATACCTAACATGTAGAGGGGATAGGTATATACGTAAAACTTCACCAATATGAAGTCGACGGAATCAACTTACCACTACCGATTTCAACTTGACATGATTAATAATACGGCGCGAAACAGGCTTTCAACAAATTCCAGATTTGAAAAACAAGTCTGTAAATCGTATCAGCAAACATTTACTTGTGGACATGATGTCTATCTCGGACGACAGTTAAGGAGATAACTCGGTAATGGTCTTATATCACGGTAGGGACTACGTTAATGGAATGATTATAGTCAGTCAATTTGATCATATATTTTTTTCTTGCACAACATTTGTTGTCCAAATAGATACAAAAATTAACTGGGTGAACTTTCATTTTCGACCTGCCTACTTACCTACCTATACAAATCTTCAAACATACATCTTTATTCAACCTACCTAAGTACCTGAGACCGACGTTAGCTCATTTGGTAGAGTCGAACTCTTTATCCATGGGTTGCTGGCCTAGGTCAGCCCTAGTGTAAGCCTATCTTTGTGTATCCTTTTTTATGGCCAAATAAAGTGTTAAAAGCTTCGTTCAAAATCAGTCAAACTACTTGCCTATATACCTACCAACCAACGTTCCTACCAGCCTAATTTCTTACCTCATTTGCAGACCGGTGAAAGGGTATTTATTACTATTTAATATCTTTCCACCTTATGCCACCAACCCCACTCCACCCCCATCTCCCGCCTCGGGCAATCACTTATTATGAACTGTTCATTAGTACTAATACAATTTCATTTTTAGTCTACATATATCTAATGATAATAGATGAATAACATAGTGTACTTTCATTTTGGCCTCATGAAAAATTGTGATTAATTATATTTTCATTCGAAAAAAGCGGATAAATTTGTCATTCCAAATTTTTAATGATAGGGTACACAAAACCTATCAGGACCATAGTTTTCATCCTGTTCACTGAGTGACCTTATTCCATATTTTATTTGAATATGAGAGTTAATTAAAATTCATGGATATTAAATAGTGAACGTTGACTATACCAATTGGTTTTCTTTTCTATAACTCAGTGTATATAAAAAAAATTATAAATCTATGACAGGCACTCTATTCTATGCACAATTAACACCTTTGTACGTGTGTTTTCGTGCTATTAAGTTATATGACGAAAATGAAGTGCCATCCAAGATGGATGGCTTGTTTTGAGAACTGATATATACTAAACGTTGAATAATTGTACTCATTTAAGGTACATGACCCATAATCAACGTGCTAATTAAATTGCCATAAAAAGCAATATATTCACAATAAATAATTTACACCACCACTCCGCCCGCTCAATCCTACCTCACAACCACCCTCCGAAAAAAAAAAAAGCTGCAGCGTGCTTTATCAGTCACATTGTATCAGTAAGTGTTGTGCTCATTCAAAAGGCAACAAGCTACAGCTAACAGTGCAGTTGATAAGGAGAACATATGACCGTACTGAAACATAAAAATATAGATCACAACTACCATGTCTGGAGAGAGTAATGGTGGCTCTGTAGTTAGCATGCCAGACCCGTTGCTGATGGAACTTGGTTCGAATCCTAACATCGAACTAGCCTGGGTCAGCTGCTTAGGTGTGTTTTGGGGCTAAGCAGTTTACTTCGACTGTTCCAGCACTAAACAAACTACATGTGGGGGTAGATCTTTTAACGTAGCTTTAAGAATGTTTCAGTCATATCGCTATTCTATCTGCAGTGTGGCAGTTTATAGTGATGTCTAGCACTGGGGCATCAGGCCGCATACATGTAGCATGATGTCCCACCCATTCACATTATTCTGTCACCAGGCCGACCAGTCCTAACACTAACCTCTTAATACTGAGTGCCTAGTGAGACAGCTGTTAGTACCTTTTTCTAAGTCTTTGGTGTGACTGCCGCAGTTTGAACGCGCGACCTCCTGCATCCGAGACGGATGCTCTAACCACTAAGCTAGCGGAGCGGTCTCAAGCATTTCTGAAATTATTCACTATTTGAAGACAAAGGTCAGAAGGGCGGGACCTTCGCTTAGGGCATTATATTTGTAGATTTAACAATGCCTTATATTTTTACATTTGAAGTGTAATATTCCTACATGCACTTTAAATATTTGTAAAGTAAATTCGAATTAGCTAACATTCTCATAAAGATTTTCAATGTGATTATACCATTACATGCATGGGTCTCACACCGAGTGAATCCAACTAGTGCGTTTTGGTAGTCTATAATTGCTTCTATTTCTAAGGACCTTAGGACAACAGTTGTTGTAAACTGAATGGTCATTGAACGAACAATCATTAAACAAAATTTTCTCTAATCATCTAATGACATATATCATTAAGCTCTAATAATTGCTGTGGTTCCACAGTAAGCATTTTTACGCCGAATAGTATTAACTCACGCCATGCGATACAAAATACGACTAGAAACCTAATACAAAGAATATCTCTATATCAAATTGCTTACAACGCTTGTCTAAAAACATCCGGATCATTTTATTCACATTAAGATATCAGAAGGGTCCATTTTACGAACATAGAAGGGGCCATTTTACGAAATGAATCCATGCTATCAAAAGGTCTTACGAGTGCTGTGTATTGTGACGTCTGACAGAAAGTGGCTCATTACTGGGTCTAAAAACAAAAACACTTTCCCAGCACTGACTCCTCATAATGATAAAAATAATCATTAGGATAAAATAAAATTATAAATAAATACATGGGATAGGGTATTTTCTAAAGAAAATCCAGGAATGAGTAGAATGGAAGAAATGCTTTTATTTAAGAATTTAGTAAGTAACTTCCCGCTTAGTATGATTTACCAGATAATTCGATTGCCCAATTGTGTTTTTTGAGTAATAGTGAGGTATTAGAAAGTAATTGCTTTTATCAAATATTTGAGTTGAAATCAAACGAAGATGTTCAGCCTCTAAGATTTTCTTTCAATTAAAGGCAAATTCCTGTACGTAAATCTTAATATGAGTGTTGTTCTATCAAAATCCAATAGTCATGACAAGGACAGGGCGAAAATGATGGCTGTTTAGGAAGTATTTTTCCTACTTTACAAGTTGGATTTAAACGGGAGTGGAAAACTTTCTGAAAATTCCGATAAAAGCATCGGATAGGCAGAGAAAGGTCTTTGTATGGTAGAAGACGCTAAAGATCTCATTATTGTGCAGTCTTCACCATAATATTTGAATTTCATGGAGACAACATATGTATCAGGGAAAAAAAGTTTTAGAAAAACTGGAATGTAACCATCAGGACCATTGCCCAATGTAAAATAAATGGGTATTATACTCTAGGTCGCATTACTTCGTATGTCTTTGCTACTTAGCGTAACAAAAATTTAAAAAATGAATATTGAGAACTGGCAATAGCTGTAACAAGTTTCTTGCAAACAGCTTTGAGACCCACTACCACATCCCATCATTATTATTATTATATGCCATAATGATTGCTTCAGTGTGTGTATGTGTCTGTGTCTGTGCGTATGTGATTTGGATTTCCAACGTAGCTTTAAAAAAAATAGCCATATCTTTACGATGGCTGAAGTGTGGCAGTTTACAGTGATACAAAGCATCACGCAGCAGACATGTAACATCCTGTCCCGCCCAATCAAATTATTCCGACTCATGGCCGACCAGTCCTAACACTAACATCTTAACGCTAGCGCCAAACGAGGCAGTTGTTAGTACCATTTTTATAACTCTTTGGTATGACTCAGCCGGGGTTTGAACTTTCGATCTCTTGCATCTGAGGCGGACGGTCTAACCAGTCAGGAAACCGGAGTGGTCGCTTCAGACAGCGAATTGGCATAGGTTACGGTTACACCATAGCAGCAGACATTAAACAACAAATGAAAGTTTTATGTATGTCATAATAGGATGTAATTCAGTTTTGTTCAAGCTTTCAACATGTACCATATGATCGATATTCTACTCAGAATGATTACCATATGGCTTGAATGCATACGTATGCACCCAGCATGAGCATGTGGTTTTTAAAAGCATAATTGTGCATAAAACGTTTGATATAAAATGATGAAAAGTTCATCCAGTCCAATTGTCTTCCCATTTTGTCACGAGAAAGGTAATTACGGGTGCTTAAATCCTTATAAGAATGTTGTTGCATTACAAATTGTCAAATCTGTGAAAAGGAAAAAAAATTCAGCAATTTTTTTTTTAAATCACGTCTGCTATTTCAAAATTCTGGATATAAACGGAGATGACAATAAAAGATTTTACTTTTTATAGTATACCTCTGATGTTCAGTAACTAAAACAAAATATGCAGAGCTATCGACCTTTAATGAGAAATTCTAATGAGATTCACATCCAGGCGGTGCACTCTCCAACCCAAATCAACTCTATCTTTTTAGATGTCAAAATAAACAGTATAATATCTCGTTTCATTACAAGGATTACAGGTGGTAAGATAATATCTGGGGTATCTTAGAGTCAACATTGATAGGTAGGTCGATTCTCAATTTTTATATTCCGAAATCGAGCTGAAAACGATTTTTTGTTGCCCTTAGATCAAGGGGAGTGAGGACTATGGCTAACTAGGAATTGCATATATAAAGAATCATGGATCTTATTACGGAAAAAATAATGTCATTCGGCTAATTTGTCCTTTGTCTCTTACATATAGGGCTTCAGTGATGCCTCTAATAATTTTATTAAATTTGTCGTGGAGTTACGCAAATCAAGCCTTTACTGTTTGATAATTAGACCGTAATTCTCTTTAATCTGTAGTATTATCTCGCCTGTCAAATAATAGTTGAAATATTTTGAAATGCCAGATAATCGATTGCCCAAATTATATTATACAATGAAACTTTGAAATGCAAGATAGTCAATTAAGCTAACTGTGTTATAAAATGTAATTGGCTTGAGGATACAAGCGGTAGATCCTCAATTTGGGCTTTTAATGTAAAGAAATGTTGGCTGAGTTATGGTATTGGCGAGGCGTGGTTTAACTAAGGAGTGGGGAATTTTCATTGCTTTAATGAGTATATTAAAGACTATACGAAAAGATGTACAGAACTGTCACACAGGGATGAATAAGAGGATATATATACACATGCACACAAACACACACACACACACACACACACACACACACACATATATATATATATATATATATATATATATATATATATATATATATATATATATATATATATATATATAGATATATATATATATATATATATATATATATATATATACAGAGAGAGTGTGTATGGGGATAGATGTCAGATTATGCGTTGAGGATTATCTACTTTGTTTCGAGAAGCCAAATGTTTGAATATAATCGGTTATTGAGAGGAAGCATAACTTGATATAATGGTCGATGCACGACGTACTTCAGAATGGACTCTCCATTCTGTGATAACAGAAACTGAGTATACCTTTATGTGCTGCTATTTAATCTTTATAGATCTTGGTATGGAAGTATGTAACGAATGATGCTGTGTTTAAACAAACGTCAAGAGACATTGTAGATGCCTTCATACAAAATATTGTATAAATTTTGGAAATATGTATATCTAAAAGGGCAAAAAAAAACTTGTACCAAACTGTTTTGTACTTGCCTCATGTATGTATGTATGTATGTATGTATGTATGTATGTATGTATGTATGTATGTATGTATGTATGTATGTATGTATGTATGTATGTATGTATGTATGTATGTATGTATGTATGTATGTATGTATGTATGTATGTATGTATGTATGTATGTATGTATGTATGTATGTATGTACGTATACACAATAGCACAAATACTTATCTCCATATACACTATATTGAAGATGTGCATTTACTAACAAGCTTACAGCTCCGATACACAATTAGCACAATAAAATGTCGTGTTTCATACAATGAAATAAAACAGAAAGATTACATTTAGAGGTTTTTAAAAACAACTGACATTTTTACACTCTTTTTGACTGAGCAATTTAAATGACCTTCCACTTAATTAACCTACATTGATATAATTGATCAATGCTACATATGTTATTGCTTGAATTACTAAGCACCAACTTTTCTGACTTGCTGATGCTTTACTTTACTAATAGTTTCTTCTCTCAATTTCGGAAACATATATTCTGAATATAACTACTTATTGCGAATTTCAATAGCAGATCATGACATCTATATGAACAGCTGCTTACTTCATTGCTTTTTTATTTATTTTTTTTAAATTTGTGTATACTCAAGGACCAGTTGGTTTAAACCGTAATAATTTATTTTTCTTCTCTATATAAAGTTCAGAACTTTTTCTAAGTAATTTTTTCTTCTCGTCTTAAGACACGTTCTCTCAACAAAAATCCCGTGCTTTTCAGCATAATTATCTCAGAAATATTGCGTCAATTTCTACTTGCCACAGTTACGAGAGACAATCCTTGTATTTACACGATATCTACGAGAACGTATGTAGAAGCAACACTCCTAACTCCTCTATCAGCTTCCCTTACTTTCGATCACCAGAGAAATTTCCAATTAAACCTAAACTTTTTAATTAAATTCAAAATAAATTTCGAAATTAACAATTGATTTCCGTGTTTGAAAAAGATATGCCCGTCTAAATTATCCGCCCTTTATACTGTCTTCAATGCGTTTTTGTATGTGTATCCAATTCACGTCAGGAAATGTATTTCAAAATCGATTTATACTAAAGTTTCTTTTAGCTACCTCATAACTAAGCATTCATTTTACTGAGCTAGTGTATATTGTTAATATATCGCGAGTAGCTGGGGTGAAAAGAAAGGTGCAAAGAAGTTTCCATTTGAGATACACGCGACGGGTTTGTTCCATCACATTAATTGATCTAATGAACCACAAACACAAACACACTAACAGCTTTGTCATAAACAGAAAGCTCAACCCCTATCGTACTTAATGTGGTTTCAGTCAGGAAATAAAATAAATAAATATTGTATACTTTTATACAAACACAGTTATTGTGTGCAGTACTTTCAACGTGTCCCTACAAACCGTTTAGCCCCAAAGAAAACGGTTTACATTTTTCTATTATTTTTCTTTTGCCCTGGAGGTTTATTTGCCAGTTAGAAATGTTACATGCATTAAATTCGTAGCAGTATCAAAGCTCTAAATAGAACAGAAAATGCTCATTGAGCTCAGCCTGTTGACGCTGTCTTGATTAATTCTCTCTCTCTCTCTCTCTCTCTCTCTCTCTCTCTCTCTCTCTCTCTCTCTCTCTCTCTCTCTCTCTCTCTCTCTCTCTCTCTCTCTCTCTCTCTCAAAAACATACATACATACATACATACATACATACATACATACATACATACATACATACATACATACATACATACATACATACATACATACATACATACATACATACATACATACATACATATGTTTCAAGATAGATAGATAGATAGATAGATAGATAGATAGATAGATAGATAGATAGATAGATAGATAGATAGATAGATAGATAGATAGATAGATAGATAGATAGATAGATAGATAGATAGATAGAAAAGTCGGACTGTCCTTCAGCAATCCCCAATATATTTTGACATAGAAAGGAGACAGACAGACAGACAGACAGACAAAGCGACTTACCTTTTAATATGTTCGCATTGGATATTGTTTATTCCTCCTGGACTCTGGAACAGGAACGGTAATTGTTTTGTTTGAACAAGACAAGTCTTAGCCTAAAGGTATTATCTTCAAATAAAAAAGATGTTTGAACTCAGGTTGACACAGACTTAACTATGAATTCAAACATATAGACTTACAACCTACAGTAAATGACTTTCAAGAGGAAAGAACTACATTCGTTTGGTAAGTAAATCACGGGTGAAAAAGGATCGAATAAACACACACTCCTATACCAATTAAAATATGTTTGGGGATAGCAAATCGCGGGAGTGACTACGTAAGCGAAACTATGTCTGAACATGCTACCGATCGACTTCGAATCAATTTTATACTGTTTGGAAAGTTTGCTGATTTGAAACTGACAATAAATACTTTAATAATGATGGAAAACATGTCCGAACGTTGAATAAATTCCGCAGTCGGACCGCTATTTACCTGGCAGAGATCAGTTAATGCCTGGCCAGGTGGAATTATATCAGGGTAGCACGGCATCTGGCACAGGTAATAGAATTGAAACTTACCGACTGATTAAGAACCAACATCAACAATCGGCAGATTAAAAAAAGTTATAAATTAAAGGCAATGTTTGGTTCAAAGCAACAAAAAAAATTATCGGAAAGGCATATATGTGAAAGATAAAATTTTCTTTACTCTAGACATATGTTATCCTTTTTCTGAATGAATACGGTAACGATTCCATACCCGTTAATGTAGGAGTTAGACATGGGACATTATCTTGAATAGATTGAGAACCACATATTTCTTAAGTTGCTCATCTCAATGAAAATTTTAATAAAAAAAAATAGAAAATCGCTGCGATCTTAAAATTGAGAGAAGTTGCTACTTGCAGTGGGAGACGTAAAATTCATTATATTACATACGTCCTTCTGACACAAGATAATTTAAGAGTGTGTCTGCGCATGTAAATGACAATGATGTATATATTACTCTTGTTGCGGTTTATCGTAGGCTCTATGCAAGTTTTATACCGGCAGAGTGGTATTACAATACATACATACATACATACATACATACATGCATGCATGCATGCATGCATGCATGCATGCATGCATGCATGCATGCATACATACATACATACATACATACATACATACATACATACATACATACATACATACATACATACATACATACATACATACATACATACATACATACATACATACATACATACATACATACATACATACATACATACATACATACATGTTAACGTAACCAATTGATCTGAACTCTTTTTAAACGTACTTTTCGGTAGTAATGATCGGTTAACAACACAAAGTTATTGAGAGCTGCGATTCGTATGTCTCCGTGAGTATATACGCCTACTCTTGTAAAGAAGTTTCTCCCGCAGTAAATATACTGATCATAGTTAAAAATCGGATCTGGAAGATTAAAAGGATATTGATTATAACCGATGTATTCCGAACATAGAGAGTAAAGTTCTATATCTACGTCGTCTTCACTTCAACTACTAGATGACACATGTAAGGTAAAATGTTCCCATTCCTGGTGTTTCTGCACTAAAAAAAGGGCGGATCCAGGATATCTCCTGTGCGACGAATAATACCTACCTACATACATACATACTTGCAGACAGACAGACAGTCGGTCGGTCATTCAGTCGACCAGACAGACTATTGGCATAAAACAGCATTAGACGGACTCTTCGTTTCCTATAAATAACTGTAATGACATTAGAATTTTACTGACTCCACCCAAACTCACTCCAACCTCTCATTCCCGTCCCCGATTTTGGGCACGCTAGAACGAGGAACTGGGTCCATCATTGTCAAAGATATTACGCCACCCTGTAATCCCTCTGAAGTACGTTGTGGTTATTTATATGGATGAGTTAAAGAAAATAATATTTGAGTAATAATTGTACGTATTAAAGAAAGCAGTTCCAAATGACTATAGTGTCTACATCACTGAGTGATTCACTTAACAGTACATAAAACTCAGTAAACTTTGAACAATTCCAATGCAGATCAGATTTCTGCCGGCGACTAATTGTCTGCACTGTTCGCTCTTATAAATGTCCAAAGCAAACATCTTAAACCCTAATCTGTAATTATCTAATGGTTCAGATAGGTCGTTGTGAAACTGTCATTCGCAATTTAATACGGTAAACGTTTTCAATTGATATGTTATACATGTACTTGACTCCATACAGCTTCTACAAGACACTACCTGTCTTAGTAATTTCTCCCTAATTGTTTTTTTTTCGGTTTGGGGGTAGGGGTTGGTAGAGAGATGGGGAGGATTTATGGGCGAAGCTGGCGAATATCCATTCTGTCCATAACAGAGAGTCATCAACAGATTTATATGCCTTTAAAAAGGTTTCATATCCGCCCTCTCCTCGTCCACGCCAGATGGACGTCATACATGATATCACTAACTGCGCCTGAGTTAAATACAGCTATTCTACAGTAAGCCAACTAGTAGCGACCTTACAGAATTAACATTATCTCTGAACAATCGAAACAGAAGAAACCTCATCTCTGATTTTTCGAAATAAAAGTAACCTCATCAGTGACTTCTCGAAATAATAGTAACCTCATCTGTGATCAATCGAAACAAAATCTCAGTTTCAAGGGTTTTATTATTATTTTAGACGAAAAATAAGAAATGTGTTTTTTTCTTCTTAAGAAAACAACCTTGTGTACGTATATTTTTGCTTTTGAAGGACGAAAACAACGAGGGAAAGGGATACGATTTGGATGATTTCGTATTTAAACATCGTTGGCCCTCAAGACCCTAGAAGAGTTTGTATACTCTGCCTCACTGACTGCAGGACTGGCAGCGGCAATTCTTCAACATAGCTAAATCAAAACAAAAACAAAAAACAAACGCGACTCTGAGCCAACCCATGAATTGGACCAAGGTATTTAAAGATGAAACAGATGGTTGGAGAAAAGAGGCTGCAATGCGCACGCTTCAGCCTCTTAGCTGGTGAATGTGAAAATCATGAATCTCCAACCAAAAAAGAGATATTTTTGTTTCTTTTTTTTCTCCTTTTTTCTTTTTTTTTCCTTCGTGCACGTCAGACGCAACTAAATGCAGACATTTAAAGAGTATTTTGATATAAATTACTAAAAGGAACAAAATATTCGTCATAATATGATGTTCGATTAAATTATGATGCAACCTACCGGACATTTACAGCTACCGGACGCTTACGGCTAGATTCCAAAACATTTTTTTGTTCCGTGGAATGGAAAATCCTGCTACACTGCCTCGATTTGCTGTATGCGAATCGACACGATTTACATGTCGGTACACATTACCTAGTGGCATCGGATAACGGTAACACTTATAATTTCCATTCAAAAATGAAGAACAGTTACGAATAATACGACTATGTATTGATCCTATTAGGACACCACTGGGCCAGGACTTTTTGTAGAAGCGTATGGGGTATTATTGCGTGACAAATCCCAATCTTGGGTGACTGCCATAATAGCAGACGACGTTTTTATTGAAAATGGCTTACTTACATCTATGATGAATAAATGTGTTTAAGAATGATAATTATCGGTAATTTACAACTTGTAGCTTTACAAAAGAAAAGCCATAGACTTAATATGAGATTTTAAAAAATGTGCAGAAAATATACATGCAGCTGTGATTTTGTTTCGTAAAAATACTGGTTGAATTTTTTTATGATTTCACATTTTAGCGAATACCCGAACAGAGCTTTGTGTGTAACACAAACCATACCTTGAAAATTTATATGATATTTTATAGTTTATTCAGTAAGAGGTCATATTTAGGTATGATAGCATAAAAGGAAACCCCTCAGATAAAGAAAACGTTCCAGGACGCCGTCATTTCTCATCTATTACATTGATTTTATTATCATTAAGTATTTATTTTGTTATCATCAAGTAGATAAATGCAGACTGCCATTGTAGCATAAGTATGTACAAATGATGCTTAGTAAACAATTGTGTGTCAACTTTATGAACAATTCAGAAAAAAATACATGCTTAGAAAACTACTGTGTTGAAAGAACAACTCTGAAGAGGAGTAAGCTGGACAAATATTGTGATGTATTTAGCGGTGGAAGCGGGAAAGTCGGGAGGACTGTTTGCCGCTCAATTATGTGGAATTAAAGGAAAATACAAGCACCCTCAGTTGAGTCAAAGTATTGGGAAAGGACGATTTATATTTATAGTCCCTAGTGTGATATGGATAATGTTCATGAAAGCTACGTATAGTTCTTAGTATGATACATAAAACGTTCGTGAATGCTACTTATAGTCCCTAGTGTCATATGGATAATGTTCATGAATAATACTTATAGACCCTAATGTAATATGGACAATATTCATGAACGTTACTTATAGTCTCTGGTGTGATATAGACAGAGTTCGTGAATGCTGCTTATAGTCCCTAGTGTGTAATGCATAATGCTAATGAATGCCACTTATAGTCCCTAGTGTGATACGGATAATGCTCACGAATGCTACTTATAGTCCCTAATGTGATATGGACAGCATTCGTGAATGCTAATTATAATCCCTAGTGTCCTATAGAGAATGTTCATGAATGCTAGTTATAGTTCCTAGTATGATATGGATAATTATTATGGATGCTGCTTATATTCCTAATATGATATGTATAATGTTCATGAATGCTACTTATAATCCCTAGTGTGATATGGATAATGAGCATGAATGCAGCTTATAATCCCTAATGTGATATGGATAATCTTCACGGTTCTTACCTATAGTCTCTAGTGTGGTATGGATAATGTTCTTGAATGCTGCTTATAGTCCTTAGTTTGATATTGCTATTTTTTTTTAATGCCGCATATAGTCACTAGTATGATAGGATAATGGTCATAAATGCTAATTTAATGACTTAGAAGTCTTTCATGTGTTGAAAGTTGCTATTGAATCGCTGTTGAAATTGTGTTTAATTTGCCGTAAAAGTGAATGTTGGGTCCCTCAACACCTTATCGTCAAGCGTGAAACAGCTAGAGCTCTTCATCGATGCAAAGGATCCCGGTTACATTCAATTCTAGGCAGAGCCTTAACAGGAACTTTGCAGAATTATAATGTTGGTCCGTCGATCAATTAGGGGCCGTAACTTAACATGATGATGTAGCATGATGGGAATCAGACTCAAGTAAAAGTTTATGATCAGAAATCTGCAGTCTTGCAATCCAGTATTTCCTAGTGGTGATTTTCTGACGAAACCTAATTTAAAGAAATGTAAAGTCATGAGGACATAACTCCACTAATCAAAGACATTGAAGGCGGATAATACATCAAATGGGTAGCATACGGTTCAGAATCAAACTCACATGAGTTTTGATTAATATAAAGCTGTTAACAAACCGCTCTGATGGCCTAGTGGTTAAAGCGTCAGCCTCAGATGCAGGAGGTCGTGGGTTCGATCCCCGGTCGAGTCATACCAAAGACTTATAAAAATGGTACTAACACCTGCCTCGCTTGACGCTCAGCATTAAGAGGTTAGTGTTAGGACTGGTCGGCCTGGTGTCAGGATAATGTGACTGGGTGGGACATCATGCTACATGTTTGCGGCAAAATACCCCAGTGCTAGACATCACTAAAAACTGCCACATTGCAGACATTGTAGCGATATGACTGAAAAATTGTTAGAGCTACGTTAAAAATCATAATCACATCACATCACATATAAAGCTGCTAACTATATTTGACTTAAATCCAACAATCTTTAGTAAAAATTTGATGTGAATATAATTGTTAGGATCACGGCATTAAGTGTTAGCATCACGGTATTAGGTGTTCGTATTATGGTATTAAGTGTTAGCATCACGGTATTAGGTGTTCGTATTATGGTATTAAAAGTTAGTACCAGGTTATTAAGTGTTAGGGTCACGGCATTAAGTGTTAGCATCACGGTATTAGGTGTTCGTATTATGGTATTAAGTGTTAGCATCACGGTATTAGGTGTTCGTATTATGGTATTAAGTGTTAGTACCACGTTATTAAGTGTTAGGATCACGGCATTAAGTGTTAGCATCACAGTATTAGGTGTTCGTATTATGGTATTATGTGTTAGTACCACGTTATTAAGTGTTAGGATCACGGCATTAAGTGTTAGCATCACGGTATTAGGTGTTCGTATTATGGTATTAAGTGTTAGTACCAGATTATTAAGTGTTAGGGTCACGGCATTAAGTGTTAGCATCACGGTATTAGGTGTTCGTATTATGGTATTAAGTGTTAGTACCAGGTTATTAAGTGTTAGGGTTACGGCATTAAGTGCTAGCATCACGGTATTAGGTGTTCGTATTATGGTATTAAGTGTTAGTACCAAGTTTTTAAGTGTTAGGGTCACGGCATTAAGTGTTAGCATCACGGTATTAGGTGTTCGTATTATGGTATTAAGTGTTAGTACCACGTTGTTAAGTGTTAGGGTCAGGCATTAAGTGTTAGAATCATGGTATTAAGTGTTATCGTTATGGTTTTAAGTGTATTATCACGGTATCTTAATATCCAGTTTTAAGTGCTAGTAACACGGTATTAAGTGTTGGTATCTTCGTTTTAAGTGTTGGTATCACAGTATTAAGTTTTAGTATTAAGGTATAAATAGTTAGTATCCACGGTATTAAGTGTTAGTATCCAGTATTAAGTGTTAGTACCACGGTGTTCAGTGTAAGTATCGCAGTGTTAAATGTTAATGTCATTGCATTAAGTGTTAGTATTACGGTAGTAAGAGTTAGTATCGTGGTATTAAGTGTTAGAATCACTGTATTAAATGTTATTATGGAGTATTAAGTGAAAGGATCACGGTATTAAGTGTCAGTATCCTTTATTAAGTGTTAGTATCGCGGTATTAGTGCAGACTGAGACAACGTGAACTAAACCAGGAACAAGACTGCTCTTGACTTCCTGCCTAGTAATGTGCACACCAAGGTTAAAATTGTATCTCATTTAAATGCACAGAACAGTATTTGTCTTAAACTGGTTATTAAGGAACAGTGGTTTCAAATAAAACGGAACCATGTTAATTAATATGTGCCCTACCACAAGAGAGTTTAAAAAATACACGTTTTTGTTTTACATCCATGCGCAGGGCACAACAGTTAGGAGAAAATGTGTTTTTGTAAACTTGTATTATTGTTATTTCATACTGGACATCCTTGTCTTTTCAAAATTTGACTCTTCGAAAAGATGCAGTTGTCTTTGACATCATGGACACAAAGCGGGGTAGACAATCAACTGCACCTATTTATGTTGGAACTGTTTATTGTATGGCTTCTCAGACGAGAAAATTATGCGATGCATATATTTAAAAACAGACATTTTAAAATATGAAATATGTGTGGTTCCATGAGTGTTCAATTCAGTTTGAACCCCGGCTGAGTTAAAACAAAAGACTTATAAAAATGGTACTAGCAGCTGCCTCGCTTTGCGCTAAGCGCTAAGAGGTTGGTGTTATGAATCGTCTGCCCTGTGTAAGGATAATGTGATTGGGTGGGACATGATGCTAAATGTATGCGGCATGGTGCCTCACTGCTAGACGTCGCTTAAAACTGTCACACTGAAGACGTCGTAGTGATATGACTGGAAAATTGTTAAAGCCACGTTAAAATCCAAATCACACACACACACACAAACACACACACATACACGCACACACACATTTTTTGTCAGAGTTCCTTAGCTTTTGAAATTCGTTTTTATTTCTTTTTATGCAAAACTGACGGCCAAATAATAATAATAATAATAATAATAATAATAATAATAATAATAATAATAATAATAATAATAATAATAACAACAACAACAACAACAACAAAACCATTATTACCAAGACTGAAGAAGCTCAGCTCGGTCCATTTAAACAATAAATCAATAAATTATGATCGTCACGTGATCATCACACATGTTTTATGGCAATGTTGCTACAGAATCATGCTGGCATGCTCTATCTCAAATGCTGCGGCTGCATCTGCTGATGGTGTTTCTTAGACGCAATAATTGATTTTAAAATTGACGAATAATCAATAGAGAAAATAAGTTTTACTTAGGATTAAATGAGCAATACAAGCCTCACTGTACTTGGATCTCGATGGTACAATATGCTATCACAAAAGACAGACATTGAAACTTTCATTTTCTAATGAAGACGAGCAGATAACAAATGGACAAGGGATCCTGGATGAAAAAACAGATTTTCATGAAACAAAATATTTTTGTCAACGATGAAAAGTAAATATATTCGTCACTGTCATGATATCGATTTCTTTGTAAGTTCTTTTGTAAGAATAAAGACAAATATTACAGTCCTTACAGGTGAACTAATGCTGCATTTCAGGAATTCACTTTGGTAGGTTTTGTTCATCAAATATTTTAGCACGCATAAAAACGGATATTACAGTTAAAAATAATATCCATAAAAAGGAAAACAATAGAGTGTCTCTTGTTATAAGATCTCGTCGCGCGAACTCTTTAAAGGGAGGCTTTTTTAATTCTACGTAGTTTATGCTATAGTTTCCTCAAGTACGTTGTTATGAATCGATAAAGTTTTATATTAATGTTAGAGTGTTCTCAGTTTCAGACTCATTGTGTCATCTA
Source organism: Potamilus streckersoni (assembly GCA_016746295.1). NCBI lineage: Eukaryota > Metazoa > Mollusca > Bivalvia > Unionida > Unionidae > Potamilus > Potamilus streckersoni. The sequence goes on along the minus strand of JAEAOA010000707.1, from coordinate 115,151 downwards.
CAGGTGCATGACTATAAATAAGCAGAGGATTTGTTTCCCAAGCCCTTGTATCAGTCACGCTATTTTGTGAACGTTCCTTTCACCAAAAATCTTCTCTGACACACATAGTTCGCAACATTTTGGCCGAGGATGCTTTTGTAGTCAACGCGGAATTCTGAACTTCAAGAGCTTGGTTAAGAGGTCAAAGGTCCGCCTTAAGCATAGAGATGTTTTTGACTATGCTGTAATAGACTGACCACACGTTTTTCATATTATAAAGATAAATTGTCATTCGCATCGCACTTGAATGTAAGTTGGGGTGGGTGGGTGTAAAAAAAAAACAAATAAAGAAAACTCCATTAGTAAATTGGATGAAGTAACATAGAACTGAAGCATCTGTCATCTTAATTGAAATTTTCTACAAGCTTGCGTTATTTCCAAACACTAAAGAGTACATAATAAAATTAAAATCAAGCAGCATGTATAAATGTTCGACATAAATTAACTGTTTATCTCTGTTTATCCTTAAAAGTACACAAAGATAGCTAACTAGGCGGGTAATGAACCGACTATCCTTGAATAAAGAATCTGACTCTTTACCAAGTAACTGCCACAGAGGAAATGTAGACCACCTTGTGGGTACTGCCATGAATATTGATTTATTTTTACTGGCTGTCCGATTCATTATTTATAAGAAGTTTTGGTTAAAACATAAAATTATATAAAGTTAAGTCATTTTTTTTTTGTTAGAGATTGTATCTTAAGTTGTCAATGGGTTTGGCTGTGATTCCGCAAATGCAACACACAGTCAGTGTTTGCGCTTTTGCCCATATACTTTTGTAGTATTACCAGCACTTCGTATCAGAAAGTACCTGTGTCAACAACCTGAAGATATTAAGTACAAAAATGTTGACCGCAGTATAATGAGAGTAATAAATTTCAAAAATGTAAACAAACTTCAGGTGGAAAAGATATAGCTTTACACAGTATGTAAAGGTAATAACAATCACTGACTGAAAGAAAAATTCACATGTTATACAATATCACTTGCTGTGGGGTTGATTTTCATTATGATACCTACCAGAATTTGCACGATAATTGAAAGCAACTGATTTGGTTGCTAAGGAGAGTGTCTAATATAATCAGCATTTTTAAATAGAGTGGTTTTGGATTATGCGTCTAAATAAAACGGTTGGTTGCCGCAGTAGTAGTAGTAGTAGTAGTAGTAGTAGTAGTAGTAGTAGAGAGAGAGAGAGAGAGAGAGAGAGAGAGAGAGAGAGAGAGAGAGAGAGGAGAGAGAGAGAGAGAGAGAGAGAGAGAGAGAGAGAGAGAGAGAGAGAGAGAGAGAGAGAGAGAGAGAGAGAGAGAGAGTAAATGGGAATTCTCGTGTCATGCCTTCCGTTCAGCACACAATATTGTGATTGCAGGTAACCCCCATGTTTGTTATGCATTGCCGTGAAACTTAGCAAATATTATGGCCATCCCTTGAAGATACGCATTTCGACCAGTTGATGTGCAGCCACAATTTTGATAGTTATTATACTTTTCTAATTGTACCTGAACGCGGTACATGACAAATCTTGTCAATGCAACAAGCCTCCCAGATTTTGATCTATTGCTGGTAAACAAGGTACATATGATGGTCATCATTGAAAGATATGCATATTGAAAAATATCTGTGCTCCAGCGAGTATTTTAAGAAAAATTGACCTTTTTGTCCTTCAGTTGGATGCATACTAAATTTGGTCAATATTTGCAGTCATTATTCGAAGATGTGCATATAATTTCTGTTAGAGTTTATTATCCTTTTTGTCTTGCAGATGGATGCAGTGTATAACCATTTTGTGAACACAATTAGTCAGCGCATTTTGTGGATCGTTATGAAACTTTGACAATTTGGTAATCATAAGAACAAGCGCACATTGACCAACCGCTTTTCTTGCGATCTTGTTAGAGTTATTGTCCTTGTTTACTTAGGGGGCGCTCACCAGTTATTATATACTTTTGAGAGAGTGACGTATGTAAGGTGAGGTTTGCAGTTGAAACATACACAATGGAGAGAATAATGGCATACCTATATACTACTTTGAGGTAATGTGGCTGACATTTCTTTGGATATTGTACTTATGGAAACTGTACATGAACTAAGCACACTGAAAAGAAAATGACTGCTCCCTTGTGCTAAAATTGTCAGCCTAAGTTAGTCTAAAGTACACTATCTTTTTAGCACCTGTTAAAATAGGGAAACGAATTTTGCCTAACTATACAATACCAGCTCCTGAAAGTGAATTGGATGAAGTACCAAATATATAGAATGTAAAAAAAAGTTAAAGGCTTTTTTTAAATACAATTTACCTCTGAAGTCCAGGAAGTGAAAATGATTAGGTGGCGCTAGCAGTGTTTTTTGTTGTTGAAAATTTGAAAGATGCACATCTGGAGTAAGGCCAAGCTGTATACTCCATTACCCATATTACACCCGTCAATTATACACCAAAATAAAGGAAATTAAAGGTTCTTCGAACAGCATCTAAGATATACTATGTCTGTTTTAAATAGCTAACAGTGAGGAAATCCTGAGACATTGTTTTCCTTTACAATTTTAATTTTGAGCAGCTTATGGTCAAAATTTGATGATATGCATATTGACAAATCGCAGTGATCTCACACTTTTTGTTACTGTTACTGCTATTTTTGTACTGCAGCTGAATACAGAGTGTGACAGAATCTTGTGAACAAAACATTTCTCAAATTTTTAATGGATCACTGAGAAACGTGGCAAATAATATGGTCATTATTTAAAGACGACATATATTGACAAATCAATGTGCTTCTGCGGTTTGGTTTAATAGAGTCATCTTCTACACGAAGGGTAGGGGTGAGAAGTAAATTGCTCACAGATCCTCTTATTTTGTGTTATTTATAATTGAAGTAATAATCAAAGCAGCCTATGTATTATTTTTTTTAATATTAATGAAAACTGTATACCACAAGGTAGTTGAATAACAGACCAATCGAGTGGATATTTTGATATTCTCCTGTCAATGAACAGCTTTCCTACAGTTTCCACCCAAACGGCAAACTAGTGCCACCATCAGAACAGTCACTGTCGAAAGTAGTTTGTGTTGTTTCTTGTACACACACACATACACACACGCACGCACGCACACACACACATATACACACACACTAAAAATTTAGCTAATTCCCGTCAAATAGACACATTCGCATTTCGAACTCCACTATTGTCCTCAGGTCTATTAGGACCTGTTTTTCATGTAATACAGTACAGAATACTAACTTCTACAATTTATGTGTTGCTACGTCTCTTTACCTTGTAAGTCCAGGCGAATTTCTTTCATTTATATTCCTTTCCAAAACTTTAATGCATACGCATTACGTTAACTTATCAATTAAGGTTTATTTTAACTATGTGCTGTCACAAACTATTTAATTATTTCGATTCTGTGTTTTCGACAATGTAACGGTATGAGGTGATCCATTCGTGTAATTCTAAATTATGTATAGCCAAAAGCGTTAAGCTCGACATTTTTGTGTAGCGTGAATAATATAATGAGCACCTGCAACCAAAATAACATTGTTATTCCTGCTGTTATCACGACATCATTGATTAACGAGAAATTTGAGCGGAAACTCGAACAGATGACTTTTTCGATTTTCTGTCTTCTACAACAGAAATAAAGAATCAGAAACGGAATACTGCGTCTAAATAAAATAACCACCACACCCTAAACACTATTATCAAATGGCAAATTGCAGTGCCACGGCGTATTGGATAGTGGTGATGATAAAGGCAGGTGACGTACATTACTATCTACATTCATAGTTTGTTCCCATTTTCTTCTTAACTTGTTTTTTTAAGTGAAAGCTTGGAACTCACTATGGCTGAAATATTTGACCCTTAGGCTGCATTGCTTATGACCGCTGTGAAATGGTTCATACAATGAAATTAAATATTCTGTTCCCTTGTTGGGAAAGTGGTGGGGATTTCTGGAACAATTTATATTTTCTTTTAAAAGTATCGTTTCAACATTTTTATTTAAATTTCCTTACATTGTGATTTGAACCTGTTTGAAATGGTGTATGTAGGAAGCAATAGATTGCTATCTCAAAGACATGCGGTGCGACCAAAACGATTTTGTTTTCGTATTGTTTATTTTTTATTAAAGTGGAACACTTTTCGCCTTTCTTTTGTATCTCATGATTGCTGACAATATTGTTATACAATTTATATAATATTATCCATCATCAACTATTTTTGCAACAAGGGTAAGCAGAAATCGGTTTCTTAACAGATGTAGTATAAATATTGTCCGATAAATTAGACTGCGCAACTGGGAATCATTTCTGTCACCACTTAATTATGTCAAAATGTTTCTACGCCAACTATGAGCAGCGTCTTGAAGAGTTTTGCGTGTTTTGAATGTCAAATATACTTTTAGATGATGTTGTTTTAATCATGGGCACCCGCATGACTTGTTTAGGGTTCAGGAATTTATTTTGCGGGGGTTGGTGGGATCAGCCAGTCATGGCTGGGAGAGTTAGTATAATAAGCAGTCTAAAGCTAAGCTAATATTATTTCCTAAGCGTTTTAAACAGAATCTTGTAACAAATTTTCAGCATTACTTGCATGATTAATCTTGTCGGTATATATATATATATATATATATATATATATATATATATATATATATATATATATATATATATATATATATATATATATATATATTAAAACCATGGGCGTCAGCAGAATAGGTCCTTGAACTCATACTTCATATATATCAGTATGAGTTCCAGTGGGGAGGGGTCACTTGGCCCCACATGACCTATTCTGCGGATGTCCACGGCTTTAATATTGTCTTTTATATCAAATAATGTATTTTATTATTATTATAATATGTAATTACAGTTCGACGCCAGCTAAGAATACTAATAAAATCGGTTCAGTTCATGATTTAGTGACATTGACACATAATGAAAAGGTCAAAAGTTTATTTTATTCATTATTTCTTCATTAGACGTTGTTAGATTAACGTTACGGTCATGAAACTCAATTGATATAAAAGAAAATATCATCTGTAAAGTGTAATTAACCCTATTTCGTTTTGAACATGCCTATTACATGCGGTTGTGGTGTCTGTCGTTTTATAGAGGATGATCGAGCACGGTGTCTTGCATGGTGGATAACAACAATATGAAATGAATGGCTGGAATAAATAGAGATCTGAGCAGCGATATAAAATAAAAACAAGAGCCCCCGTATATATGATTTAATCAATTAGATAGACAAAATAACATTGTAAAATACACTTGAAGAATACGCTTCTGTTAGAAAATAATTGCCAAAATGCTATTAATAAAAGCAATTAGTAGTTCGTTTATACAGATAAAATCGAGTGAGAGTGTTTGAACTTAACTGTCCAGTATGACTGTGGAAGAAGCTGATTGTTTGGGGGAAATTTCAGATTCTACAATGACCTCTATTGCATACAGCTTCTTATGGGTCTCAACTAAAAAATATGGAACCCTTCTACACGAGTCATATAACATTCGCGACAAATAATTTAAAACACAATAATCTTCAGAATCATATCAGAGAAACATTTTATGAAACTAAAATACGGTACCTTGCTCTCTTTCCCCTTTTCCATAAATTTTGTTTTCACTTTTACAGAATAGTCTCTCAAGACTTCTAGCAAAAGTCTTCTTGGACTTTAAATTAACGAGATAAAACATTCGCTTGTTTCCTCAGAGTCGAGCTTTCACCTCACGCAAACTGAGACTGACTTATTTTGCTATATGCAGAACATTTATAAAACATGAACTTTTACATGGAAAATATATTCCTTAGTTAGCTTGGGCAAACGGGATGAGATACATCTAACCCCCGTTATTAAAAAAGGCTATGTTTTAGTATCACGTATTTTATCTCGCCTTGTTAATAAACCGATTTCTGGAAAGTTTCATCTTATGACATAAATTTCAACAAGTTCGAAACTTTTCTCTGCATCATTTCAACATTTGGCAGTTTCCGATACTTATAATTGAATTAACCTCGCCTTGGCCGATTTGCTTCACCGTCTTCAAATGAACCTTCATTAAAAACCATTCATGCATATACCAGGAACAATAAAACACTGTATTCTTGCTCAGGTCATAACCTTTTCACCTTACCTAAACACTTTCATCATTGGCTGTGTATTATGCTGACCCTGCAACGTTCACGCACTTGTATCTGGGCATAACATCTATGTCTCTGTCTCTAATATGCAGATATGTTTAAGCATTGACAGAATATTAGGAATCTAACTCTTTTGCAAGCCAATAATTTAGACGAGTTACCCTCCATCATTTTGTTATAAACATTTTATGTCCATCTTCTGACTATTGTTTCGTTCTTTTTGTTCTTCTTTTTATCTCAAAGCACATTTGTCAAGAGATTCAGTTATCAATTTTTTTTTGTTTTATTGCTTATAAACTGAGTCAATGATTTACGAGAATTGAACTTTCTACTTTACAGTCATTACCAATGAAATATGTACTGTTACGTGTTGTTTCGTTTAAAATAACATAAAGAAAAGAGCGAAGACAACAAGCTTTGTAAATGTTAAGATAAAAAATATATTTTCCTAGAAAATACAGTGAAAGTGTAAAAATATGAAACTATATCCCATTCCCAGATGGCGACGATGACGTCAGAGGAAGGCTAACACAAATATTCAGAATTTTCACCGTGAATCACAATTTGTGTTGTTCTGTTCCAGTTTAGAAATAATTTCAAGAAAATGTCTTTGTCCAAAGCCAGTTATGTAGTTCTCCATAGAATATAATTATTATTTAGAAGGTGTATTAAGTAAAGCTATCGTCAATAACAATATATTGTTCTCCATACGTACGAACTAACAACGTTTCCAGCATAGGAATACCTTTTTTTTATTAAAGTGTTAGTAACTCTACAAAATGTTATGATGTTAAAATATAACTCTCGAGTATGACTGACTATTTCGCAGGTAACTGAGTATTTAAATAAAACTAATACGTCACCCCATGTACAAGCATGAAGAAATCATGAAGAATTCGAATCTAGCCACAACGCAGTATAGGATGTCAACAAATATTTTAGTAATGACCGTAGTCATAGCCAATCAATTACTTAGCAATTTCGGAGTGTTTACTTAACACGACAAAAGAGTCCTACAAAAATCGTGCCTACGCGAGTCGCATTCACGTTTTACATAAACACGATGTTTCTAACAAAACATCAGACTCTGCGAACATCATCATCATATTTATAATTATATTTAATGGTATAAAAGTTAAATGAAACAAAAAGAATGGAAATAAATCAAATTTTAACACACATATAATTTAACTACATGGTCGTAACAGTACACTCTCCAGTCTGATTGCTTTTCCATGAACTCTAACGTTACTTTTGCAACATCTTCCCTTTTGAATTATGCCAGATCCTTTCAACATATCCTGTGTAAGCACAACTTGTATTTTTGTCATGCGCCTAGTGGACTGACAGATTATGGGTCTGGTTTTGGTTTCTTACTATATTACAAAACAATAGGCAATGCAAATACCACGAGGTTACGTTAGTTTGGAATTTACCTTTGCAAATCAGTATCACTTCCATATATCATATACTCTATTGGGAGGATTTCTGATGCGAAATAACCGTATCACTTTCCCCATACTTTTTTAGTAAGTTCACTTTTGCAACTCTATATCACTTTCCTCATACTCTTTTAGGAGGTTCACTTTTGCAACATTATGACTTTCCACGTACTTTCTTGGGAATTGTACATCTGCCACACCGTAGTAGTATCATTTTCCACGTAATCGTTTATCATTACCTTAATCTTCAGTGCCGCAGAATTGACATTGTGCATAAAACTGTATCGCTCTTCTTATCAAGTGGCCGTTCCAATGCAGCATTTAATGAGTTGGATGTGTGTAACTCGTTGTTTCCTTCTTTCATTTTTTTTATTATATTCCTCCAGTCTTCCTATTCTTTTGGCTAAAGCTACATTTTGAACTCTGTCCCCACGGAGTTTGTCTCTTAACAACTTTAGCTCCTCGTGTAGGTCTTCAATCGCCATCGGTATGTTCTATTCTCTTTACGAAAGTTTTATTTCAGTTAGGACCTCATGGATTTCGCCACTCAATAAGAGCTCTGATCCAACCTCCACCAGTATGTTGTATTTTATTTCTAATACATCATTGATTTCCGCATATGTCACTATTCTTTCAATTCCGCATCAAAGTAACTTTTGTGGCCATTTGTTTCCTTCTTTCTATTGTTTCACTTAATTTACCCGCTTCCTTAGATAGCTCCATTTTGGCTATGTTCTCTTGTGCCGTGGCGAAACTTTTTATTTGCGTTGCAGAGAAATGCAGAGTGCTGGTTGAGATAGAGAAATGTACATTTATCAGTGATTTTCAAGAGACGGTATCTTCTTACTCACTTTAATAACAATTGGTGACATTGAGATTGAAATGTCTTTTCGCCGGCATTGTTTTCTTTTGGTTTTGTTTCAATTCATGGTCATCACCAATTTAAAAAGCATGTTTAAAACAGATAATTTGTACTTTAAACAATGTGTATGTACATGTTAATATGCCACTTTGGTTATGCATAAACCTTCAGATTTATTTGACAATAGTCTGGCCTGCAAATATATTCTCCTTAAATCAACAATTTATTTTGATGATAATACCATTGGGTAAAGATGCAAATTATTCTTAGCTATTGCCGTTGGCGTATTTACTCACATGCATGATAATCGTGTCCCAGACATAAATAATAAATCGCGTATTCAATGTTTGGTCTGAAAACTCAATAAATATCTATTAAAGATTACCCTTCAAGGTCCACATTAACTTTGGTTCTGTTTTGCCAGTTTGAAGACGATTACAATTTTGAACATTTCTAATGTCTGATCACCTATTTTGACATGACCATAGTGACCCTCTGCGATATGTGAATTGACATTCGTTTGATAATTGCACGTATTAACTGAAAAGGTTTAAATATTTAGCATTGTCTAATTAAATTTACATCCGTTTGTATGGTGTTAAAGTTTTTCTTATAAAAGTCTATGTTCTATCAAGTAGTATATTGTGAACTAGGCGAAAATTGAACAATAAGCTCTACAATTTATTCGATGTTCTTGTTTTGATGGTGAACCTTTTGATGCCTTAAACATCTTTACGCGTGATAAATATTGTTAGGTTAATAATCCTTGGGTGTATGGTTGTTGGTTTGCTTTGTATTTGTTAATTTGTTTTCTGTCTTAGTCAACATCTGTTGATTTTATGTCTGAAAAGTTGATGTAAAATCGTGATTGATTTAAAAGATACTGCAATGGTTTTTATTTTATTGCTGTGCTTTTATTGATTACTTATTGTTAAATCCAATTCATTTTATTGGCTGTTGAAGTCTCGATGAAGAAATAACTTTGCTCTTGGGTCAAATTATCAAGATATATCGCACAGTTAGATCACCTCCTATCACATTATGGAGTGAGCTGTTTGAATTTATATTTCAGGGAGTGTGTTTTCGGCATCTTTGGATATAAAAAACCTCTTCTTTCTCAAAATTTGTTTTGGGTATTTGGAATTCAAGTAAATGTCTTGGCTATTGTGGAGAAACACATTTCATGGTTTTTGCTTATGTTAGATTCCTCTTGCCCTTTGTCCTTGTATTTTCTATTTACTTTACAAAATGATTGTAACATAGCTCCGTACTAATCAGTATAATTAACAAGATGATTAGCAGTTTACTGTGAATAATGAGAGATAATTTAAATCTAATCAGAACGAAAATTGTCAATTTAAAGAGTGCCATTTGTGTGAAGACGCGAAAAACATGATGTTAAAGGCATTTCGTAGTTCTTACAGTAAACCGTGTCATAAGGAATACAGTAAAATGCATAGCACAGAGAAAACAAAAACTTGAAAGTACTCTGAAACAATGGAAAAAAGAAATCATGCAGCTGGTAAATAAGTACATGACACAAAAATTACAACGGATATAAACAGCAAATATTATTTTACCCGACATCAAGCTTAAATAGCCTAGCGCCAGAGCTGAGATAACGACGGCTACTTATTCGCACGGAAAGTTCATATTTTTCAATATCATCTCATCATTTCTGATGTTATACTGCTTATTACTTAGCAAGAACATTTTTTTTAATGTAGCCACTTCATATCTTTCATGTGTTCCATTCTGTTATTTACTTCCTTTTTCCTCTGTTTTTATGATCAGTAAAAATTTGCATGCCACGCATATTTTAATTCTTTTAGTTTCTAGTGAACTGGACTGCTCCAGTGACTTAAATGTTTAGAGCGTCCGCCTTGGATACGGGAGGTCACGGATTCGAACCTGTGTCAAAGATTTCTATAAATTGTACAACCTGCTGCCTCGCTTGTCACTCAGCTTACAGATGTTAGTGTTAGTACTGGTCGGCCTGGTGTCAGAATAATGCGACTTGGTGGGACATGATGCTACATGTCTGCGGCATGATACCCCAGAGCCACACATCACTATAAACTACCACACTGGCTTTCCATATCTCACATTCTACAAACTCAATATGTCATTAACATGAATTTTTTGTTCTCCTGAATATTGCTATTTCTGTACTTTAGTCACCTCTATTGGAGAGGTGTACTTTTGCTGCATCATTTAATTTAATGGAATAAATTTTCTGTTCATTCCTTACTGTTAAATGATTAATCATATCCTTTCAAGTTTGCAAAATATTCAATTTCTGTACTCTACCTGATTACCGAAAATTACTTCACTAATTTTATAGATTTCTTCAACAAAATTAGCAAGGCATCTCTTTGCAAATATTGATTTGTATTTTTAAGTTTTGTTGCACCTTTTTTAAACTTGGGAGCTCCAAAAATATAAAAGCTATTAAATAACCAAATAGATTAATCCAATATTGCCTTGAATCCTATTTTATAACAAAAAAGGCTTTGATCATATTTTCATCTCGTCCAATTTTTTAACTAATCTGTCATTATCACTTAATGTTTTTTTTTTGTGTTAACTAAATTTTTCATATTCAGCTAATCAGTATTTATATCACCTCACTTAAATTTTTCCTGTTCATCAGAAGATGACAGTGTGCCTAAAAATGTGTTAAAAAAATTATTTGTACTCTGCTCAATGCACATTAAAAAAGTTTTGTTCCATAGACTCCAGGGTATTTTTGTTTGATGAAAATATGAGAGGTCTGGCATTTTTAGAGTAGAAATGGAAATTGCTGGAATTCTAATGCATAGATGGATTCATTTATTTATTGTTGCCATGGAAAAAATAAAAATAAAGATTTAACTTTTTAAAATTTGTTTTAGTGGTCCAATATTCTCCCAAACAAATCTACTGCTGATAATCAAAGAAAAAAAAAACGAAAAACCAGCACACAACAAAGGTGCATTCTCACAGGAAAAGAGTGTTCAACAGTGTAATTTTTTTCTATAATAGCCCAATGAGGGCTAAATTCTTGATAGTAATATATGATGTTTATATGGTGCCTAATGACACCTCAATATATTAGAGGTCACATCTTGAACAACGTGTCTTACCCAGAGACAAATCATAGGGGAAGGCCCAGTCAGATCTGGACAGATCTTAACCTGTAACCTTCTAGTAAGGTGTTGAGCATTCTACCTACTGAGCCACCATGGTTCTCTGACCAAGAGGAGGACTTGCATGTACTAACCTCAACCACCTGCACTTATTATTTATAAAGAAAAAATATGGTGGGCAATGACTCTCATCAAGTAAATACTGATGCACCTCATTAATACAAAATGTTTCTTATGACCTTAAAAAACTGGTTCAAAATTGTCAAAACCAAGCAAGGTATTGCCAACCTTTTTACAGCATTTACATTCAGTCTTATATGGTCACAGGTAATCAGAAAGTCTTTTCTACGGTCAAAGTATTGTCATAAATGCCATCAAGGTCTTTGGATCCACCAATGGCACCTTAATATCTGATAGGGGACACAGCTCAGTTACTTCCCTTTAGTAAGTGAAACCGACCAATATACTCTTCAAGAAAGAAAAAATAAATTCATCTAAATTGCAAATTCTATATAACTATCATCTTGGTGCCATATAACACTTTCTGTAGATGAAATATATTAAAATCTGAAATATTAAAATTATAGAAAAATCAGTTAACAAACAAATAAAACATTAATTTACGAGCCCAATACTAAATTCTTTCCATTAAATTTAGAAGAAAAACATAGTTAAGGGATATACATTGGAGGAAAAACTAGATAAATGTATGGACAAGTAATTTCTTTTTCTTCCAGTTGTTCATTTCTGTCTAATGAGATATTTTTAGACAATGAACATTTTTAAGTTACACCAAGTCATACTTAATAATGCTTTTATGCTCGGAGTACTGTATGCAGGATGTATTCGCTTAATACAAAATATGCATCATCTCCCACCCTTTGGTTCTTACCAGTTTCGTTAAAAGGGCATCAGCTTATACAACAAATAAAAATTAGCAATCTAGAATAAATATTTCATGGAAAGATGACCATATATATATTTGTTTATACTTCAGATCAAACAGCAAATAGGAAAGATTCTGATCTGCCAAAACAATTAGTGATTGCAAGTCTGGATCAGTCTAGTTTGCAATGGATTTGACTTATATAAGAATACATAGAGCAATGTTTTTTTCCAATTCAATATGTTTATTCCGCAACTTGATAAAGACCATTATGCCAGGTAAAATTGGGGAAAAAAGTCAAGAAAATTAATATGGATCTTACATTCCTAAAGCAGACCACTCAGAGGCCTAAGTGGTTAGAGGTCCACCTCTAACACTGGAGGTTGCTGGTTCAAACCAAGTCATACTAAAGACTTTTTAAAACTGCAGCCTTAGTAGGTGCTCAGCATTGAGGTTAGGTTGGCATGAAGTCAGGATAACTAGGTGTAACATGTTGCTACAGATGACACATGGACAGCACAAATCGCACACTATTAGGACGTGATCACAGAGTACCTATTAGCTGTGTGAATGAGACCCTGTTAAATATTCTCATTTGTTCACTTGCTTCAACAATTTTCACATACTGCCTCTAATTTAAACTTGTAAGGCTAAGATCAATTAAGCATTTTAAAATGTTATAAATTACATTACCACAGCACTATCATATCAAGTAGATCTGTGTATGATCTTTTCAAGTTTTTATCTGATTATGTTAAGTCATTCAAATGTATGTGTTAACGGGTGAGTAATTTGCCGTAATTTTTGGAAATCTTTGGATAAGCTGAATTTACTACTTAAAAATATAAATAAAAGGTATATGCAAATTAATAAGAATAAACCAAACAGACCCTCCCCCATTAAGTAAACCTTTCCCCATTACACATATTATTGAATCATGGAAAAAACAATCTGAATTAGATGAAATAAAATAGAACTTTGTGCAAGAAGTGTAACAAAACAATTACCAATATTTTTTCTAAGGTGAAATGGCAGTATTTATCTTTATAAACCCCAGTTCTAGGCACTAAATATTGTGTTATGTTGAACATCCAAAGGCATCATATTACCATATTTATTCACTTATAAGTTCAATTACAACCTTACACTCATATGCCTTGCATACTGTGATGGTAGATCAAGGTATATGTTTGTTCTACTGATTACACTCTATGCATACTGCATAGACAAAGATCTGCCAGCACAGTATTCATGTACTTTGTCAAGACAGCTTGACATGATGCTACAAGTCTGTGGCATGTTTCTCCAGCACTTTATATCACAACAAACTGTCACACTGCAGACGTTGTAGCAATATGACTTAAATTTTTTAAAGTTACAATCCAGATCACACACAGACACACACATCAAGAATAAATAGATAATGAACAAACTGCCAACTTGAAAAAAACATGGGTTGATGTAAAAAAAAAAAATCTTACATGGGTCTTGAAAACCTCCCAAGACATATGCATATCAAAGTAGGCAAGTTCTGCTTTAATAATAATGGAAATATATTTCTTATTAAATAATGTCCCTTTCTGGGCACAAAATATCTCCTTTCGACCAAGAAAACTGGAGCAAGGCCATAGAACTTAATCAGGTCTTGAAACCCTCTCAGGGCATAAACATATTCAATATGATGGGGCTTGGCTCAATAGTTTTCAAGAGATTTTACCTACAAACTCCATGTGATGGTTGGAAAGAAAGACCATGGATAGATAGAAAGCATACTGGAATTTCACAGCCCACTAACAAAATGACATAAAATTTGCAAATGATTGCAATTAATGTTGTAATGTCTATTTCATCCAGTTGCAGTTGTCATTATAACACTTATGTGTTATAATTTTTAAAAATCTATCTTTAATTGAAATGATCTCAAGCCACTGTACAAATTGAGTGATAAATCATCAAATACTATTTATCTCCCGTTGATTAATCTGGTAATAAGCCACTGTACAAATCGAATGATAAATCAAGGACTATTTATCTCCCCTTGATTAATCTGTAATTCATACAATAAAATACAATGATGCTACAGCAGTTGATATATAACTGTTTTATAAAATTTAATATAGTGTATATAGAATTTAGTGTATATAGAAACTGACAATTGCCTAAATGTACAATAAAATCATTTTTTTTTTACAAGAGTGCCCTCTTTCCTTAGGTTGTTGCTTCAAAGAAATGTGAATGAATCCAATTCAATACACCAAATAAACATTAAGATAACAAGACAAATTTCAAAGAAATGAAATTTTATTTTAATATGAGCTGAAAAAATGTACAGAGATTTCTTAACAGAAACTTGTTACAATGCAGGGTTATATGCACTTTAAAAAGCTGAAATGAACTGAACATATATATTTAAGTAGATGTATATGTACATGTGTTGTAAACTGAAATAAATTCAATTTAAAATGCAATACTTAAACTCAATTCACACCTCTGCACCAAACTGCTCTAAGGCATTGCTGAAGACAAATTCTATAAAAGATATTACTGATGAAAATGCTAGAAATGTGTTCATGGAACATGAATGCCCTGCAAAAGTGCCTTAATATCCAGCCATGTGCCTGAAAACCCAGCCAGTGTCTGCTCACCCTGCCAGAGTACCTGAATACCCTACCAGTGTATTAAAACACTGCTGCAGTGCCTGAATACCAAACCACAATGCCTGAATATACAGCTAGTGTTTGAATATGAAGCCACTATCTGAAAACCCAGTAACAGTGTATGAATAGGCAGCGAGTGTCTGCATATGAAGCCTTTGCCCGAATACCCAGCTAGTGTTTCAATATGAAGCATGTGCTTTAATACCCAGCTTCATGTGTCTGAATACCAAGCCACAGTGTCTGAATACCCAATCATGTTGTCTGAATACCCAGTCATGTTGTCTGAAAACCCAGCTAGCCAGTTTGAATACCCAGATATGGTGTTCAAGTACCCAGCTACTGTGTCTGAATACCCAGTATTGTTGTCTGAATACCCAGCCAGTCTGAATGACCAGATATGGTGTTCGAGTACCCAGCTACTGTGTCTGAATAATCAGTCATGTTGTCTGAATATCAAGTCATTGTCTGAATACCCAGCCAGTCTGAATGACCAGATATGGTGTTTGAGTACCCAGCTACTTTGTCTGAATATCCATTTATGTTGTCTGAATATCCAGTCATTGTCTGAATACACAGCCAGTCTGAATGACCAGATATGGTGTTTGAGTACCCAGCTATTGTGTCTGAATACCCAGTTATGTTGTCTGAATATCTAGTCATTGTCTGAATACCAGAACTGATTTTTTAGTATCCAGGATTTTTTTAGTACCCAGCTACTGTATCTGAATACCCAGCCACAGTCTGAATACCCAGGTATGGTGTTTGAGTACCCAGCTAATGTGTCTGAATACCCATTCATATTTCCTGAATGTGGACTTCAATGCAAAATATAACATGAAGGGATTGACAAGACACAAGTAAAACTATACAGGTGGTGCCATAGAAACATTCTCCGGTTATGACATTTATCAAAAACGGACCCATAGGATTCTAGTAAATTAAGCTACTTTTACCATTAAATTTCAAGTAATGATCATTTATTCATAAATTTCACACAAATCAATGTGCATAATATGAATATGAGCTGCATGGGAGTCACAGCATATAATGTCATGCATGGCAAAAAAACAAGCATAATGACACAAACCTAATGTTATTTCTTCATTAATATTGGCATTAAAATGAATGCATGTAAATTGAATTACCATAAAGTGAGCATCATCTATATGCCCTACCACTGTTATGTCAAAGCATAAACACAACAGTCACTAAGACAACTTCTATTGTACTTGCTTAAATGGTTGAAATATGAAATTGTACCGGTTATTTTAATGTACCAATTTCAGTAAATGATGCGATATACAAAATGACAAAAGGAGCATTACAGTAAATGCAATGGCTATCTTCTCTTGGACAAGTATTTCTAGAGCATATATTGTGCTGGAGACTAGTAACCATATATGCATTGCAGGCAATGACATGGCCAATGCATAATTCAGCAAAATGTCAAATGCTGAATAAGGCAATTATGCATTATTTTCATTCAAACAAGATATAAAGGTACATATAATATACTATGTATACTTGCCTGTAAGTGGTGACCAATGGCAAACTGCTTGGACTCACATCTACCATTGCATAATGTGCCTGCATATATGGATCTATGCAGTACACAGTCTTAAGGATTAATCTGTAGAACAATATAACATAGTCCTTGATCTGCCAGCACATTATACATGGGCAGATCAGGATGTACGTTGTTTGCAGTTGGACTCGACATGTAAATGAGGATATACGGTATGTTACAATGTCTGCTGCCTAAGATCAAAATTCTATACATGTATGCACACTGTTGTTACATTCAATCTCTACTGATACCTAGATGAAGATGATGTTGAAAACAAACATACTAACAGACACTGATGATACATTTTAACACCTGATAAAAGTAATACAAGACACTGATGATACAACATTTTAACACCTGATAAAGGTAGTACAATAGAGCAGACATTTTTCCACAGACTCATTGAAACTGCCCTAGTTAGTAAAAGAAAAAAAGATTTAGTAAGTCTCATGATACTCTGCACTTCTTTCATCCAGCATTCAACATTCGTTGAAATACTCTCAGTTTCCAAAACACATTCACACCTAACTCCCAAAACTCATGCAACATTAGCATCAATTTTGACAAATGAATGTGATATTGCTAAATGTATTATTCAGTTGCTGATAAAAATATATGAACAGTTAACGTTTTTTGAAGACAAATAAGTTAATATTTCAGAAGAATGAAGTGGATGAGAATTCTTTGCAAACTGTGGGTCATAAAAACTATTTATTTGCTCCACCCCCGTCTCCAATGATATGTGTTCCATTACCTATTCCTATGACATAGTTCCATATACTATAGTAAAATGTCGGCTATCAATCAATCCATATTGCATGCACTGCAATAATTACTTTTTAGGGGACAAGTCCACTTCTGAATATTCCAGTAAATGCAAACCATCAGCTCATTAATATCTTCATGTATTTCCAATCTTAGGTTTAAGCAAACCAATACTAAGAGCTGTTTCATTTAAACAAAGACGGTACTCAGGAGAGGCATTTTTTAAAAAAGAAAATCTATGCCAAGTATTCTAACTTCATCTAGTTCATATTAAAATAAGAAAATTTTAAAATTGTATTTAGAGTATCCCACATGAAAAGTGCCTTCCCTGGGTCCCAGATATGTTTTACTAAAACAGCCATAACCCAAATGGCATAAAAGCCATCTCCATTTTTCCTTTTTGAAATTTCCTACATTTTAGTATGTATACAGCCTAAAACATGTCTGAATACAAGTAACACATTATAGAATCATGTATTTAAAAAAGAAATTCTTTTAAGCATCACTTGCATAAAATAAACATTCATTTTAAGCATTGCTTGTGTAAAATAGAAAAATATAGCTATCAAAATCTCTAATACAGTGAAGATCTGTTTTTAGATTTTGTTGACATTTTAAGAACCTGACTGGCAAAGTATAATTATCATCAGGGTCATTTAAGGCTTACACTGTACAGTAGAACCCATTCTGAATGACCACCACTTCTGCAAAAATCATGGTCTCTCCAGACAGGTCATAACAATTAATAAAATCCATGCAGAGAGAATCTCATCTACCAAGACAGGTAGTCATTTAAAGCGGTGGTCTTCCAATACAGGTTTAGCCAAATTTCTGTGATGACAAGACTATTCTTACTCTAAGCCCACCCCTACTCCTCTGGATAAACTTCAGGAAGATATGGCATACCTTAACACCTTGAACCTTGCATTTTCCTGTGTGCAAACAGGAACTGTACCATGATCAAATTACATTGAATAAGCTAACTGAATTTATTTTTAGGAGAAAAAAGAAGAGCTGATCCTACAACAAGAATGAGATTAATAAGATCGTGTTTATCAAAATAATTATCTTAAACAAAAACACATTTGCATCGCTTGTTTCTATGGAGATTGTAGTTCTATACAGGATTTTGCAAGGGCTTTCATTATTTACTTTTTACTTCTCTGCTCTAATTTACATGACTCTGGTGCTATTAATATGACTTGATGTTGCCTTTTTTAGTGTTGTTGACAACAGCGTCAATCCCAACTCTGCATCATCAAACTGTCTCATTTCCATGGTGACATATTAAATCCAACTGTGCATTATTAAACTGTCAAATTTCTATGGCAACAGGTTTAATCCAAATCTGCATCATCAAACTGTCCTATTTCCATGGCTTCGTCTATTGCCTCTTCTGAAAAATAAACAAAAACATAATCGAGGCATAAAACCTTGTGAATGAAAAATTATATAAAAAGTTCACAATCCATAATAGACACCAAAAGAAAATTTTCTTCAAATTCGGACTGCTGAGATGATAAAAAAAACAACCAGAAACAAAAACAAAAGAGAAGCATGATTTTGTGAAGCGCAGGTATACTAGAGGTTCACAATCCAGAACTGGCCATAAAATGAGAACTCAATTCATTTTTTAAGCTAAACTTTTCTTTGGCCACTCTCAATTATAACTTTTTCTGAAATTCTTCAAGTGCTAAAATTTGTGCCCCATTCAACAAAAATTTACAGGTCTAGAAACTGGCTTTTGTCCACTGGTCAGACACTAAAAAAGTATTGGATCAACCAAACATTTCAGTAACAGGTCATTTCGGCTAGCTCAAAATACTAGCTCATGAAAAACAAATCTGGAAGACCAGTAAATATTTTGGAGACCAAAAACTTTTTAAATTGTTTATCCTTTTAGTCAGAAAAACATTATGACAGACCAATGATTTAGAGGCATTATCACACACGTGTTTGTAAATTTATTGCACATGAACAAAATATGTTTGACTGCTACCTACAGTTCAACTACTATAATGCATTTTGACTGCAGTGCTGGCTCTAGTCAATGAACCAGCTCACTATTATTAGTATATGGACAATGTCTATTACTAGCTTTTTCTTTCATAAGGACAACTAGTCATGCTAAAAAGCAGGCAAGAAGAATGATAGAAGAAAACAAAATTTTAAAACTTGAAACTTAGAAGGAAAATACTTCTGTATAAATTTACTTTGGAATCTTTCATCCCTGAAAACCCCATGTACATTGTTATTATAAAAAGTGCAAGCCATCCACAGGGATTTGGCAACTAATGGTGAAAAGAGTGACTATGAACTTATAGCTTTTGTCAAAGAATTCAATTCAGTTCTTCCCTACCCCAAGTGGAAGATATCCACAAAGTTTGTTGGTGGTACATGCTGTAGAACTGAAATTATTATATGGATCAGGAAAAGTTAGCGAGTGGAAGATAAAAAAAGCTAAAAAAACAGCACATTTGTCATATTTAATCTGTGACCATATACTGCACAGAATCAATACTTTTTGCTTGAAATGACAGTATAATCAATGCACTTATACATCAGAAGCTGGTAGGTTCATTCTAGAATGACCACATATAACAGCTATGTGACCCTTAATCAAGGGAGATAATACCGCCAATAACTTTGGAGAATCTTCCATCTTCATCCAGTTTTATAGTACATTTTGGAAATTCAGCCAGAATCAATTTTAACAGAGAAAATATTGTAAATTTACATATGATATTCTAAAAGAAAATTTTTTAAGAAATCTACATACTATAGATTTTCTTTATACTTAATTAAAAATCTTAAAATGCAAGTGTCTCTCAGTAACTGTGAGTGTTTAACTTTGATTGCTGCTGTACTACATTCAATTCAACTCAAGTAAGCTCCAACAGTTCATATTAGCCCTGTTCATGTTGCCAATGATATGGATAGTCAGGGTGAAGCAAACATACAACATACATGTATCTAAAAAGTTTTTTTTTTTGTGCAAAGACCTTTTTAAAATTAAAATGCAAGGAAGAAAGGCAAAAGGATTGTACAGTGTGTAAAGAAGTGAACATTTAAAATTAAATCAGTATGCTGTAGAAAAATTTTTTGAAGAATGCACCACCCTTCAGTACCTGTAAAAGGATTGCTAAAAAAAAAAAAAACGAGTGACTCTGACCTAAACAAAATTCTATAAAAAAATTAACTTACCTTTAGCTTCTAAATTTATTTGTCTTATCAAAGGAAGAACCTCAATTTCTTTTACAAAGATATGTACTTTCTGGCAATTATTTTCATACTGATAATGTGAAATCTTCTTTCTTCATTGAACTTTTAAATTACAATGTTCATTATATTTTAAGGAAAGGTTTTGAACTAACCTGTTGAGTCGCCATTCTCATGTAAAGGTACAATATTGGAGACATCTCCTTGTCCAACCTGAAATATGTTCTCCAAATGTTGCAGAGTAGCATGTCCATGTTCTGTCAAGTGTTCAGCTCCTTCAGTTTGAAAGTAGAACCCCGCTAAAACAGAGATTAAGTCTGTTTGACTAAATTCTGCAGATTTAGATATTTTTGAATTGAGACTTTTTCATATAAAATTTTATGAAATGTCATGAGGTTAAGAATTCAGCAATAGATAACAAGAGCCAATCCATGTGCTTGAAGTGATTTATTTTGTTTGAATACTGCCATACATCATTAATTAGCACTGAACAAGATAAAAGACATGCCATCCACACGTCTTGTTAAGGATCATGGAGACATTGACCATTTACTCCTGATATTTTAAGTCTTCTTTGTTACATCAAGACCAAGTTACCTATAAAGGACTGAAAAGCTATATTCAGTAAAACACAA
This sequence comes from Potamilus streckersoni, assembly GCA_016746295.1. Classification (NCBI taxonomy): domain Eukaryota; kingdom Metazoa; phylum Mollusca; class Bivalvia; order Unionida; family Unionidae; genus Potamilus; species Potamilus streckersoni. The sequence goes on along the minus strand of JAEAOA010000707.1, from coordinate 93,809 downwards.
TTAGGTAAAACCGATTTCCTATTCGCATACACTTGCAATGTCTACATTTTGATGCACAATCTGTTCAAAGTATGTGCACTGCTTTAATGCCTCCATAATAATACTTAAAGTGAGAGTTTTCATTTTAATGTAGATTGTTCAAGTAGTGATGAATTGCTAAGCTTCACTTACATAAAATTATTGAAACTTCCCCAATTGGCCAATCATTTTAATGAAGTAGTAAAATTTTCACAAAAAGTTTTGTTACTCATTTCAACTCTAATTTTAAGGTTATTTTGTCACATATTCATAGACAATATTTAGGTTTAAAAAACAGCACCTGCCTACATCAACCTCCACCTCTTGAGTGTGCAGGGAAAAATGAGCAGTTTTTAAAACCACAACCAATTACCTGAATACTACTTTAAAACTGGGAAGGGGGATTTAATTGAAATGTCTCCAATATGTAATGAAACAACACAATTATGCACTAGGCTGAGGGTCTTCAAGGCAGCATGACATAAATATGAATGTAATGAATTTATAAGCTACTGCTTCCATACTGGGGCCCTGAGTGGCCGAGTGGTCTAAAGCGCTGTCCCTTACAGATCACAGCCATCTCACCTCTGTCTGCACGAGTTCAGAGTCCAGACTCGGCTAATGTGGATAAGTGAGAAAGCCTATCAGTAGCTTCTCATGGGTCGATGGTTATTCCCGGAGTTTTCCAGGGTTCTTCCTCCACCATTAACACTGGCTGCCATGTATAGCCTATCTTGTGCTGAAAAATGGAGTTAATCCCTATAACAACAACAACAACTTCCTTACCCTTAGCACAAATCAGGATTCATTTGCATAGAATTATAAATAAGTATAAAATTCTAGAAACTTTCAAGGATTCTAATTGAGCTTGCTTTTTGAGGAAAAAAAGAATGAAAATTTTGCCTTGTTATAGCATTTTTAGCAGAGGGGATGCTAAAAATGGTATAACATGGGCAAAATTTTCCTTTGGAAGTTGCAAACATGTTAAAAATATAAAAACTTTTGATTGTGCCCTAAATTAAATTTGTGATATCTGTACATATTTTCAAGTGAATTCAGAAGACAGTGAAAACATATCCTCATGTTAGGCCTATTCATATCTAGCAAAACTTGGCAGTAAATTGTCCCCCATTGTACATCAGAATTCACCTTGCAATGACTTACTAAAAGAGACCAAAATATAATTATATGAATCAAAGAATATAAATCCATGCTGCTATTCATTGTTTAAAATGCACTTTGTTCATTTTACCTGTAAACTCAGTAGTAAATAAAATATACAGGCAATACTTTAAAACATTCCGCAAGAATAAGACAAAGTTAATCCATGTTTATAAATCCAAAGATTTTTGCTAACAGCTGCCAAATGAATAAAGTTTACACCTCTTATACTGGTGATCAGACCAATTAAAATTACATATTAGGTGTTTGAAATGTTATGAATTTTTTTATATGGTGTGCCCATTTGGGTCAAAAAGTTGACATACATATGCAATTTCAAGGTCTGTAAAATCCATTTTCGAATTTTAGACTTTTTCCCCCATATTCTAGACCCATGCAGGAACACTTATATAAGCATGGATAAAAGCCAACACACAATACAGATTAAATATACATAGCAATAAAAATGTTAGCAAACTGTTCACTATCCCTCTAGTTTCATTTGGTTCTTAGTCAATATATTATATTTCAATTATTTAGTATTTTTTCAATCAATTAACATGGTTAAAAAAAATTATATCTGGCTTTCATATAAAGTTCAACACTTCCATACACTTTTATGGCAACTGGGTATTTGTAGTATTGAACCATAAGAAGGGAGATATCACTCACCATCTTCCTCCTCTTCCTCCTGCTCCTCCTCAGAATTGGTGTCATTTTCATCTGGATGAAGGGCCTGGCAATCTGACATTGCTGAGAACATTCCTTCCACTAGAATATTTGAGACAGTAAAGAATAATATTTAAGCAATTTAAAAATGATTTGTGTATTTAAAAACAATAAAATAATGTAAAAGAGTGATGCAGAGACTTGATACAAGAAGCACAAATGGGTCAGATATCATTTTTGTGGCTTACATTTGACTTGATAGTTGACCATTTCACTAAGTAGGTTTATTGTTAAGAACAATATCCAATCAACTATTTCCAACTCTATTTTATGCTGATTTTACATATGATAGTATATCCTGAAATACTTTTGTCATGACCATAATTAAAATCATCTACATTTTGTCAAGATGAACCAATTTACAAAATTGGATAGAAACTGGATAAAAAAAGTCTCTAGATCTCAAATAGTAACAAGCTCAGTCAATCAGATGCAGTTCATTAATACACACAGATCTCACTTAATACAGAATCAGTCTATGAAAATGACAATATAAAGCTATAAGGATTCTTTTAAACATGCAGAGACATGCTCATGACAAAAATCATCCAACACCCTGACAATAGTATCCTATTTACCAAGTATGATTAAAATTGAGTCTGAAATTACATGCAAATGTTTAATATACATGGTTCTTGATCATAACAGTCTCGTCCAAGATCTTATTTACCAAGTTTGATCAAAACTGGATTAAAAAATACAATCTACAGAGTTGTTACATGCTCTGCCAATCAAATGCAAGATCTTGAGCATAAAAGCACATACATAAGATTTTTTATCAAAATCAGAAAACAAAAGTAAAACTTCTTGAATGGTGAGAATATCATCCAGTGACATGCAAGATCATATAAGTAATACATCATTATGGAACTCATCCAAGATCTTGAAAATATAAGTCCCGGTTCCGAGTCTGATCCAAATCGATCAAAATTATCGCTTCAAAATCTAGCCAATAATATACCGAATCCCCATCAATAATTTGCATCAATCTTGCTTGTTACTGAACATGTTCAAGGTCTTAGCAATAAAGGCATATTTTCCAAGTTGGATCAAAATTAGGATAATAAATATGGCCTCAACTGATAGCTCAATCAGAATATAGGTTACCTATCTTGCTCCGTCTCATTATATAAGCGAGATGTTGATGGTATAACCGTATATTTCAAATCTGATCAATACTGGATCAAGAAAGCAAAAATGTCTGCCAATCAGGAATTTGTCATCAGTGTGCATGAATCTCATTCCTTACTAACACATTTCAAGTGTAAACATAACCAGATCAAAATTATGGCTTCCAGAGTGGTAACTAGCTCAGCCGATCAAACGCAAGATCATCTTATTTATATCCACATATTGCTCAGTATCTGTATTTCCAAAAATCCTGATCAATTATGAAGAGATTCAAAGATCTGATCAAATTTTGACCAGAATAGTACCCACCGATTCACAACAAGTTCAGTCAATCATATGTGAAATGAACTTATTCATATGCATTGATCTTGTTCTTGATGAAACTCTTCCAAGATTTTACTTATATCAACTAACAAACTACTCTGATCAAAACTGGATCCTCTAGTGTGATAACATGTTCAGCATACTTGATTCTGTACCACCTCCTCAATGTGCATGGATCTCACTCTTAAACACACATAGTTTGTAGTACTGCATCCTCAGTTTCTTCACTTTATTATTTTTTTAAAAATTTTGCTAATGAATATTCTGTGGATTATGCTGGTTTCCCCAAAAGCATGTTGTTATTTGAGATAATTTCTTCATAAAAAACCCATCCAAACTACAGCTACATTTTAGGTCCATCATTGATAATCCAGAAGGTTCTAATTCAAAACAGTATCAGATGTACTAAGGACCATTTAGATCCCATGTTTACATTGACTTAAGGGTCTTAAACTGAAACATGTAGTACAATGTATAGCCTTATGCAGTAACTAGGTAAATTTTGTTTAAAAAATTATTTGTAAATGTCACTTAACGGAAATTTTATGTACATTTGACCTCTGTTGTAATTGATGTAAGTGTTAGCATTTAACAGCACATCAACACAATATGGAATCAATTCAGTGAAATTCAAAAATGAACTCTCATTAAAACACTGTTCAAGAATGTCTTAAAAATGTACTGTGTTATATGCCATTGCCTTATGGGGGGGGCACTCTACAGATATTATGAACTTCTGAGACAGTAGCAGGAGTAAGGTGAAGCTGTTTGCATCTGCAACATGCACTATACAGAAAATGTTAGGATACCTCTATGTTACTTTCATGCACTGTGGCTGAAATTTCTTTGGATATTGTACTTGTGGAAACTGTTCATGATCTAAGCACACATCTAAAAAAAATGTTTGCTCCCATGTTCTCAAAATATTTGCCTGAATTAGTCTGAAGTACACAACTTTTAGCAGTTATTGAATGATTGATTGGATTTTATGATACACCAGCACTGTTAGGCTTTTTAGCGCCATACAAACGGTTATATGTATGAACATTTAAAAGAGATAAAAGGTTTCATATTGACCAGCAATATCAAAACCAAATAGGTGAGAATAGAATGATAACATGGTAAGGGTAATATATAAAGCTTCCCAATCAAAAAGGAATGTAAATGGTACATGTTAATAAAGACAGATGAAAAGTTATTGAAAATAAGGGACGATATGTTTATTATATAAAAATGCTCAAGTATAAAAGTTATAGCTTAGAATAAATGTTTACTTCTTTCAGGAATTCTTTATTACAAATGATGTTTATTGAATCAAAAAGTTTCTTCATGTCATGCACATTGTAGTACTGATCGTGCATATTTTAGATGTCAAAACATTCAATCATAAATTACTTAACAGTGAATGGTTCACTGCAAGAAAAGCACTCTGGTGGGTCTTCTCCTTTTAGTATGAAGGAGTGGGTTATAAGTATGATCAATTCAGATCCTTGCAATGGCCACCTTCTCCCAACAGATTGTTCTGTAGGAAGGAGTCTATTCTCTTATGGTTGGCTTGATAGCACAAAGTTTGTTACTCACTGCGTCATTTCATGATTCCTGCCATTTTTGATGTAAAGACTCATTGCTATTAGGTTTAAAATCAGTATAATGTATTTTTAAATCAGATGGTTCGAGTGATAGGGCATTTTAGCAGGGCAATCTGCTTTTTCATTACCTTTAATACCATTTTAGCTAGGTAACCAACTATATACTATTTTGTGGGAAGTATTTTTGACAAGACTATTGACTAATAATGTGTTCTCCAGTTTTCTCTTGTGTAGTGACTTATGTACTGATAATGAGTTGGAGAAGATATTTTAAAATACATCTGCTTTAGATATATTGCAAAGTCTATTGCTATGATTTCGGCTGAAATTTAGCAGTTACTAAAATAGGGAAAACAGATTTTGCCAGACCAGACAATACCAGCATCCAAAAGTACAATGAATGATTTATCAAATGTATAAAATTTTTAAAAAGTTATTGGCTCTCTGTTTACAATTCACCTCATAAGTCTAGAAGTGAAAATGGCCAAAATGAAGAAAGCAGTTTATGTTTTAAATGTGGACATCTCAAGGACGGTCAATATGTATACAATATAACCCATATTATATTAAAAGCTCTCTGAACAATATCTGATATATACAAGGTCTTTTTAAACAGCCAGCATAACCATTAAGTAAAACAGGGGAAATTATTTTTCTTTAAAAATCAAACCCTATGCAAAATACAAAACTTTAGAGTGCCACACAGTACTTGGGCTTGTTATAAGTTATACAGTGATCTCACTATAACAGTCAAAGGAACCATGAAAGTGTGATCTTATGCGAGACTGCCTTATACTGGGTTATGTTATACATTGTACAGTGATCTCTCCTATAACACTGTTCAAGAATCACAAAAGTGTACTGCATTATGTGAGACTACCTTATACTAGGACCTATTATACCAAGTACACTGATCTCGCACTATAACACTGTTCATGAAAACCATAAAAATGTGCCATGTTACATGTGAAACAGCCTCTGTGTGTCTCTGTGTGTGTGTCTGTGTGTGTGATTTGGATTTTTAACACAGATTTAACAAATTTTTAGTCATATTGCTACAATGTCCATAATGTGGCAGTTTATAGTGATGTCTAACACTGGGGTAACATACTGAAGACACATATCACCGTGTCCAACCCAGTCAGAGTATCCTGATATGAAGCCAACCTAACACTACCTTCTTTATGCTGAATACCAAGCGATGCAGCTGTTAGTTCCATTTTTATAAGTCTATAGTATGACTTAACCAGGGCTTGAACCTATGACCTACTGCATGTGAAGCAGACAATAACAACTTGGGCCACTGGTGCAGTCTTCATATTGGAATACATTACAAGGTACAGTGATCTTATTATAGCCCTGATCAAGGAAGCCATAAATATGTATGGTGGTGATGTGAGATTGCCTTATCCATTTTATATTATACATCATATTACCACTACATAATTTAATTTTATATTATATCCATATTCATAACCACCTTAAAAAATATAGTGGTATGTAGAGACATCTTATAGTGAGATATAATCGATGCATTTTATACAAAACAAAAACCACCACAGTAAAAGGTCAATGAAGTCAATTAACGGTTTTTGTTAAACATACAGTTCTCTTTATTAGCTGGTATAAATCGCAACTCTGCAAAGGATACTTCACAGTCTTCTTCATCACTGTCTTCATCATGGACATTTTGATCTTCCTCATGATCTAAAATAGAAGAAAACTAAACAATTAAAAAGAATTTAAACTAAAAAAGAGGTTTGTTCTTTATTATATTGAATAATCAAGTTTTATGCATCAAAGCAGCAATAAAATCCATCAAATGTCAAAAAACGTTGCTGAATACAATAACCAATTTTAGAGATTGAGCTCTTACACAACTCAATACACATTTCTAATTGGTAAATATATCACTGAATTTATTACCTCTACTGCAGTGAACACCACTGTAGTTTGGGATATTATAATCTTTTCAATGTCAAAATTAATCTACCCATGAATGCCATAGCCACTTTAAAATCCATAATCAAATGAACCAAGACCTTCTTAAAGATATTCCACATTCCTGGGCAATCTTGTGTACAAAATATAAACACTCTCCAAGCGACATGCTCTCCTGATCAGACCATTTCTTTTAACTGCTGAGTGCTGAACTGTCTCTGATATGCCAGAGCAATAATATTTCAAATTAGCAATTGTGGCATCTATTTTGGCTGTAAGATTGATTCCATTTTCATTTTAAGACAAACCAGACACCATTAAAAGAAATTTGGTGAAAACCCCTTGTCAATATCACAATCTATTTAAAAGAATGAGTGGTCTTTGTGACAGACATGATGGTCATCTCCTGGTCAGTGTGCTTTTTTATGGATATTGGGAATCTGATCAGAACCATTTATATGACCAACTAGATATCACACAAAGTTTACAAGTATAAACCCTGGTGTCAATATGTCTTGAGGTGTTGTGTCACCTAGATTATTAAGATGGCTGCCATGCCAGCCATTATGGTTGTCAGATTTGCATGATTTTCATTTAGGAGCAACTAGACTTAACACCATCCATTCAGGTGGAGCAGTGATAATAAGGTTTTGAATATCTCTGCTGTGGTGGGCATATAATATGAGTGAACATTTTTATTTAGAACTAGTGAGAAGTTTGGTAGTGAAAGCTCCTGATATGACTTTATCTTAAGGACGGTTAGCATTAACTAGATTCTAAACTCTCTTCTTGAAGCTATGCATGTTGTTGTTGTTGTTGGGCTTAACGCCATTTTTCAGCAGACGATAGGCTATTCATGGCAGCCAGTATTAATGGTGGAGGAAGAAACCTGGAAATCACCGGAAAGAACCACCAACCCACGAGAAGCTACTGGCAAGCTTTCTCACCTATCCAGATTTGCCGAATCCTAGACTCGAACCCACGCAGACAGAGGTGAGATGGCAGTGATCCGTAATAGACAGTGCTTTAGACCACTATGCATGTTGAAAAGAATCCCCTTTTACCTTGCCCAACAAGAGAATCACCTACTACCATCAAGAGTACCAAAAGCAATAATCATCTAATTCTAGAGGATTATAGTTGACTCTGGAGATTATTGACCTGCAGGCATATTTTGAACTTCATCATTGTTACAGGTGCAAATCCTAAACTATACTTACTAAGAAAAAATCCATTATTTTCTTATCATACTTACAATGACTATGACCTTCAATACGTATATGCCAGAACCAACAATTTATTTGTTCCTTAACTAAATGCTTGCCAATAAATATGATCAAAGAAATTAATCTAGAACAAAAGCTACATTGCTTTCAGTGACAATGATCATCACCTTCTAACCCCAATATGACCTGATGCACAAATTCTAGCCAAGGTATACCAAATGCATATCTTACATCAACATTGGTGAGAATAAATGGTCAAGAACTGTGCAAGAATACCTTTTTTTTTTACAGTGCTACAGTGACCATGACATCTTCTATACCCTATATACCACAAATTTTGGTTTTCAGATTCAAACACTAATCTTACTGTGCAGAATTTTGTTTTCTTAAGTGACCTTGACATTTGTCCTTTTGTCCATGAAAGCTCCAGAACTCTTATTGAACCAATACATACAGGTTGATAGCAGAGAATGAGTTACCATATTTTATGTTATTTTTCGTACACAATAATATAATTATTAATTTCAGTGTATGAAAAATTATATGTAAAATAAATAACTATCATTTGGTGGTATTGACCGTGTACAAAAAATAAAGGGATTGTACTTGAACAAGTTCTATGGAACACATGATACTCTACAATTGGTACAAATATACAAAGTCTGTCTCATTATGCTCTTAACTCAAGAA